>CM077643.1:92950104-93440104 GCA_039707465.1 Rhabdophis nuchalis
TTATCACGTGCAAGATTGCATGTTTGTATAGCTTACCTCCTTTATTCAGTTCTCTCCCCCTTCACAAAATTTCTTAAGTTCTGCATTTCTGATCATTGCCCAAGAAAACCCAATTATTTTTTTCCCTACAGTTGAATTGAAGGAAGTACTTTATGGTGAAAAAAAAGTTTGGACTTGGAATACCTTAAATGATCAGGCTAGAGTATGCCATGGATAGTGGTGGATGACAATGTCAAGAAGCATGATAATTCTTTAGAAGAATGCTAAAATCATCCCAATATTTAACTAGCAACTTTTTTTCTATATGCATCTGTGAATCACATGTTCCATTTAATATTTGTTTAAAGCAGGGGTCTTCAACCCCCAGATCTCAGATCGGCAATGGTCTGTGGCATGGCAGGAAAACTGGCTGCACAAACAAGCAAAGCCCCATCTGCGCATATGTGGGATGCAAACAGAGCATGAAACCAAACCCCTTCTGGGTCCGTGGAAAAACCTCTCTCCACAGAAACAGTCCCTGGTGCCAAAAAGGTTGGGGGCCACTGGTTTAAGGACTAAATCCAGTGATGGTATTCAGCCGGTTCTCTCCGGTTAGGGCAAATAAGGTAGCAGCGACTGCGGGAGGCTCCGCCCACCCGCCCCAACGTAATGTGTGTGCGCTCACATTTGCAAACCGGTAGTTAAGGTAAGTGAATCCCACTACTGACTAAATCTATACAGCTGAAATGGTGATCAGTGTGATAGGAAGCGGAATAAAGTTTCATATACTTTATATGTTACAGGAATCTGGAATAATACTTCATTAAAGTGTCATATTTTTTCTGTCCAATTTCACTGAAGGCTTGTAGATAAAACTGTTCAGGGGTTTGAAGTAACCTAATATTTAAATAATGTCCCCTCCCTCCTTATTCCAATGCACAGCATGAAGGAATAAGTAATAAATGATATTAAAGTCTTGTTTGGAATGTTCTAATCCAGTTTTCATGGTACAGAGAAAGACTGCATATGTTCCATTGTCCTCATTTGTTGTAGTGGGTATTTTCAATCTCTTGTCTTTATTCTTCTCCTGGGTAACTTTTTATAGTGCAATAATCATTTTACTTTTGATGGATAGTAAATAATTTTCTACTGGTTTCTCATTCACTTTAATATCTCCTTGCAATTTGGACTTGATATCCTAATAAAATGTAAGCATTTTATGCTAAAATAATAGGCCTGCCAAATACTGCGTCTGATGAATTCAATTATTAGATGTGTTTGTCCCAATATTATAGATTCAGATAAAGGAGGACAGGTGATGCCATATTCAGTAAAGCAGGATACAGCTACATAGTATGACTTGTTGGAACAGATATCCTGTCTTCTAGGTAACATGACATGTTAATATCAGAAAATACCCTGTTTCTCTGAAAATAAGACCTCTCCAGATAGTAAGCCCAATCGGGCTTTTGAGTGCATGCGCTAAAATAAGCCCTCCCCCGAAAATAAGACTTCCCCCAAAATATTGCAACACAGCAACAGCCATGAGGTGACCACACTTGCCACCTCCTGCACCTCAAAAATAATAAGACCTCCCCAAAAATAAGGCCAAGTGCTTATTTCAAGGGTCAAAAGAAAATAAGGCCCTGTCTTATTTTCGGGGAAACATGTTAGTTATTTATTAAGCTGTGCTCCAAGTGGATGGGAGGAAGACAGTTTAGGAGACTGCGTGCAAACATCCAGACAATTATGTGACAGCCAAGGTGTAGATATTTCTGTGTCTGTTTCTATCAAGCTCACATGTAGTAGTCTTCAGTTAGATTTAATTCCTCCTGGAAAAAGGAAATTCCTTACATAGGTAAAGGCATATATGTGTTAGTTGTTCCTGACTCTAGGGGGCGGTGCTCATCTTCAAAGCCGAAGAGCCAGCACTGTTTAAAGACGTCTCCGTGGTCATGTGGCCGGCATGACTAAAAGCCAAAGGCACACAGAACACTGTTACCTTCCCACCAGAAGGTGGTTCCTAGTTTTCTACTTGCATTTTTTACGTGCTTTCAAACTGCTAGGTTGGCTGAAGCTGGGAGAAGTAATAGGAGCTCACTGCATTATGCGGTGTTAGGGATTCGAACTGCTGAACTGGCAACCTTTCTGATCAACAAGCTCAGTGTCTTAGCCACTGAGGCTCCACATCCCTGTTTCTTACATATAGGCCTGCTACTAGTAGAAACAATAATTCCACTCCTGCGGTGCTACAACCAGGCATAAAAAGTTTTTTTTAAGTCTGGAAATCAAATTGGAATTCTGGTAACTTCATAACCATGTTCCTGAAGTTGTTGGCAGCAACGTAGCACCCATGACCTTCTTCCAGGTTGTTTTTCTTATGTTCCTGTCTAATTTATAGTCCAGCCACAGGCCAACCTTGCTTAGCTCCTATCAGCACACAAGGGCTGTCAGATGCAGGCACCTGGATGTACAGCTTCCAAAAGCCTTTGTGTTACTTATTAATCATTAACAAAGTCATTATTTAAAATGCAAATTAAATTATATCTAGCATTTCCCTAGTCTTTATGTACCTTCCAAAGTGTAATCCTCTTTCACACACACACACATACACCCGGGTAAACCAGATAGGAAACGCAACTAGATGAGCTAATTCTATGTCTGTTTGTCAGTTTTGGCAAATTGAAGATGTGTGGGCTTCAACTCCCAAGAATTCCCAAGGTTGAGACACAGCGTTGTACTTTATTGTAAGCCTACAGTAACAGAAACTTGCAGATCTAAAGGCACAGACGTCCCACTGCCACTTTTAAACTGCTTGATCTATTGGGGTGAGTCCTTGCTAAGTTTCTTGCTCTGACCATTAATCCATTGGGGGCTCATCCTTCTCTTATGTGATAGTTTCCTAGGCAGCATCTTTTTCCTTCATCCCCCAAGGTCACCCACACATTCCATTACATCAGGGATGTCAAACTGGCAGCCTCATGGGCCATATGCGTCGCACACAGGCCTTGCCCACCCCAGCTCCGTGAATGGGAAAAATGTCACAAAACATGACGTGACGGCAGCGTGACACAGTGAGTTTGACACCCAGGCATTACATCCTCTGCCCTATGGTGGACCTTTGGCTTCAACTCACAGCTTCTCTGCATTCAGGATTCTATGACTTGGGATCAATACTCCTACCATAACATTGAACTAAAAAACAACTCAATAATAACCTGTGCAGTTCCTGTTGCACCACAGCATGGTAGTTTCAATCCAACATGTTATTAAAAACAAAAGCAAGCCAAAAATTAATTCAGAACGCCAGTTCTTAAAGTTTGGTTCCATAAGCCAAAATGTAAATGCTATTCCCCAAACCTTCCCAAGTGGTAAAAGATTCCTGAAACTAAAATTAAGTCCTCAGTAACTGGGGATAGAAAGTAATGCTGTATTCAACTACAAGTCCACCTGTCACTGTAACTCAGTGCCCTTCATTCTACAGGGTACAAGTGCTGCAGGAAAACTGATAATTGTTGTGGATCACAAACCTGTCAGCAAATAATGGTCATGTTAATGGCACAGGGCATTATTTGAGCTTCTGTGCCTGCAGTTGTAAGCTACACCACAATGCCTTTGGTATACGGAGACCATTTAGGCAAGAACTGCTTGTCTAAATGATCTCCATATAACCCTTGGAATCTGCAACTGAGAAATGAGACTGCTGGAATAGGTCCAATCACCTGAACATTTAGCCTGGTAATTGCTGTCCTATTAAAGACAATAAATAGATGGTGAAGGTTCTCAGAGATGGAATGAGGGCCTCTGAGGAATGTAATGTGGTCACACTTGCCTAGAAAATTTAAAGAGTTATATGTGGGAGAGGTGACTTGTCCCTTGGTTGTCCTTCCACTAATCATCTGTCATCTGGATTGCCATAATTTGCTTTACACTGGGACATCCTTGAAGTTAGGTGGAAACCAGTGCCGGCTGACATGCTTGCTTGTGAAGAAATTTGGAGTTGACCTTGGGGATAGAGAAAGGATGGGCCAGCTGTTAAGGGGAGCTTGCAGAAATGATGAGTGTTTCTCAAATTTGGCAACTTTAACATGTGTGGACTTCAATTCCCAGAACTCCCCAGCCAGCATGTTTCCAAGTCCATTTTATGGTGCTGATTATTCTTTATTCCCTATGAAGGCCTCTTCTGGGGTCTAGGCATCTACAAGATTACTTTTTTGCAAATAGATTCTGCCCATCTAATCCAGGTGATTTGAGTATATCTGGTGAGGGTCCCCATCTATCAAGAAAGGGGCTAGAATGAGCATAAAGTAAGATGAATATTATTTTCCAGGTTTCCCTCTTCCGAAGCCACCCTGGGGCAAAGCTGATATCTATTCCCATACCCTGCTGAACTCGTATAAAGTGATGGATGCTATTGATGCAACAGTGAAAGATTGCTAAAATATCACTGTTGTTATTTGTGTTATCTTTAATTATTATGTTTGGTTTGTATAATTACCTCTGCCTTACCTGTTCTTCACCATCTACTTTTGATTGAATGATCTGATTTTTTAGAACATTTATTTGGAGCAAACTGGTATATACAAATAAATAACCAATCATCTCAAAGATTTTTTAGAGAGTGTGAAATTTGCAAAATGCATTCAGTGAACTAAGAATTTAATAATTTTTATGTAATTCAGAAAATCCACCTCAAAACATTCGAAGTAATTAAAATAGCAAAAGAGGCTAGCCTTTTAGCACTCTATTTTAGCAGGAAACACACGACAAACACTGATTGTTTGACAGTGTGTAAGCAGAGCAATTAATTAGGTCTACACTCAGAGGTTAGTTCAAGTGAAGGCTATAAGGGCAAATTAAGCTTGAGCTGACTGCTGCCATTAGTCTTACAAGGGGAGGGATGGACCTAACCAGAGGTTTTAAGTATTTGATGCTTAATCCAAAGGAGGCAGAAGACTCGGCATTACTATGTGCTATGGAGCACTACAGCAATAGGAATAAAAAATACGATGGAGCATTAATCCATGTTTATGTTTAGCCTATGCAGGTAGTCCTTGACTTACAACAGTTCATTTAGTGACTGTTCAACGTTACAATGGCACTGAAAAAGTGACCTATGACCATTTTTCACAGTTACAACCTTTGTAGCTTCCCCATGATCATGTGATCAAAATTCTTGGCAACTGGTTCCTACTTATGACTATTGCTGTGTCCCAAGGTCATGTGATCACCTTTTGCAAACATTTCACGAGTAAAGTCAATGTAGAAGCCAACTTCATTTAACAACTGGGTTACTAATTTATCTGTTGCAATGATTCACTTAACAACTGTGCCAAGTAAGGTCATAAAAAGGGGCAAAACTCACTTAACAAATGTCTCACTTAACAATATAAATTTTGGGCTTAATTGTGGTCCTACATCAAAATTGTTGTAAGTAGCTGCCTAACTGCCTGTTTTCTTACAGTTACAGAGATAGAGCTAATTAAAATTATAGTTGTAATTGTAAATAATTACAATTTTATAATTATGTTTTAAAGATACTCGTCATTGGATTTGATGTAAGGAAATTTGTAAGTCTCCTTCAACATTCTTCTAAATGTAAATCTTGTAGGCTCTTTTGGGAAAATTTAAGACTTTTTAAAAGTGACATTTCATTTGGAATGGATAGGCTCCTAAATCTCTAATTATATACTCTGGTGATTCCTACTTTTCATAACCTAACAGGCAAAAAACAATCCGTTTTCTCGTAGAAATGATGCCTGAAAGGATTCTAAACTATCCCTAAGATGGCTGAAGCCAAACCTTCCAACTGTTTTGGCCAGTTCTTCCTTCCTGAATTTTAATAGGTCTCCTACTGCTTTGATACACGAGAGAAACCCATTAGTGGAGCTAAGATGTCTTCCAGCTCACTGTGCCATTGCTGCTGTTCCATCGTTTACCATCGCCATCACAACATCTCTCTAAAAGCCGCTTGAAGGAAGCTCAGCAGCAAAACAGATCCACAGATTGATTGGCTTTATTACCTTTTCAGTGTCTGCAGTCTTTTCTTTACCTAGCAACATAAGCCTTGCTTATGTTCTGCAGACTGATGAATGTCAAGAGGAAGAAAAGATGTTTAACAAATCTCAGGGACAGATGTTAATGAATGGACACACTGACCTTGTGTGGGAGCCCAAGGTTGCCTGTGTGTTCCCGCCTTCTGAGCTAAAGAATTAAACAAATCCAAAGGGTTATGCACCCTAGGAGCTCCATCTGCCTCCTTGTTTATCCAACTTGGAAGCAAGGACATGACATGCCTGTATTTTGGCCTGGCTGCTCAGGAAAGACATTTCTGTACACGCCAAGGGCAGATGAACAGTCATTCATCTTCTCAATGCAGCACCCCTCTGCAGTCATCCATCTTTTAGCCAAAGCAAGAGCTTCTGGGCTCATTGTTAATCAAATGAAGGCAATCCAAAGTCACTAGCACTTCACCGTCTTCATTATAATTTGCTTCCCCCCACCCCTTATGGAGAGATTTCTTTTTCTTTCTTAAGTTTTAGAACTTTTGGTTGGAGAAGGAGGGTGGACTGAGAACAATTGATTGAACGTAGGGATTTAGTTCCACTCCCCAATCTTGTGCTAACGCAGTGATGACGTATCTTTTTGTCCTTGTGTGCCAAAAGATTCCACATGTGCGCCTGCCCACACCCATGATGCAAAGCATGTGTGACCTCCCTGCATACCCTGCCCCCTGTGCATGCATGTGCAATCACCCCTCCCAGCACCATGTTTTGGGCCTAGCAGGCCTTCCTGCAGCCTCCGGAGACCAAAAAATGGCCGCAGGGAGAGAATCCGCGCTTCCCCTTGCCCCCACGCATGAACGTGTGTCTCTCGCATGCGCCCCCAATCCCTGCGCATGCACGGCAGCGACCCTAAAATCAGCTGGCCATCGGGAGGGGTGCATGGATGCACAGAGGAGCTGAGCTGGGGTGATGGCTCGTGTGCCCGCAGAGAGCTTCACCATCATGGTTCTAACACATGGATAAATAGCAATGGGTGATTATTCCCATGTTTTGGCCTTCAAATCTGCACAGCTACACTCAAGGCTGATTCTATCTAAACATTGCCTGGCTACCTTCCAAAATCAGATCAATCCCATCCTATCGCTGTCTTCTGCTTCAGAAGGTTATAAGAAGGTTATAAGAAGGTTATAAGGAGAATATTGAAATAAAAGTCATCAGGTATTGCCTGCTTCTAAAATTTAATAATTAAATATGGTAAATATTCTCCTTGCACATATGTGCCAGTCGTTCCCAATTCTAGGGGGGGGTGGTCATCTCTGTTTCAAAGTCGAAGAGCCAGTGCCAGATGTCTCTATGGTCTTGTGGCCGGCATGACTAAATGCCGAAGGCACACGAAATGGTGTTACCAAAGGTGGTCCCTATTTTTTCTACTTGCATTTTTACATGCTTTCAAACTGCTAGGTTGCAGAAGCTGGGACATGTAACAGGAGCTCACTCTGTCACGCACTAGGGATTCAAACTGCTGAGCTGCTGACCTTTCTGATTGAAAAGCTCAGCGTCTTAGCCACTGAGCCACTGCGTCTCTCAATAATTAAATAAACATCATTTATTGTTTATCCCTTTATTACATTTTCTTCCCGTTTTTCTCCAAGATTAGGGAGTTATGTATCACTTATATGTTTCCTTTTATCTCAGAATTAGTGACTCATCCAAGTACCTTTTTAGCTAAGAGAGGGTTTGGATAAGGTGACCAGATTTTCAAAGTCCCAAAGCAGGACACCGTCGACGGGGAGGGGGGGCGCACGCTCCGGCGTGGCATGCGCCTGCGCAGAGGGCGTCGGGGTGGGGGCGCGCTCCCACCCGCCCCTGTGGGGCCCTCTTTAAAGGCAGCGGCGGTGGCCCGGCCTGGCCCTGCAGTGCTGAGAGCTGCTGGCTCGGGCGGGAAGGGGGAAGGTGGCCCGAGACGGCCGCTTTCAGCTCGGCCCATCATGCCGGCATGATGGGCTGACAGCGGCCACCTCGGGCTGCCTTCCTCCTCCCTGCCAGAGCCAGCGCTCTCAGCTCTCAGCACCCACTGCCTGCCCGCAAAAAGCGGGACATTTTGAAGAGGCGGCGGTACGCAGGACATCTGCTGGTGAACCGGGACTGTCCCGCCAAAAGCGGGACGTCTGGTCACCTTAGGTTTGGATCCTGTTGGCTATGGTGTAAGAATACCATGTCTGGTTATGTGCTCCATGTATGCTCAATAAATTTGGTAGGTTAATTGCCATACATAGAGCAGCAGTCTTACAATACTTAATTGGATGTAAGCCCTGATGAATATGTTATCATTTATATCTAAGCACAAATGGAAAGCACTATGCTATCATTCTTTAAAAATGAATGCCTTCGTTCTCTGGTTAATATTAGATGTCTAAAATTGTTTATTTTTATGAACTATTTTTATTTTAATAGTATAACAAAACCATCTTCTTACTAATACATTTCTAACAGTGATGAAATGTTTAAAAGCAGCAGGCCTTTAAATACTGGATAGTTTTTTCAAAATTATTTTTTAAGACTTCAGATTTTAACATTTTTCTGATTTTCTTTTTTAATTCTTCTATAGATGGAAGATTTACACAGATTTACTGTAGATTATCATTTGACCATTTCTACATTCAGTTAAGGAAAAACCAAATATAAAAAAAGTTGAATGAGTTTTTTTTCCATTAAGAAGATTTTAGCAATGATACAGTGTCTCCCTCCCTCCCTCCCTCCCTCCCTCCCTCCCTCCCTCCCTCCCTCCCTCCCTCTGTGTGTGTGTGTGTGTATGTGTGTGTGGTGTGTATTCATTTCCCTCTTTTAAAAAGTATATTAACAGTATTCTGTGCTGCTTTTATTGTTTCGGAGTTCTTCAACTTTCATATAAAAACATAAAATAATTGAAAAACTGCTGAAAAATAACTAGTTATATTTAAAGAACAGTATTGCAGAATATTTTACCAAACAAGATTTAATATGTAATGCTTAAAAACTATAATTATCTTTGTAGTTTAATTCATTGTATTATTCTGAATTGTGACCAGGATTTATGGAAAAGTATGCTTAATGGTTATCAGAATAGTTTCAGGCATTCTCTCGATGGAAGAAAGGTAAACATTTCCACCTGTTAATGCCTTTGTATATACAGTATAAAAGTTCTACAAATAAAGGAATCATATATAATGTGCTAAGGTTGAAGTTTGCTTACATAGGTCCTGAAAAACAACCATCCTTGCATTCTTAACTAGCGGTACCCGGCCACGCGTTGCTTTGGCCCAGTCTGGTTAAATGGCCAACCAAACTGTGTAAACACAACCACCGTATAACGCCCAACCTACCTACCTATTGTATTTCTTACTCTCTCCACCTACCTACCTACCTACCTACCTACCTACCTACCTACCGTATTTCTCCCTCTCCCTCTCTATCCCTCTCCCTACCTACTGTATATCTCCCTCTCTCTATCCCTCTCCCTACCTACCTACCTACCTACCTACCTACCTACTGTATTTTTCCCTCCCTCTCTCTATCCCTCTACCTACCTACCTACCGTATTTCCCCCCTCCATCCACCCACCCACCCACCCACCTACCTACCTACCTACCTACCTACCTACCTACCTACCTACCTACCTACCTACCTACCTACTGTATTTCTCCCTCTCTCTATCACTCTGCCTACCTACTTACCTACTGTATTTTCCCCCTCTCTCTCTATACTTCTACCTACCTATCTACCTACCTACTGTATTCTTCCCTCCTTCCGTCTACCTACCTACCTGAACTGCAGCCAGTCCCTTTAGTAATGCTATCACCCAGGTCTCCACATGCTGAGCTAATGGCCAGAACAACCAGTCAATCATCCTGCATAAAGCTTGTGTCATACTTGCATCTTTTACATTTGGATCTGTTGTAAGGCTTCCAATCAGGACTGTAATCATTTGTAAAGGGATATGCTGCACCAGTCTTGCCAAAGCAACCGAAGTTTCAGAAGTATCAGTGGAAGAGATGATGGCAAAGAGCTCCTGCAAGGAAGGCAGCAGCGTATCGGGTTCCGCTTTCCAGATGCTGTGCAGCAGATTGCTGACTTGGGTGACTTGGGAGACATACTTTAACTTTTTAACTTTTATTAAATTTCTATCCCACCCTATCTCCCACAAAGGGACTCAGGGCAGCGCACAGGAACTTAAAATAGAGGCATAGAGCAGCTTCCCGGGTGCTTTGGGTGTGGAAGTGAGCAATGCTGCGTACCAACTACTGGCAAAAGGTGAGGGCGAGTTTCCTACCGTGGGGCAGACACTGAGGAAAGTAGCTCAGGAGATGGCAAAGGCGAGCGCACAGAGGAGCCGGAGGTCACTCGCTCACCAGGCACAGCGCTTCCCTCTGGATCAGAGCGAACAGCTCCAGCACTGCCGGGCAGCTAATGAGAAGCTGCAGGCCGGTCTGGATGTAGTCTAAGATGCCGGGGTCCAAGTTGGAGCCAAAGCCGGATGTGGGCAACGGAGGAGGGGCAAGGAAGAGAGGGGGCACAGGGCTTCCTCCTCCTCCTCCTGTCCCATGAAGCAAAGCCAGGACCAGGTCACCACCGCAGCCTCATCCTCAGTCTCCTACCGGCCCGCCGATCTCTTCTCGCTGCTGCTGCCACAACGGAGAGGTTGGAGGGCTGGTAGGAGGTGGAGGGTGAAGCTGCTGCAGTGGTGGCAGCAGTAGAGGCACCAGGAGTGGCAGGGACAACAACGGCAGCAGCAGCGAGGAGGCCTGGAGGCAGAAACTTCCCACCAACCCCCAGGAGAAGCTGGACATGGCGTCCTGCAAAGCTGCCAGGTGGCTGCTGCCATTGGCCTTGCCCAGGGAGACGCATGCGCAGATTCCCGCATTGCCGTTGGCAACGCATGTTCAAAGTTTCAGCCGTTAGAAATGTGATGTCACGCACACGTGTGCGTGATGCAACAGCCAGGTGGGAGGAGCTACAGAGAAGTGAAAACCTCACAAGTTTGTACATTTTACATTTGTGTACTGTGCACATGACACACATGTGCCAGCCACAAAAAAGGTACGTATTATATCATCGGAAGTCCTTGGGAACATTGTGTCAAAATTTGGTGTCAATAGGTCCAGTATTTTCTGAGATTAGCGGCTTTGCACAAACTATTTTACATTTTTATTTATATAGATGAAAGGAATTCTGGTAGAATCCTTTTTGAACAAATGTATAACTAATTTGTAGTTTTCTTGGAGATTAATTATGTGTTTCCAAGTGTATGTTGATTCTTCATGACCACATAGATAATAGTTTCTTGTAGATACAGATGAATCTTCCACATCTTTAAATAACTATTTAAATTTTTGTCTTTGTTATTACTATACAAAAATAAATCCATCACTTTTAAAAACCTTTATGGTGCAAGGACTTTTGCCTTTTAAATTGCATAAACTCCAGATGTTTTTACCACCATAAGCAAATATGGGTGTTATCCTGCAATTAATGATGATTTATTCACTAGTGTACAGGGGTGGGTTGTTGCTGGCATTACTGCCGGTTCGGTGTGCCTGCAATTTTGCCCATAAATAGGTCTGTGCATGTGCAGAACATTAAAAAATGGGGAAAAAACATGCCGCGCCAATCGGGGAATTGTTTCCGAGGCATCGCTGCCGGTTCTGGTTATCCAGGCCAGGAAACCATTACCAGTTTGGCTGAACCGGTCTGAACAGGTAGGAACTCACCACTGCTACTGTAATGGCCTGGTAGAATACAAATATGAGAAAAAAATATTTCCTGCAATGCCCTGTATAGCCCAGCATGATATCTTTGCAGGCATTGGGGGAAATTAAAATGGTAACTGGCAGATCTAACTGCTTGATTTATGGAACTGAACATGTATTTATTTAGTAAATTTATAGGCCACCAATCTCATAAATGTGACTTTGGGCAGCTCACAACTAACAATAAAACATTCAGAATTTAAAATAACCAAAATGACATTAAAATAGCAGGTGAGAAATATTATGCACCCACAAACAAACCAGGACATTAGTTTACCTGTGATATCAGGGCCCCAGCTTGGATGGCAAATCTAAGGTTTTAGTGCATCCAAGGCTAGTTGGGTCATGTCAATGTCTAATTTCTAGGGAGATGATGTTACAGAGGGCACGTTTCATGGCAGAAAAGGTCCTCTTCCCTCTGCCATGGGACCTGGACCATGCTATCCTATTGGATCTAATGGAATAGATATCACTGAGGATCACTGTAAGTAATCTGGCTGCAAGTCATGAAGTCTTTAAAGATAATGTCAACACCTTGAATTGCACCCAGAAGCATACTGGCAGACAATGGTATCAAATGACTGATACATATAACTGTCCACACTGCCATATTTTGCACCACCTGAAGTTTCTAACTACTCTTCAAGGGCAGCTTCAGAAAGAGGGAGAACATAAAAACATAAGAATAGCCTTGCTGGAACAGGCCACAGCCCATCCAGTCCAGCATTCTGTCTCACAAAGTGGCTCGCCATTTGCTTCAGGGTCTTCCCAAGCAGATGTCTTCACCTGCTTATGATTCCCTGCAAATGGCATTGAGAGATATCCTGCCTATCTCTCCAACCCGGAGGGTGTCCTTAGGCATCCATAATGATAGCCATTGATACCCTTGTTCTCTATGAACTCGTCTAATCCTTTCTTAAAGGTGTCGAGGCTGACAGCTGTCACCACTTCTTCTGGCACGGGGTTCCATAGACCAGTGATCCTCTGGGTGAAAAAGTACTTCCTCTTATTTGTTTGAGGTCTAGCTATCAAAAGTTTCATGGAGTGCCCCCTAGTTCAAGTGTTGTGTGATAGGGAAAACAGTTTTTCCTTTTCTACTTTGTCCACACCGTGCATGATTTTATAGACTTCAATCAGGTCACCTCTCAGGGAGGTGCAGGAATCCATTCAAAAGGTGCCTAAATAGTAAGTAGCGATTATGTTTAAGAAAGACATTTTGAATGTTAAACAGATGTAACGAATGATTGATACATATATGAATTGAAACGTTTAGCAACTATTTGATTTAACAATGGGAATATAATAATCGAGCCTGAATATGTGATATATAAGTACTGTATGTTTTATGGATGATGACTGATGATTCTCCATAATTGAAAGTAATGATGCATAACAAAAATTGATGGAAAATTCTTTTACCTTGTAAGAACAATAGAAAGAGATGGGTGATTCTTATAAAGGCTTATTGTTATTAAAACGATCTAAGAAAATAAGGTTTGTTTGAAATGAAGGAATATTAATTGTAATTGAACACATAAATGCTCAATGACAGTGACTTAGCTATGTTTGATGGAAAATCAATAATTATATATGTAATTGTAAAGATGGATGCACAAAAGCTTGTAACCAAAGGACATGTGATATGGAATATAAGAATGGTTTTATATTTTGTTTGTCTTTATATGTTTAAAAATAAAAAAAAATATTTAAAAAAAAGGTGACCAAGGAGTGAGCCAGTGATGAGTTTCTACTGGTTCGGACTGGTTCTGCCGAACCATTAGCACTGACTGCAAGCCGAGAGCAAACCGGTTCTCTGTTTTCATGAAAGTGGGTCTGTCCACACCTGGGTTATACTGACCTTTATTTCTGTTTCTGAAGCCCAGCTGATCAGTGGTGGCAGATTGAATTTCCACCCCTCAGCTGTTTTCCTTGCTCCTTTCCTTGTTTGCAATGCGGAAGTACAATTTTTGCTAAACTGCACACACACGTGCAGCATTCACACATGCTGTGTGAAGCGAACCAGTTGTTCCAGCTGTAAGAAGCACCCCTGGAGTGAGTGATTATGATATTAGGCCTGTTGGCTACAGAGGTTGGACTAGAAGACTTCCAAGGTCCCTTCCAACTCTGTTATTCTATGTTCTTTGTTCTACTCCATGTCAGGTTGAAATGTGCAATGCAGGAACGGACTCTCATCGTTTTACAGACTTATCAAAAGTGATTCTTTAGCTTGTGCTTGAATATTATGGATTGGATTCCCAAAATATCTCTCATGGTGTCTTACCTAATCATGAATGGGTATTATAACTTATATGCTTTTTGGTATTAAACAAAAGCAAGGACTTTTACATTCCTATTTAGGGAAGTGGTGATCTTGTCATTTTCTTTCATTTTAATTTTGAAGCCTAAGAGCATTTAATAGGAGGGAGGGATTCAGATGCAGGAATCTGTGATTAGAAGATTTGACAATGATTTTTAATGATGGTTTGGGACTTGATAAAAGGACTGGAAACTTTAATTGTAGTGGCTGTTCACATAATGCGTATATGGTATAATATCTCTTGAAACCCTTACATCTAATTTTTATTTTTATTTATTTTATTAAATTTATACCCCGCCCTTCTCCTACAAAAGGACCCAGGGTGGCACACAGGTAAATTAAAACACAACGTACATAAATAGATCAATTATTAAAATCCAATCATATTAAATTACCCCGTGCTAAAACATTTTAAAATTCTCTAATTAAAATTTATAACTAAAAAGTCCAGATCGGGTGGTTATCCTAGGCCAGCTTGTTGGAATAAATGCATTTTCAGACACCGGCGGAAAAGGCGGAGGTCTGTGGTAGTACGGAGTTCAGGGGGCAGGTCGTTCCAGAGGGTTGGGCCCGCCACAGAGAAGGCCCTTCCCCTGGGTGTCGCCAACCGGCATTGCCCGGCTGACGGCACCCGGAGAAGGCCCTCTCTATGGGAGCGGATCGGTCGGAGGGATGTATGGGGCAGGATACGGTCTCGCATGTAACTAGGCCCCGAGCCATGGAGCACTTTAAAGATGGTCATTAACACCTTGAAGCGCACCCGAAAGGCCACAGGTAGCCAGTGCAGCTCGTGCAGGAGAGGTGTTACGTGGGACTGCCTTGTGGCTCCCATGACCACCGGTGCGGCTGCGTTCTGAACTAGCTGTAACCTCCGAGTGCACCTCAAGGGGAGTCCCATGTAGAGAGCGTTACAATAGTCCAGCCTAGATGTCACGAGTGCTTGAGTGACTGTGCGGAGGGCAGCCCGATCCAGTAAGGGGCACAATTGGCGAACCAAGCGTACCTGGTAAAACGCCCCCCTGGCCACGACTGCCACATGGTCCTCCATGGAATCCAGGAGGACACCCAAATTGCGCGCCCTCTCCACGGGGGCCAATATTTCGCCACCAATGGCCAGTGTTGGACTTAACTGGCTGAACCGGGGTGCCGGAAACCACAGCCACTCGGTCTTGGCAGGGTTGAGCTTGAGTTGATTACTACCCATCCATGCCATATGGAGGCAATCCTCTGTTAGTGGACACATCTTCGATAGGGCTTTGTGGCAGATTTGCTCTTCCTTAGATTTGAATGCTATAGGTCCTTATAAATACCCAGTTTGTCACTTTTCAAAGACAGCATTTTTTTTAAAAAAAGTTGAGGCCTTAAACCAAAGTTACTTTAATCTAATATTGCTTAGAGGTTGCCATTTACTTTGTCTGGATGATTCTCCCTTGTGTGTTTTGTGGTTTTCTAGTTTAATACATTACTTGGTCTTTTTCTTGATAAGTAGAATTTATGAAACTCATAATGAATACAAAACCCCAAAGAGATCTCTCATCATTATATTTAAGACAGAAACATGCATGCTTTTTTCCTCTCATCCCTAATATGCAATGGGTAAGTAGAATTTCAGAAACTTCCTTGTATAATTCTGTTATTTCTAAATCTTATTTATTGCAATAATATCCAAAATTGCTGCTTATTTGCTTATTAAGCAAACTGCTTCTTTGAATAATTGTTCTATAGTAAAAAGATCTATAAGGATAATGAGGGCAAACTTTAGCTTGCTTGTAACTATTCTTGAGCATTATTCATTTTATAAAAAATCTACCATTTTTCTCTTAAGAATATGATAAAACTTCCAGACTTGATTTTTTTTTTTTTACTAACCTTTGGAAAGAGGCCCTTTAAGGAAAAGCAGAGACTTTACAAAGTGGAGACTTGAAAAATGAAGGTGACAGCGAGGCAGGAAAATAACGTGAGGAGTGGAGCTTCTTTAGATCAAACATAGAATTAGTTAGAAGATTAAAGTCCATCTGCTTTTTTTGCTATAATTTCTAATACTAGAGTAGTATGGAACTGTAAACTCACAAACACTGTCTCGCTTTCTTTCATCTTATGACACTATCTGGCTTTGTTGTGAACCCCTCTCCTCCACGTCCCCCATTTTCTGGAATATTAAAAAATGAGCATAATGTATCTTTAGACTTTGATTAAGAGAAGAGCTCTCCTCGACCAAAGCAAAAACATTATTTCTCACACAGGATAAGCAGAGGACATTATTATTGTTTGTGGGCAGGAGACTGGTAGGGCATGTATGTCCCAAGCAGAGATGGTATTATATTTTCTTCACTACTGGTTCGGTAGAGGAAGCGCGGCCGCCTGCACAGGAGTTTCACTCGCACGCGGCATGCGAGGGTGGGTGGGTGGAGCCTTGCGCCACCACCACTACTGGTTCACCCGAATTGGTGTGAACTGGCAGCATACCACCTCTGATCCCAAGAATAACTTGCAGAAATCTAGAGTGGCAAGTTTGGATGAAGTCGAGCTTGGTTAACATTGGGGGACAAATGCATTGAATGGGTGTTACAAGACAATGTGGAGGCTGTTAGTTTGATTTTAGGGGCTTCTGAAGCTAATAAAAGTCAATACAAATCCCTCTCTATATGGGGTTTGCATAGTGCTAAAAGAAAAAGACTCCACAATATTATATTGATATGACATCATCATTTATCTAAACTATCAACTACTCAAGGAAGAATGTTTATACTACCTTCTCCCCCCCCCCCCCCAATCCTTTATCTCTAAAACTCTATCCCTGCCTTTGCATTCTAATGTTGCATTTATGCCTTGGAGATGTGGAAATGAGCAATATGATGGATGGCTGCAGCTTGCCTGGATTCTCTACCACCATTTCCCTTGGGGCCTTCCAGCTGCTGGCAGAGAGTACCATCCCAGAAGATGGTATCTTTTGCAAACTCGACAGCTAGCAGACAATCTCTCTCCCTCTCTCTGTATTTCCCGGCAGAGTAAGCTTAATCTGTTTTTTCCCTTTCCCCTGGCATACCTCATGATTGTCTTTCTGACTTTAGTTGTTTTGAATAAATGCCATAAATACTTTCCATAAAATAAAAATGGGAAGAATGGGAAGCAGAAATGGAGCTGGTATTTCATACTCTTGTGATGTTGAAAGATTCTAATTTGGAACTGACACGAGATGTAATTGCTCATTGAGCCACTCAGTTGCCCTTTAAGGCACTTTCTGCCTTGTTTTGTTAATGAGCTGTGTGGTTACATTCACCCAGCAGTAGATCTCTGATGTGCCAGGCATTTCATGCATTTCAATTTTTAAAAAATTGTTAAGAGGTCTGCCATGTTAAATGGTATCTATCAGAATCAACTATGGTGTAGAGCTTATGAAAATAAACTGGTCCAAGGAATCCAAGTGACAAACTATTTATATGCACATTGTGTAAAGCATTTCTTTGCAAGCCAGTTGGATGTAGTGTTTAAGACATTGAGGTTGAAATCGGGAGACTGTATTCTAGTCCTGCCTTAGACATGAAGCCAGTTGGGTGACCCTGAGTCACTCTTTCTCAACCCTGGAAAACCATCAGTGGCAAACCACATCTGACATCTCCCCCAAAAGACTGTAAGGACCAGGTAATTGCCAGGAATCAACATTGATTTGAAGGTACCCCCTCCTGCCCTCTACCCACTAAAAATACCCCCTGTATTTCTTTTGGAAGTTGAATTGCTTTTTTATTTTTCACAGTGACAAAAAGGGAGCTTTATTGGATGTATTGTTTTCTTATGCAGTAAAATATTATAAAGTTAGATGCCTTATATAGAAAATTATAAAGGTGAAATGATTGCTTCAAATGGATATTAGTCTATTGCCATGACATATTTGTTTGAGAGATGCTGGCTGTTACCAGTCCTTCGTGGAGTTGTGGTCTTCCTTAAGTAAGGGGCCCCCCTTTTGAAGGTGACTTTGACAGAGTTGGGGCCTGATCCTAACTCTTTGAAGCCTAGATGCTGTCATCTACAGTATTTGGCATTGATCTTCCTCAGGGGTGAAATAAAGTTACCTTCACTACTGGTTCGCAAATGTGAGTGCATGTGGGACTTTCCGTGCATGTGCAGAGTGTCAAAAATGGGACGTGATGACGTCGGGGCAGGTGAGCGGAGCTTTCTGCTACCATGGCTACCGCTTCACCCGAACTGGATAGAACCCGCTAAATAGCACCACCGATCTTCCTCCATTTTAACTTTACATTAGTCATCTAGAAATAGAGGTTGGTTGTTAATCTTTTGCCTTTTGCCCATTTAGTTTGTATTAACAAAAACAGATAAAAAGAGAAGGAACTTTTTATGGGCAAAGCATAGGGAAAAAAAGACATCAATCAATGCACTCAATCTCCTACCCAATAAGAAAGAAAGTTTTCTCCCCTAATTCTATATTTATAACAGAACAATGTAAGGGGAGGTTTTTAGGACGCTGAAAGGATGCACTCCTTTTTCCAAAACAATACTGCTTGTAGGAGGTATTTATTCCCCTCCCCTTGACCCTGGAGAAGAGAACAGGAAAAGTTATTTACCGGTATGTTCTGAATTTTGGCAGGAAGCATCCAGGGTAGAAATGACAATATGTGTGAAACAGCATTTCTTTTATTTTTGGGGTATATGATCAGTTATCTGTTCTGAAAGCAGAGTGAGATTAACTGAACCTCTATAAAAATACATAGAGACAGATTTGCTTGTTTTGATACACCAATATTTGAATGGAAAATTGGTAACACTTAATGATATGTTGCCAACATACAAATTGGTGCTCGGCCATAAAAGATGACATCCCATTACCTGGTTTAACTCAGGTTGTGGCACCTGCCCAATTGAGTCTGTGCTCAGTAGCTAAGTAGCACCTGGGCTAGTTAATAATTGGGTGGGACATCTGTGGGAATCCCCAGGCTTGGAGGCTAGACTGGGACATGAAAAAGTACTTTAGAAGCAGATACAATTTTTGTGTCTGTAAAGTTACCAGAATTCAAGCCTGACTCAAAGGAGGCCTTTAAAAAAAAATCCAATTAAATCCTTCCCATAAATATCCGCAGACTCTACTTGTAAAACATTGTGACAACACCACCACCCCGAGCAGTTTTGGGAAGCAAGAAGGGGAAGGATGGGGAGAGAAAATGACATATAGAAATCCAGCTGCAGGCTGTTGAATTTTATCCCAATTATGGCACTTTAAACTGACTATAAGAATGCATCACCATCAGCATTACTACCCCCATGGTTGATGGTAACTTTTGCTGGACTATGCTAGTGTGTGCAGGTATTTGTCACAGGATTCAGGAATTTTTCTCCATGTGGTACAGTTGCTGTCGTGTGTGTGTGTGTGTGTGTGTGTGTGTGTGTGTGTAAGGTAAAGGTTCCCCTCACACATATGTGCTAGTCGTTCTTGACTCTAGGGGGTGGTGCTCATCTCTGTTTCAAAGCCGGAGAGCCAGCGTGTCTGAAGATGTCTCCGTGGTCATGTGGCCAGCATGACTAAGTGCCAAAGGTGCACGGAATGCTGTTACCTTCCCACTAAAGGTGGTCCCTGTTTTTGTACTTGCATTTTTGATGTGCTTTCAAACTGCTAGGTTGGCAGAAGCTGGGACAAATAACAGGAGCTCACTCCGTTATGCGGCACTAGGGATTCGAACCATCGAGCTGCTGACCTTTCTGATAGAAAAGCTCAGCATCTTAGTCACTGAGTCACCATGTCGTGTGTGTGTGTGTGTGTATGTGTGTGTATTTGCAAAGTTTGGATAGACAGTGGATGAGCTTATTCAGATCTTGGAGCAGCACTATAAATGTTTGCCAAAGAGAGCCATTCAACTCAAGGAACTGTTTAATATTGAGTGTAGTATTTATTTGGTGTGCAACACCAAAGGTCTCAAGGATAAGGCTGATTAGGTGATGCATTTGGGTAAGAGATGGTCTGCAAAAGAAAAGTGATGGGATCTTCTGATCATCTAGGCTGCATGTCAAAGGGGATGCTGTATTTTTCACTGTTTGACAATATAAAAAAATAGAGCCTCTTTGTGAAGAGCTCAATTTCTTGTGACTCAATGGCCATGGCCACTCTTCAACAATATCCAACATGGTTTGCCATTTCCATTTCCCAGAATCTTTTTCAACTCTTGAATACAGTGTGTATTTCTGAGTATTTCTGGAGCTTTCATCTCCAACTACTAACCACATTAAGCTGTTTCATTTGTAGACTAGACAAGATGACCTGATGCCACACCAGCAAAGAGCTGCTTCCACATAAAAGCTCCCTTCAATTATCAACTAGGCAAATATTTACATTAATGCTTCTTTGAAAAAAAATAGTATTGGTAAGAGATGGCTATATTTTATTAGCAAGGCTAGTTCATGGAGTTCAAATTTGACTTTTGTATATATCAACATGTCAAAATAATAATTGTATCGCTCAATGTTTAAAGACATTTGCTCTTTCTTGTGAATAAACTGAAAAATGTATGACTATCCATCCTTCTGGTTGTTTACCTAAGGAAATAACAGTAGCCATTGTTGTTTGATTTGTCAGAAGTTGACCTGCCTCTGAAGAAGGATGGCTTCACATCAGAAGGGACCACACTGGAAGCCTTGTTGCGTGGAGAAGGGCTTGAAAAGAAGATAGATACTAAAGAGGAGGATACTCTACAAGAAATCCAGGTAATTGCCTCACATTTTCAGTTCATTAGCTGTGTGTGCATGGATAAATAGGCTAATTAATCATTATTTCCAGATTGTACGTGTTGCCTGTAAGAAGCTTGTCTGGCATCCAGATGGATTGAATAAATAAATAGTTCAGAATTTTGTAAAACTGTTGCATAAAAAGTGATGGGAACTGAAAATGTCATTTTGGAGATAAATATTCGTGTTAGCAATAAGCACTTGTAAAATAGATTCCTTCTAGTTGGGAGGTGGAAGAAATATCTTTAGAATAGAGAGGCTTCCATTGTCAGCTTACAGCTTCTTTACCACCTTATTTAGCTGTTGCTCTGATGTTTTCTATTTCCAAATTAGCTTTTTTAACGCATCCTTTTTCCATCTGGGACAAAAAAAGCTCACAACTTGAGGTCCTAAGACTGCATGAGGTCCTCAGAAGCATTGAACACAGCTGCAGGGGGCTGTGAATAAAAATTGCCAACAAATTTTATTCACCATTCATTGATCTATTTTGCTATATCATGGAAAATGCAGCAAAGAAAAATGATTCAATGCATGAGGAGTAATTATATTAATTGTCTGTAATTATCCTTCAAAGAATTTACCAATTTATTTTTACATGAACCTTTCTGAATCCTTCTCCACAAATACTTATTAGAGCACAAATATTTGCATTCTACTTAATGACCATCCAAAGAGGAAAAAATGTGCATCCTTGATATAATCAAATAATAATGGCAATAAAATAATATCAGTATTTATTGGAAAAATTCTTAATTAAATGCACTTGATTTATATTTTTCTTCTCAATCAAATGGAATCTTTAAGGTGGTTTATCATTTATCATTTAAAACACAAACAATTTTTTTTCAAAATTAAAGAATTAAAATAAGGAAATGAAAATACCTAGTAATATCATTGCACATTAAAAGATTGGCTAAAGATATTTTTTTTCCAGATTTTCTAAAGGCATACAATGAAGGCCTTAAAAGTAAATGCAATGATTAAGATGAGTTGTTCCTAAGCCATTAGAATTGTTAATCACTAGTATTCCAATTGTAGTTGGGTAATTCAACTTCCTGAGAATCCAATGTCATCTAAGGATAAAATAGCATTTCTACGTTGTGGACCTGTTTTTTTTTTAACAGACTAATAATCTTATCTAAAACAATCTGAACTGTGATCTCCATCGCAGTTTACCTATTAACCAACAATACCTCTATCTTTGCCCAAAGTTAATCTTGCACTCTTACTCATCCTCTTGAAATTAGGCCTTCCAGCTAGTAAATATTTTAGAGGGCTTGGATGATAAGGAATAATATCACTATGTGTTCTCACCATACCACTGGCATTTACTTTAATGCTCTGGCTGATATCCCTATGAGTTTCATGTACTTGTTGACATATAGCATCTGTGGTATGAAAAAAATCAGTGGCTTGGGCTTTGAATCATAGTTTCCCAACACTACCTTCTGGAGGTGGCCTGGCAGCAAAGGCTGAAACTATTTACAGAGAGGGGGGGAGGGAGGGAGAGAGGGAGGGAGGGAGGGAGGGAGAGAGAGAGAGAGAGAAGTAATGTAGGTTAATAATATCAAAAACTAACTAAAAGTCCAAATGAATGAACAGAGCTATAATGCCCCTAAATTTTCCCTCCTGCATACAGTTTCTAGTATAAATTATTCAACAAAACAATTAAGTCTAGGCTACTCTATCTCATACTTGAAACTCTGATTCAGAGGGATTCATGTAAAAAGAATCCTTTAGATCAGTGATGGTTAACTTTTTCGGCAACAAGTGCCAAAACTGGAGCGTGCGGGCACGCCGGCGCACCAGAACCTGGAAGAGAGCAGCTGGCTGGTGTGCATGCACATGTTGGTCAGCTACTCTTCCAGGTTCCATCATGCACATGCACATGATGGAACCTGAAAAAGCAGTTGGTGATGGCGTGTGTGCCCACAGAGAGGGCTTTTTGTTCCACCTCTGGCATGCGTGCCAAAAGTTCGCCATCATAGCTTTAGATTCCTCTGGAAATGCCAGTTATAAAATGTTTGAGCCTGGCCCCAAAGTATAACCTTTGGTTTCCATTTTATGAAGGAGTCATACAAACTGAATCAGGTTTTGGAAAAGCGATTAGGTTTGACCAGGGGACCAGAAATTAAATCTTTTCTAGCGTGGTTGAAGCTGTGGTGGGATTCAGCCAGCCCACATCTATTCGGGAGAACCGGTCATTAACTTTCTAAGCAGTTGGGAGAACCAGTTGTTGGGAGAAATCTCCTTTTCTTTTTCTTCCACTTCACAGGGCTAATCCTGTAGGGAAGGCAGGAAGGAAACATTCTGGTGTTGTTTCTAGCCTAATCTTTATTGCCCTGCTTAGAGAAACTGCCTCTCTGGTTAACCCTCATTACATTGTAACAGCTAAGGTGAAGCGCCCATCGACCTGACTGACATTGAGTTGGTCATGCCCACAGAGTCACATGACCCCTGAGCCTCACCTACCCAGCTGGTCATTAGGGAAGAGAACCGCTTGTTAAATTATTTGAATCCCACCAATGGGTTGAAGGGGCAGATAATGTTTATCTTTGACAATAGGGGATGTATGATAGCACTCTTCAAAACGTAAAAGGACGAAGCACAAAAAGAGGTAAAGGGTGGGTTTAAGTTAAATTTAATAGATACAGATAATAGGCAGATTTCAGCTGAATGTCAAAAGGGCTTCTAGAAAAAGTAAAAGCCATTTGAGAGTCTAACCAATTTCCTGGAAAAGTGGTGAGCTCCTCTTCACCAGGTATGGGGTGATTTAATTTGGATCCCTGCAGAACAGAAGGTTGGACTTGATGACCTAAGTGGCTTCTCCCAGCACTCTCTTACTGTGATATATTTTCTTTGCAATTCTGCTAAAAAAAAAAAAAAAGGTCTTCTGTTGCACTGGGATTTGTTTTTAATTATTGTTTATTATTTCAACTCCAGCGGGTTTTGGAAAACGATGAGAATGCAGATGAAGTGAACGAAGAGGAAGAGATAGAAGAAGATATTCCAAAACGAAAAAACAGACCCCGAGGACGGGTGAGCTGCTCTAGCCTTTTGAGGGGAGGAGGAGGAGGAGGTGGCCAGAGTAATCCCAATTCCCATTTTTACACCGTTATATATTCATGCATACAGAGACACAAAGTTTAATGGCACACAGTGGTATGTGGTATGTTCTAAAACTGTAGGACCATCAATTAATCATGTGAGGTAGTTAATTCACACCCGCAAATTCTCTGTGGGTGGACTCACTGGTGTTCTTGTTTTTCGCTCTCCAACCTTTAATATAAAGCCATCATGAAGTGAAATGATGTAGAAAGCACCCATATATAGTTACGGCACATACCTTATACTATTTGCTGCCTGTTTTCTCTCTTTAGATCAGCTGAAAGTGCGTGTGTGTGTATTTCCCTTGGCAGTTTCAGGGCAGGGACGAACTGGCTATTGATCAGTCTTCTTCACATGATGCTCCAGCTGCAAGCTCTCACTAATCAGGTCCCCTGGCAAGAAACTCACGCAGTAGGCAGGCAGCTCACCTCACCTCCTACTCTTCCTGACTGCTGCTTGGCTGTCTCAGCCCACTGGGGTGAAAACTCTCGCAGGCTCTCCGAGCTGAGTGAAGCCCAGCCCTACAAAGTCCCAGGAGTAGCTTTCCAGCAGAGAACTCTATTATATTCACCAGCACCTATTTAGTCCTTCATCATTTTAATCAGATAGCAATTAAAACAGTGCAGACTATTACATCTCCACTTTCTAATGTAATCCCAATTACGGAAAATATGTTCTTTCAGCACACAGGAGAATTTCCCCTCCCTACCTGGAAGAGGGGAAATCCTCAGTGCATGGGAGTATAGATCTCAAATGTAATATTCACTCCACATGCCTTCCCCACTGACTTTCTGGGGAAGCCAGCAGTAATGATTGCAAATGGTGATCACATGATTGCAGGGCATTTTGCAACCTGTCGTAAATGCAAATAGGTGGCCAAGTTCCTGAAATGTAGATGTGTGAGTTGGGCAGGCCAGTACAATGTTTTACAATGCTTGGAAGTGCTTTACTGGCCATATAGCATTCATTCTGGGGCTTTCAGGACTATGAATGGTTGTAAATCAAGGACTACTATAGAATAGGAACATAACATAAGAACATAAGAATAGCCTTGCTGGAACAGGCCACAGCCCATCCAGTCCAGCATTCTGTCTCACACAGTGGCTCCCCATTTGCTTCAGGGTATTCCCAAGCAGATGTCTTCACCTGCTTATGATTCCCTGCAAATGGCATTAAGAGATATCCTGCCTATCTCTCCAACCCAGAGTGTGTTCCTAGGCATCCATAATGATAGCCATGGATACCCTTGTTCTCCATGAACTCGTCTAATCCTTTCTTAAAGGTGTCGAGGCTGACAGCTGTCACCACTTCTTCTGGCAGGGAATTCCATAGGCCAGTGATCCTCTGGGTGAAAAAGTACTTCCTCTTATTTGTTTGAGGTCTAGCTATCAAAAGTTTCATGGAGTTCCCCCTAGTTCTAGTGTTGTGCGATAGGGAAAACAGTTTTTCCTTTTCGACTTTGGCCACACCGTGCATGATTTTATAGACTTCATTCAGGTCACCTCTCAGGCGCCGTCGTTCTAGAGTGAAGAGGCCCAGCCGTTGCAGCCTCAGATGGTAAGGAAGGTGTTCCAACCCCCTAATCATTCTGGTTGCCTTCCTCTGCACCTTTTCCATTTCCATAATATCCTTCTGAAGGTATGGTGACCAGAACTGTACACAATACTCCAGATCGGGCCTCATCATAGATTTATAAAGAGGCATTCTTTATAAAGAATGAAGGACATTGCATTCTTCAGACACTCTTTTGCACCTGGCCTTAATTGATGGACCTGGCAGATCTAAAAGGGGGGCACAGTAGCTCAGTGGTTATAGACACTGAGCTTGTTGCTGGGTTGGAGACCCGAGTGCTAGGCAATGGGGTGAGCTCCCATTACTTGCCCCAGCTCCTGCCCACCTAGCAGTTCAAAAGCATGCAAATGTAAATAGATTAATAGGTACCATTTTGGTGGCAAGGTAAGGGTGTTCTGTGTGGCTTTGACATAGAGCTATGCTGGCCACATGACGATGGAAAATGTCTTCAGAAAATTCTGGCTCCCTTGACCATGAAATGGAGATGAGCACAGTGTCCTAAAATTGGACACGAATGGACAGGAAAACCTTTACCTTTATTTTTTGCAGCTTATAAAAAGTAACACATAAAGTAAATCTTATCAACTTGCCCACCCTTGCTTTAATGTATTCTAGTTCTTTCACATCCATTCCCCAAGCTGTACTATAATTTGCTTCAAACATTCTCTCTCCTTGGAATACTTCCAGTACATATGACTGACTTATGTACACCAGATTTTTTTTTTCTAAAATAAATGGGACTTTCTCCTCCTCTGCACTAAGCTGCCATTTGCAATATATTTTCTGAAGCAATCTGGATCTTCTAAATCAGGGGTCCCCAACCTTTGCAACTTTAAGTCTGAAGGACTTCAGCTCCCAGACTTCTCCAGCCAGCAAAGCTGGCTGGAGAAGTCTGGGACCTGAAGTCCTTCAGACTTAAAGTTGCAAAGGTTGGGGACCCCTGTTCTAAATTATATCTAGAATGTAGATTCCTAATTAATTGTTTCAGAGAACTAAAAAGAAAGGATTCAAGGCAGAAATAACACAGAGGAATGAATACTCCAAATTCGTGCAGGTCCCTTTCTTTCCACAGCATGATTTCATTTTTAATCCTGGGTGCCTGCATCTGTCCTCCTGGCAAGCCCTCCCATTTGGCTGCATTTGAGTGCTCCAAGGCTGCTCTGCTGAAGCTTTTCAGCTGTATACATCAATTCTTGCTATTCGGTGGCAGAAGCTGAAGGCAGCTGTAGATGACTAAATGCCACAGATTGAAGCAATGAGAGCACGCATGAAGCTCTCAGTTTGTACTTCAAGGGTGGTTGACTTTTTGCCAACTCCCTAAAATTATCGGAAATGTTGATAAAGAGATTTGAAGGCCAAAGACATGTGAATCCACAGAAAGCAATGTAAGGATTTGGGTTTATAAAGTGGTGAAACACTAAAATCTGAGACTCTAAAGCAGGGGTCCTCAACCCCCGGTCCGTGGACCGGTGCCGGTCTGTGGCTTGATAGGAACAGGGCTGCACGGCTGGAGAGGAGGAGGAGGGAGGACGGGGCAGAGCGTGCACCGGGGGCAGGAGAGCGCATGTGCGGCCACTCACACCGTTGGGGGCCCTAGAGGGGCGAGTGAGCCAACTCACACACACACACACCTGCGTGCGCATGCGCCGCCTGTTGCCCCTCCCCCCCGCTTCCCCTCTACGCCGGCCGGTCCGTGGAATTTTCTTTAAAATGAAACCGGTCCCTGGTGCAAAAAAGGTTGGGGACCCCTGCTCTAAAGCACAGATTATATGACCCTATGGCATTATACGACCCTATGGCATGTGTGGCCGAAGTGGCATGCAGAGTCATGTTGCCTGGCATGCGCAACATCACCTGTTCCTTGTCTGGGTTTCTGGCATGCATGCGGACACGATGATCAGCTGGCCTTTATGTGTGTGGCAGTGCCGTAAACTGGAAGAGCTAATTCTTCTGTTTTCCAGAGTGAGCCTGCAGGCTGGCCAGCTGACTGTCACGTGTGCATGTGTGCGGGATACTAGATTTTCCAGTCCGTGCATGCCCTCTGGGCAGCTCCTCTTTTTGGTCGCAAGCCCAAATGAGCGTGCACACTCCCTTTTCGGCACTCAGTGCCCAAAAGGTTTGCCATCACTGGATTATATAGGTAACATGGACTTTTTCATGCTTATTTTGTATACTTCATATTTTATACACTTCAGTGAAGATTTGGTGCAGTTGCAAATTATTATGCAAAACAGTATGCATAACACTAATAGTAAAATTACTCAGTAGTAATGTAATGTACACACCCCATCAACCATGACTGTGAAAAAGGGAGACATTTAGAAATCAAGGTCCAAACATGGGACTAGGAATTTTCTTTCTTTCTTTTTTTGCTTCTCTTAATTCTAGCAACACATATTTTAATTTAATTTTTAATAAGCTTCACTTAACTAATTCTTTGTAGTTCTTTTGAGAATTCATACAGGAGATGGAAGAGTGAACTTGTTGCTGTGTTGCAATTCCCACATGATCCAAGGCAATGTGGAACAATGAAATGGGAACTTCCCAATTTCCAGCAGTTGCAACTTAGATAAGGAGAAGGGTACCGCAGTAGTGCTAGTGTTATTTGAGGACACTAGCAGTACCCAAGCATATTGTTCTACCCGCCTATGTGGACCCAATTGCTACATTTTCCTGACAGACTAGAATAGATGTATACTTCTTCTGCTGCAGAATCTACAAGCGGCTATTCAACTCAGTATCAGACGTAACTTCACATTTTCGAAGCTAGTGTTAATTTGTTAATCTGCTCAAGGGCAGCTTTTCCCACGAAAGTGTAATAATAATGATGACAAAGCAGAAAGTTCACTGTATGATATGTGAAAGTATTTTGAGTTTAATGTTTTGGGATAGCTATAAATTGTAGTTTTTGCATTAATATCTTGGTTTCATTCTAGGCCCGAGGCTCTGGTGGTGGTAGGCGAAGGAATGATGTTTCTTCTATGGATGACCATGATAAACCTTATGTTTGTGACAGTAAGTAATCTCCAGACTTTCACTCAGCTTTTTCAAACGTAATTTTTACTGAGAATTTGATTACTTTAGTAAAATACCAATACAATCTACATTTAGAGAAAAAGAAGAGAATAGAAAAAAGTAATAAAAAGTGCAGAAAAAGAAAGTAAGAAAAAGAAATATATATAAAGAAGTGAACTCCAACCTTTATTACAACCAGTAGAAGTAAATTCAGTAACTCTTCGCCTTCTCTTAATATATAGGCTACCTATTCTTCCCATGTCCCATCTCTTATCAATAACAAATCTGTAAAGACTCATCATTTCAGTCCTGATTTCAGCAAAAGTCCACTGAGGGTTACCTAAAATGTTTTATTTTAACCTTGATCAAATAAACCAATCTTATATCCCTTGCTTCTAACAATCTTGCTTCTGATCCTTTGATCCCCTTAAATAATGTCCTAGAACTTGATTTGTTTTCATTTTTTCTTTGTCTCTTCTCACAAAATTCTCTAAAGTTTTAACAAGCCTCTTTTGTAAATCCAATGTAGGAAGATTCTTCAAGTCAGTCTCTTAACTTTCCTCTTAACTTGTTTGTATATCTCTTTTAATAATTAAGACCTACACCATTTTCTATTGTATATCCAGTATAGCATCTTTTTCCATATCATTCTTGCAGCCTATCATTTGTAAATCCACTTTCAGAACAGACTCGATCTTTTTAGGTAAAACCTGTTCCTCCTTCACAACATCTTTAAACACACTCTTCCAATAAAATTAACTTCTGGATCCCATGGGAAGGATTCTTTATAATTAAAAAATATTTAAAAATCTTATATCAAATTTCTCTGGATGTTTAGCTTGTTTGTAACATTCTAAAATAAAAATGAAAATCCCCCTTTTGCCTCCCCTTATTTTTTTAGGTCTTTAAACTTGTATTTAAATAAAGTATTGAAGGACCGTCATCTAGCGTTTTAAAGCATGTCAATCCAAAGGTTCTTAATAACTGAAAAGCCGCTAACAAGCTGAAAGTAACTAGAAAACAAAATACATAAGTCTAGTGTCCTTTCAAAGGCACAAACCATTGTTTGAGCTACATGGCTTGTCTCCCATTGGAAAGCACTGTCTTGAAGTGTCCTTGCAAAGAACAACTGCCTGTGGTGCTTATGAGAGTCTCATAACAAGTCCTCCCTTTGTCAACAAATAAATTATTAAAGAGCTGGTCTACCCCTTGGTTCTTCATTTTGCCAAAGTTGTTGCCTCTGTTTTTCATGGAGCCAACTTCAGTCTATCATTTCTTCCTTGGAAATCTATTTCTTTTCCTACTATGATTTAGAATTTACATGCTTGCTGATGCAAGTGAAATTTGCATTTGCTCCTTGTTCAGTTTTTATTTCCGAATCATTTATCTAGCTTATCAAAATTCTTTGGAATTTTATTTCTGTCCTTAGGATATTAGTTAGCACACAAATATGGTGTCATCTATAGATTTCATTAATATGCCCTCAACTTTACATCTATATCATTAATTTAAAACAAATGTTTAAAAACACAAATGTCCTGGAGAAAATTCATCTATAGTACATGGTTACTAAAATTGACACTGACTAGATGGCACGTAACCAATAAGTGAATCAAACAATCACCATATTTTGGGTTTTTTTCCATGGGCACAAAATGCACGTTAAGCATTCATCATCTATATATCAGCAAGTACTTTGACCCCATAGGCCGTGTTACTATTTTTAATAGTATCTTTATATTATTATTATATACTTTATTCATTAAACATGAAACTCAGCCAACAGAACATCGGTACCCGATGACAATGGGTATCACTGTTACATGCTTCACCCATAGCCATGTAGTTTCCATGGCCAGGTCGCGATACTTCATTATTTTTTCTAGTTCTTTTTCTTCGACTCTGGCATCTCCAGGAACAGCGATATCAATAAACTGTACCCTTCGTCCCTCTACAACCGTGATATCTGGTGTGTTGTGCTCCAAATGACGGTCTGTTTGTATTCAAAAGTCTCACAAGATCTTCACCTTCTCATTATCAATAGCTTTCTTCACTTTATGTTCCCATGACTATTCCCTTCAGTTTTAGATGCTTTATCCCTGATAACTCACTTTAAAGAATTTTGTGCAATCAAGATGAGCACGTTTCTGCCAAGCTAAATATAGAGTGGAAGGTGACAGGTGTTTCATGCAAATAGATAGCATAATTTCTTATGAATTGTGAACTATATTTTTCTTACTATTTCTTTTAGATGAAAAGGCACCGAGTATAATCTTAAAGTCTGCTCAGCAATGACCGTGTCATTCTTGCCTTTTGCCTTTTAATTAATGCTCTTGGTTAATAACAGTGTTGAAATGCCTGGGTTGCATAAGACACATTGTTTTGTTCCTGATGACTAATACAAATTAGTGTGGGTTTTTTCTTCCCATGTTTCAAGGCAGTTGCCTTGTTGTGTACCCCTAACTTCTGTTTCTTTTAGGCATTTTTCTTCCATGAATTCATTTCAATTTGAATGTGATAGCTAACAGTGGAAGTAATATTCTGAATTTTTCACATTAGCTGGGTTTCTGTCTTACACAGAGATGGGATGCATGAAATATGTTCAGTTTAAAAATTGGTTACTCATTGCACATTTGTCAGTGCAGAACGTATCTATATCATATCATAATTATGCCCATGTGTTGATAAACAATTAATATTTATTCATTATGCTGACTCTGTAAACCGAGGGGGCTGTAAAGCACTATGAAGCGGTATATAAGTCTAAGGATATGTGAAGTGGTATGTAAGTCTATGTCAGTGGTGCGATTCAACCAGTGTAACAACCGGTTCGCTGATCATGCACTTTACCTGCAGCATTGGATTCTAACCACTACACTACCAGGCTCACATGCACAATTGAAGCACTGACCTTTTTTTTTTATACGTGTCATACAGCCGTACTTGAACAATCGTATTTGTAGGAGAAGAACTGGCAGAGGCAAGAGGCAGAGTTAAAAGAGAGATCAGCCTAGAATCTCTACATAGCCACAAATGGACTAAGTCCACCCCCCCTTGAATTTGGTAGACTTTTATCTAACTCCAAGCAGGTGCTGACCAGCAGAGCTGCTGGTCTTTCAGAGCTGCCCAGAAGCCTGAAAAACATAAGGTGGCTTTAATGATTGTCACATATGTTCTGTACTCACACTTGTATATGGTTCCAAGCAATTCTTCTGCATAATTTTTGAAGCATGCACGGAAATGTCATTCATGGAGTATGACATTTCTTTGGGATGCAAAATTTTATGTCCAGAAATAGAAACAAAACTTTTGTTGACTGACATAGGCATGCAAGATGAGTTCTGTATTCCGGATGTATCATTTGCTGATCCTGTTTATTGCTGTCTGCACCTTCTGTGTTTGCAGTTTGTGGCAAGCGCTATAAGAATCGACCAGGCCTGAGCTATCACTATGCTCACACTCACCTTGCTAGCGAGGAAGGGGATGATGCTCGGGAACAGGAGACACGTTCGCCACCTGTCCACAGAAATGAAAATCATAAACGTGAGTAGGATTTATGCGCCCCTTATATTTTATAATGTAAAGCTTCTGACCCTATTTTACCCTCCCACTGCTGCATCCATCTTTGCGTTACAGTTGTGGCTACGCTTACTTTGCTCCTCTGTGAATTGTTAGGACCAGGCTTTTTAATGGAGCTAATCAGCGGCAGCTTTTCCAGATGCTGAGCTCAGCTAATCCAAAATTTGTCTCAGACCTCCCATTAGCTCAAGCGGGTTGCTTTCCATCACTGTTCCTCAGGGATGAACATGTGGAGAAGAGACAAGTCAAGCAGTTTTCTAGTGGTTCATTTTGAGAACAACATATATGTTCATTTTTGTTTCTGTCTTTTTTCTTTTTGGACAAAATTCGCAAGCTTTGTCAAGTTCTCTATTAAATGATCAAATAAGAGAAAAGGGTCTTGGTTAAAGAAAAAAAAATACCATTGGCTGCAGGTCCAACAATATATTCTTTTGCTCCCAAAACTTTTGGACATTATCAAAAATGTATTGGCTCTATTTGCCTCATTTTTTTTATGACAGAAGGTTGGATGTTAGATTGAAAAGTGAACACTTTATAAATTTTTATAAGGCATTCCACCTAAGAGAGGAAATGGCTGCAGGAACATGTTGCTTCCCTAGAATGTATTTTATAATACGAATGTGGTATTGAAAGTAAAATAAAATTGGTGCTAAGATGTAACTCTTTATTGATAAGAATAAATGGGGAAATGTTGAGTTGCATTCCTGTCAAAGCAGCCTAAATAATGATGGCTTTTTATCATACGAAAGTATAGCTGTAGACTGGTTTTAGTCTCTTTTTAGAAGTATAATTCTATATTAGTGTAAACTGTTATTTTGTTACATTTGGTGGTATAATATAAAGTGCTTCTTTTATTTTTAATAACTAAAAACCAAAATTATAAAAGAAGAGAGGAAAGCTGGAAAAAATAATGTATAACAATACATATCAAAAACTTGAAGCCATGATTCATTACAGCTGTCCATGGTTTTCTATATTAATCAATTCTGTAAACCTTCTGTTGGAGATTTTTATATATAATGCTGAATAATTCAACTTTTCATTGTAAATCTATTTATTTTGTCCAGAAATCAACTCCTATGTGATTGAGATAAAATGTAAACTTATCAAAATATTGAATCTCATTGAATTGAGAAAAGTTTTTGATAGTGTGGAGCATATATGCTGTTTCTTTTAAAACATGATAGATACAGTATATGTATCTAATTATTTAAAAAATAAAACTGCAAATAAAAGCAAAAGAAACCTTCTAAATGATTCAATGACTTAATGAGATAATTTATTAATGCCAATGCAATGGCTAACAATAATTTTCTATGGATTATTTTACATATTTCATAAAATATATTGTCAATTTTCCTTGTTTTTTTAAAAAAAATCAAGAATATAATTTCATCTTTTTAGAATGATCATCCCACAAGATTTCCAATAACAACAAATAAAAGAAGCAGTGGGTAGCCAGCTGTATTCATTGTGTTTATTTATATTGTTTTATATGTTACTGCCAAGGGTCAGATTAAAATGGCTGCTATAAAAATATTTCTAATAAAATAATTACATCAATAAATAAACAGCCGCAAGTCATCAAATATCTTAAGTTTATTACTCAATCTTCAGTTGTTCACCAACCATAACTCAAGATAGTTTCAAATTAAATCCCATTTCGTGTTTCTGGCAAATGTGATGCCACTAATAGGACCTCCTTATCACCCAGATCAGTTTCATGGCAGAGGATTCAGAGTTTGGAACGCATGGGAATCAAATATTTTCAGTATTGGAGAAACAGGCAAAATACATTCAAATGGATTACCTGACATGATAAAGTCTCTTAAAACGTATATGCTATGAATTAAGTAAACAGAGGTTGTAGTAAAAAAGAATTCATTTTGCTACTATATCATCATGTCTGTTAACTCCTAAGTTTATTGTCCCTTCTCAGATCAGGTGAGCCCAGTAGTTCTAGCCGTTGAAATCCTTTTGTTCGGGATGACTACAATTTTGCAAGAATTCTTACGGCTAATGGTAAATTATTAGAGCTGGGATGAGTCTGCAGGATGGTGGGTTAGCGTTCTCAGACTTCTCACAGAATGCTTTTGCATTCTGTATGGTCTGTATGATTCTGTATCTTTATGTTTCCCTAGCTTGTCAGCCAGGGGTATCTATACAAAAGTAAAAAAGTAAAAAAAAGTCCAGTTATTACAATGTAATCCACGGGTGTCTAAACTTGGGAACTTTAAGACTTGTGGACTTCAACTCCCAGAATTCCCCAGCCAGCTATGCTGGCTGGGGAATTCTGGGAGTTGAAGTCCACAAGTCTTAAAGTTCCCAAGTTTGGACACCCCTGATGTAATCAAATCCCTTGTCCCTTTTGTGGTAATGCTCCTAGTATGTGAATGGATTCACACATTATCCTCTTGGTATTGTAGAAAGCTCTAATTGGATTTTTCCCAATGGTGCTTTTCAAAAGAAAACAGGGCTTCCTTGGTTTTTGGTTTCTTTTCCATTCCTTGAAAATGTTTCACTTCTCATCCAAGAAGCTTCTTCAGCTCTGTCATTTGCCCATTGAAAAGCACCGTTGGGACAACCATGACCTAGATCTGTGATGGCGAACCTCTAGTATGCCTGCCAGAGGTGGCACACAGCACCCTCTCTGATGGCACACACACCGTTGCCCCAATGCAGCTCTGCTGTGCATGTGCACGTGCTTCCTGCCGGCCAGCTGGTCTTTGGATCTCTGCCACACATGTGGAGGGTGGACGGGGCATGTGTGTGCACATGCATGGGGGGACGGAATGGGGCATGTGCCAGGAACACACATGTGCAGGACGGGGGCGCATTGCATTTTGAGGATTCCGGCATGCACACATTCTTGCAAGTGCACATGCACTTTGCGCACTCAGTCTGGAAAAGGTTAGCCATCACTGACCTAAATAATTGAGAATTTCCATAGATATCTGTAATCTGATTGTCTAAGAACACATTATTTGACTTTTTGACCGAATTACATATTCTGTGCCAACCACAGTGGTTCTCAGATTGTTTCACATGACAAGTGGAGCTGATAACTGTGGCTAAAGTCAAAGAACCAATCTTCTTTCACCCTCTCTGGAGAAAGAGAGGAGGAGATATTGCCCACGTTGTGCTCCATATAGTTATTCCTCAAAAGGAGACTGCAAGGCAGCAGTTTCCAGAGGTTGGGGGAACCAGGAGATGAGGGAATTTGCCATTCTTGCTCCAACAGCTTAAAAATAATACTGAGTTTCCACTTCCTTTGCTAACTGCTTTCAGAAATTGCCTATTAACTACTTTAAAGAAGTTAGACATCTTCAAAATGACAAGACTGGAAACGGCAGGTGAACGCCTTCAATTCTTCATATAGGAAAATGAAACTGTATAAGCTTTAAGAATTTAATAAAGAAATAAACAATAAAAGGTTTTACCTCTAGAAAATTTTAAATGAATTAAAAAAGCATTAGAATATTGGATTTTGCAAAGTAAGACTTTAAAATTAATGACTTAAGCAAAATTATTTTTGATTCTGGCAACATAAGTATAGTATCTTGTTCAGAGACAATTTTGAGATATTGCACGAAGACTTTGAATAAACAATACCAGATTTGTTGTGCATTATTATGAACAGTTCATTTCTAGAAGAAACTGGCAGAAAAAATGTGGCAGAAAAAAAAATTCTGAATAAAACCTAGGTCAAGGTTCCGACTGGCAACCCCAAATGAGTCAGCACTCTGAGACTTTCAGTTTCCTCAAATAACTGCTTTATTGAGTACACCATTTCGACACAGATGATCTTAAAACCAGCTCTGGCTATTTCCCGCAAGATTAGACAGCTCCCTCCCTCCCTCATTGTCATAGGTCACATTGTCCAATTGGGTGTTCCGGTGTCTCCTTGGTAACCTCTTCCAGCCTCTGGCCAGCACTTGTTGAGATGACCTTGGTTCCCATGAGATAAGAAATTATTGATGTCTGGTCTGACATTCCAAAGCCCCCTCTCCCCCCAAAATAGTGTGTCAAGTTGAGAAATGGAGAAAATTGGCTGTGAAGATACTTTCAAAGTTGACAACCTACCTGACCCGAATGTAGACAAAAACATAAATTAGAATTTGTTAGTGGATATACAAAACAATAATAATAAAAAACCAGATAAGGCTTTTAAAATAAAGAAGGAAATAAAAATACTAATCCCAGAGACCTGAATTGAGAGGGGGGGAAAACATTGCTAACTGGAATTGCCTATAGATAAGAACTGACTTATGGGGTGAAGAATTTTATATCTGTTAATACGGAGAAGGTTAATAAAGAAGAAGTGAAGAGGCAATGAAACTGTTTCTACTTGTGTAGAGGGTGGGAAGTTGTTCTTGTTTTGCCCCCATTCCTTTATTTTTCTTTCCTTTTTTGATTTCTTGTACCTTTATTCTCATTCTTTATATTATCTTTTATTATTGTAATTAATTTAAAAAAAAATAAAAACCTTTTTTTTTTTAAAAAAAAAAGGAAAATCTGTTCTCCATATATTCTTCCTTGTAATTTTACCAGATATTTTACAGTCAGGGCCTGCCCAATCAGGAAAAGAGCTTTGTGAAAAGGCAAAAAGATTTTGTTAGCCATAAACTGTGCTAGAAATCCCTCACTGTATGTATCTATAGTGCTTTGTGTATCTCCCCATTCATCTCTCCATCCATTTACCAATTTGCCACCCCCCCTCCCACCAGGACCTAATTTTTAAAATCTGAAAGGGAAGAGAAAAATATTGCAAACACTTTTATCTTTATGGGCTTGTGGCAACTTACGTATCATAACTTTATTCTAACTACTGGAAAAAATATTCAGCTATTTTCTTGGATTTTGGTAGCTATTTCCCAAACATTTTCAGGCATGTCTTTGCCATCACAAGAGACACAAATTGCTTTTTAAATGAACTTGCTTGTGTATCCCATCCACATTCCTGTTTCTTGTCTGCTATTCCATTGAAAGAACTTGGATCATGCACCTGGTTTGGGGTTATTAAGAAATGTGTCTATTACTGAGGCAATCACAGCAAAAGTGGAGACGGTATGATTTCTCTGTGTGTTCCTTAAACAGTCACAGGGACTGGCTATTTAGAAATAAACTTTAAATACAAGCTTGGTGCTCCCCATTTCTGACTTTAGGTATTTTTCCAGGCTAATGGAATGGCTAAACTAACAACTCTTCCCTACTCACTTTATTAAACTGTCATATAAAAGAGATTGAAAGTAGAAGCATTGGAAGAGATCACCTGTTATTCTATGATAAGGCTTCTTAGAGCATTTGATACCTAAACAAGAAAGTCCAAGTGGTTTATGCACAATTTTGTATACTTTATTTTAGACGTTTTAAAGTTTCTTCTGAACAGAGTACTCAAAGAGGTTGACAAAATATATAGCATTCCATAATTAAACTAATGGAATAGAAAGGAAATAAACAAAAAAACGCATATGCTCGAAGATGAATAATTTCCCAAAGGAAACAAAAATTTCTAACAAAATATAGACCTCTTAAAACATTGTGGCCCCCAGCCAATAGAGAACCTAAATGTAAGAAATAATCCTTGTTCTGGGGAACGGCAAAAAGTGCTTCATTCTCATAGATATGAAAGATATCTTTATTTAGTTTGAGACTATTATTGATGTCTTTAGGGTGAGGGAGGGATTTCAAACCCAGTCAATTCCATTTCATTGGTCAGAATGAAAGTATGCTGCGATACATGTAATATTGCTATACATGTAATTGTTAATATTGCTATTCCATAGTTAGCTGATTTCCTTGTACACAGAATAAAGCAAGGAAAGAATGCCAGTTCCTCAAATCTTGCTAGGGTAGCGGCTGTCGAATTTAGATTTGACAGAGCTGCATGGTCATTTCCTCACTTGTGATTTATTTATAGCATCATCTAGTATCACCCACCACTGTCGAGGCAATATAGAACGTGCCCTAATTACTATTATCTTGGCTTAACAATGGCCGGACGATGCTGTAAGATGCTATAAATCATTAAAGAGGAAATCGCTAAAGACTGGACTTGAAGAATCTTCTCATTAGCATTAATACAAGGTGAACTGATGGGAGACAGAACAGAACATCTCTTGATCATTTAATGTCCCTTTAACGTAATCGTCTCAAATAATTTTTGTAGTAATAGGAACTAGAAATATCTTCAGTTTCACCAGTGGGGTAACTGCTAGTGATGTTGGTATAAAGTCTGTGTAACATGTGCCCAAGAACCAGCTCTTGTCCACATAGAACAATTCCTACCAACATTTCTGCAGCTGTATTTTGGTACAATACAATAGCAGAGTTGGAAGGGACCTTGGAGGTCTTCCAGTCCAACCCCCTGCATAGGCAGGAAACCCTATACCATTTCAGACAAATGGCTATACAACATCTTCTTAAAGACTTCCAGGGTTGGGGCATTCACAACTTCTGGAGGCAAGCTGTTCCAGAGGTTAATTGTTCTAACTGTCAGGAAATGTCTCTTTAGTTCTAAGTTGCTTCTCTCCTTGATTAGTTTCCACCCATTGCTTCTTGTTCTGCCCTCAGGTGCCTTGGAGAATAGTTTGACTCCCTCTTCTTTGTGGCAACCCCTGAGATATCGGAACACTGCTATCATGTCTCCTTCTCTTCATCAAACTAGACATACCCAATTCCTGCAACCGTTCTGCATATGTTTTAGCCTCCAGTCCCCTAATCATCTTGGTTGCTCTTCTCTGCACTCTTTCCAGAGTCTCCATGTCTTTTCTACATCGTGGTGACCAAAACTGAATGCAGTATTTTGTACCTTCTCAAATGGTTAAATTCTCTTGGAGAGCGTGATATAAGTAGTCATTTAATGCCCTGCATTAAATGGCTGCCTGCCATTTGGCAGTTCGAATCTCACCAGGCTCAAGATTGACTCAGCCTCCCATCCTTCTGAGGTTGGTAAAATGAGGACCCAGATTGTTGAGGGCAATATGCTGACTCTGTAAACCACTTACAGAGGGTTGTAAAGCACTATGAAGCAGTGTCTAAGTCTAAGGGCTATTGCTATTGATGTTTCCACCTTTATCCATTTTAGACAATTTATCTGGTGACATATATCAACAATACAGCATTTTATAAAAACTCCTTTAAAACTAGAAATTAATGTAAATTTCAAACTGCTTTGAAAGGGGTATTCATTTTTTTGATAGAAATGTCTTTCAAAACAATTATATCTTATTAATTTGTACAAAAAATGCTATTGCAGAACTTGATTGCTTGTCATCTTCTTCCTAACAAAATATACCAGAATATTCCTTGGCCTTTTTCTTGTTCTATCAATCTAGAAAAAATTTTTTTTTAACTTTAGCTGTTTCTGTCTTCATATTTTCCTCTTTCCAATCCCCCCAAATTGGGAAGACTTTAATAAACTTTTGTCTGATATTTTCATCATAAGCTTCTGGAATAGACAACTAAATAAAGCCAATAAAGCCAAATTATCTAAAAAGGTTTCCAGGTCTTTATCAAGCACTTCTGTCTTACTCTCTAAAACCACTTTATTCAGATTCAGATTCAGATTCAGATTTATTGAATTTGTATACCGCCCTTCTCCCTTTCGGGACTCAGGGCGGTGCACAGCCAACGGTAAAAGTAGGTAATACAAAAACTAAAAACAAATGTTAAGAGATATTAAATAGATTGGCCTGCCAATTAAAACCCCCTGCTAAAATCAATTTAAAAACTACAACAGGCCAGCAACACGAAATAAATGGGTCTTCAGGGCCCGACGGAAGAGGCGTAGGTCCGTAGTTCAGGGGGTAGGTCATTCCAGAGGGCAGGAGCTGCCACAGAGAAGGCTCTCCCCCTAGGGGTCGCCAGCTAACATTGCCTGGCTGACGGCACCCTGAGGAGGCCCTCTCTTACTTTACTTACTTTACTTTAATTTGACTTATTAACCGCCCCCTCTCCCCGGAGGGACTCTCTGTGGGAGCGGACTGGTCGGTGGGAGGTATTTGGCAGCAGGAGGCAGTCTTGCAAATAGCCAGGTCCCTTGCCATGGAGCGCTTTAAAGATGGTCACTAATATCATTGATTTGTTTTACCTCTCCATATATTTGGTTTATAGAACTATCCAATTTTTAATTATTATTTTTCAATCAATCAAGCAGGAGGAAAAAGAAGGCTTCCCTCTCCCCATAACTTCAACCCACATCACAATTGTATCAAAACATCACTGTCTAATTTAGTACCTTATCTTTTGATGTATAAAGTCCTCCAGTTAAATGCATATGTTAATGATAAACAAAGAGTCTTCTCACAAAGTAGCTAAAGTAGTCTTTTTTTAAGTAGCTAAATTCAAGTTTATGCCAAAGCACTTTCCTCAAAATTAAACATAATAAATATAGGAAAATAACTGTTCCTTTTATCCATTTTAAAACTTTCTTAAACCTCTGTTAAGCTTTCTGCAAAATTTTCTTAAGTCTTTAAATCCTTAGAATCTCTTTTCACTTTGTAATCTTGAAAAAAAGTTTTAAGATAAAAGAATCTTATCTATACAGCAAAGGAAATCTCTCCATATCTGTAGATTAATTATTTCCAAAAGTAGTTAAGAAATTAGATTAACAAGGGTTGATGTTTGTGTAAGCTACACTGCAATTGTAAGCATACATGGAATTCTGGGATTCCCTGCACTTCAACTTAACTCCTGAGCTGATGGCAAAAACTTCAATTTCTGGAGCTTACCTGTAGACCTACTATTCAAAGCGCACAAGAGTGATCTCATGATCTCCCTTTGATCCAAGGAGATTACTGCAGTGAGCACCTATCTTCCAGTTGGCATTCTTAGCCTCTTAGTTTCTTTGGAAACAGCAGGCTGCCATAATTCCTTACCAGAAGTCCCATAGTCAGCATCTCCATTTTATGCTATATACAAATCAATTAGATCTGACAAATGCACTCATCTGACCCGGGGGAGTGGGGGGGGGGAGGAGAGAGAGAGAGAGAGAGAGAGAGAGAGAGAGAGAGAGAGAGAGAGAGAGAGAGAGAGAGAGAGAGAGAGAGAGAGAGAGAGAGAGAGAAGTCTGCTTCCGCTTCTGCTTCTATTTGGATAATGTTTACAGCTTGGAGTTCAATTCACTCACTTTTTTTTCACATGGCAGGGTTTCATTTATGCTGTCATCTATCTTCTATGTGAATGTGCTGTTCATATACCTAATACACAATTGTTAACTGGTTCTTTTGTGCCAAGGGATTAGGCAGAGAATGCCAGATCCATCTACTCCTGGGAGCATTTGTGAATCAGGTTTGACAAACCTACAACGTCATAAGTCTGGATTTTGTGAAATCTCTCTTTTGCAGAGGTATAAATTCATATTCCAATCTTCAGCTTTCTAAAACAGATAGAAAGGGCAGAAATACCATAAATAGCAATCCACTGTTTATTCCCCTAGCTGCATGGAAAGCAAATTAAGCAAACCAATTAAATGAAGGCAAACAAAACCACATTGAAATATAATGGGGGTGAGAAGGTAACAGACATCTTAATTCTGCACTGGCTTTCTTACATATTCCTTTCCCCTCAGGTTCTTCCATTTCTTCTAATCAAGCATCACCTTGAGGCAATATCTGTTGTAGTAAGAGGCCTGCTGATGCTGAATCTGTCAAAAACAGATATTGATTTGCTGCCTGATGCCAGCTAAACAGCTAATAGCATTTGTTCCTCTTATTATCTCCAGCCCTGTTCCTTTTTCTTGCATCTTTTAAACTATTTGGAATGGATCACAAGTAGATTATCCAGAAAATTATTGAAGCTGAGTCTGATCTGTAGTGAGTCAGTATGATAAAGCAACAGAGGATCCATGAGGATATTTGTATTTTCCAATCTTCGTTGTATTTCTTTTGGAAGAATTCACTTTAAAAAGACAAAAAGTGTCCATCTAATTCAGGGGTGTTAAACTCAATTTCATTGAAGGCTACATCAGGGTTGCGTTTGACCTCGGATGGCCGGGTGTGTGGATGGATGCTGAGTTTGACCATGGTGGGCATGACACAGGACTGCACCTCCACACACATGGTTTTATAAAAATAGAGAGGTGCACCTTTCTGTGATTTTGTTTTTTGTTTTAATATTTACTTGATCTACTTGATCATATTATGAGAGAGAGATCAGATCAAGAAACAGACACCATAGGAAGACTAGAACTATAAATTATTGACAAAGGCTATAGTAGCAGAATACTGCAAGCCTGAAAGGTAAAATATTTTACTTTTCCTCCCTTTTATAACTTTCTGAGTCAAGGACAGCCTCCTGCAACACTCCAGAGGCCTCCTGAAGCACTCTGGCAGCCAAAACCAGATGCAAGGGCCCCCTCGTACCTCATTTTTGCTAGTAGAGGCACCGTGAGCCAGTCCTGTGCTATATCCAGGCTGGTCCCACAGGCCAGTTGTGTCCTGTGGGCCTTGAGCTTGACACCCCTGATCGAATTGAAGTTTAGTTTTGCTTTCCCAGACTAACATGCATTTTCGTTTGTCCTTGCCTCCACTACTTTTTGCTTCATATTTCAAACTGTTTCAGGCTGTGGAATCTTTTTTTTTTTTTTAACGCCTTCCAGAGTCTCTGGCCAAATAGTAAACTCTAGTTATAGAAAATTGACTAAGTTCCTAGCTAAACTTTTCTAATTTTAAAACACTAGCCAGATTTTTTTGACCATTCATGTTATTACATATTTTTGCCCATCAATATAATGTTTGGGGGGCCAGTATTGATTACATGATTTCTTGTACTTGTTTTATTGTCTCTTAAATATTTATGGAGGCAATTTTATTTTCATAGCAACTACAGGTAGTCTTGGTTTAGCAACCACAATTAGCATCTCTGTTGTTAAGCCAAACAATCGCTATGTGAAATTGCAACTGTGCTTATGATCTTACTTCAGCTTTCCTTTACTTTACATAACTGAAAGTCCTAAATACAAGGATTTGTTACAGATTTACTATTTCATCACCATATAACTTTGAGTGGTGTTGTGTGAGGCGGTCGCTAAATGAGGACTATTTGTATACACACACTTTTATTTACACACATTTGTATAACCAAGGCAGTGATTGGCTGGTACGTAATAGTAAAAATAGGGCTCTGCTATATTTAATTGCACCAGAAATCCCCTCACAAATCATAAAATGGACTATTTATAAACAAATGTAATACTATGTTCCATTAGAACCTTCATATTTTGAAACTGGAAATCATATCTGTTTTGCACAATTTAAAATAATTGTTTTATGCAAGTATAGAAAATAAGAATAATGAATACTTCAATTGCATAGATATAAAAAGTACTTCAATAGTACTATATTTTGCTTTTGTGGTTGCAGATCTACCCTTTTACATACTGTTTGTGAATATTCCTGAATCACCAAATATTCATCTGTACTTCATTAGGCAGAAAACTTGCAAATTTGTCAGATAGAAAACTTACATAGAGAATCTTAGTGATGAAAAAAGTAAACACATTCTCCCTAGAAAATGCCATTTAATAAGTTCAAAATAAAGGTTTCCTGAAGTCAGGCTTGATTCATTTTATCGCAGGCATTGGACCTGAAATCCAAGACACTTATGGTTCTTCTCCCTGGTTTCTTTCACAGTCTTGTCATTTGTTCTTTTCCCTTATCTGGTCTAGCATGCAGGTCTTCTGGTTCATCATGCAGAAGTACAGATAACGCTAAAGAAGGATAGATGGGGTCAGCCATTGTGTTCCACTTGCTTTTGAATCAGGAAATGAAAAGGTCTAATACCAGTAGACTGGAGTTAGAAAGCTGAGCAGAAACTATACTTTAAATTACTTAACATTGTGGAGTTAATTCAACTTTTAAACTATGGGCAAACATTATAGTTTACTGCCACTCTGCTGGAGAAATCATCTGAGGCAAATCTTGCATCTGAAACGTGATTTAATCTATCATTTCCAGAAATGCAATTCCAGAGAAAAAAATGATGTAATTGTCTTAGTGCAGGGGTCTGCAAAGTCGGCTCTTTTAAGACTGGTGGACTTCAACTCCCAGAGTTCCCCAGCCAGCTATGCTGGCTGAGGAACTCTGGGAGTTGAAGTCCACCAGTCTTAAAAGAACCGACTTTGCAGACCCCTGTCTTAGTGGGTTCCAAGCTATTTCCACCATTTTCCAAGCAAAACTTCTTTGAACAATTTTTAAAAAGCATAAGTCTATGGATAGAGAAATAAATAAAAGTAACTTCACTGATGGAAAGAAACTGTCCTTACCCTGAGCAGCAGTTTTTTTTAATGTTACATTGGGGACCTTTTCTTTTCTTTTCTTCCTCTCAGTAGTATTTCCCCCCCTTGGTTAGTCATATTAAGTATATTTGAATATAAAGTACTATTTTCTTTCCTTTTTAAGGAGGTTCTCAGCAGTATATATGACAAATATGAGGGAGAAAGTACTGTATGTAATGCAATGTAAGGTAATATATGTTTGTGCATGTGTGAACATACATCAGGGGTGGGTTCCTGCCAGTTCTAAACTCGTCTATAGAAGAGGTTCCACAAATCTACAGTGCCGTTTAGAACCGGTTCCAGCTCCCTCCCCCCGCCCTCTGCACATCGTCAAGGTGAAGAGTGAGAGGAGGAATTCTGGAAGTCCACAAATCTTAAAGCTGTCAAGTTTGAACACCCCTGCGGGGGAGGGGGATTGTAAAGGGTTGGGGGTGCAAGGGTCTTGTAACTTGACAGCTTTAAAACTTGCATGCTGCAATGCCAGAGTTCCTGAGCCAACGTGATTGGAGGAGGAATTCTGAGAGTGGAAGTCCACAAGTCTTAAAGCTGTCAAGTTTGAACACCCCTGGGGGGGGGGGTTGTAAAGGGTTAGGGGTGCAAGGGTCTTGTAACTTGACAACTTTAAGACTTGCGGGCTTCAAATGCCAGAGTTTCTGAGCCAACATTTTGGTTGCTAAGCAAGAGCGTTCTTAAGTGAATTTCACCACATTTTACAAGTTGGCCATGCCCACCCAGTCACATGTCTGTCAAGCCACTCCCATTAAGTCACATGTCTGTCAAGCCACTCCCACCCAGTCACATGGCCGGCAAGCCACTCTCACAAAGTAGGCCACACCTACAGAAGAGATTCTAAAAAAATTGAAACCCACCACTGACATACATGCACACATACACTCTCTTACACACACAAATAAATTGAGAAACCCAGACATACTGTATGTGTGTGTACGTGTGTGTGTGTGTGTCACAAACACAAACATACATACATACATCTGAGGAAATGTATAGACTAGCAATGTGCTTGCAAAAATTGCATGAACTAAATGTGTGTCTTTATGCATTGCTATATAGAGCTAGATCAGTGAGCCTGGAAAATGGCTTTTGATTGAATATCTTATTTGCTAAACCATGGGTGTCAAATTCATGATGTCACATTGCCCTCATGTGACATTTCATGACCTTTTCCCCATTTACGGTGCTGGGGCGGGCATGGCCAGTGTGTGACACATCCACCCTGCAGGCTACCGGTTTGACACCCCTGTGCTACACATTCTACTAAGGCATGGTGTTTCCTAATAATGACAACAATCATTAAATACAATTGTCTCTTCATTGGTGCATGTTTGTGAACAGAAATAATGCAATCCTCTTGCCCAAGTTCATGTTCCTTCTAAAAGATAGAAGGTGAGGTATTATAGACTCTGACCATTACTTATGCACATCCTTTTCAAATTCTAAACAATTGTATAAGCATAGAGCACTCTTGTAGTTTTAATGAATAAAACCTTGTCTTAATCTGTTTCTGTATACAAATATTGATACTTCATCGGCAAAGACACATCCTTCTAAAGGTGCAAAGTGTTCCATAAATATTGATTTACAACCAAATCAGAAATTAGATATTTTAATGTCTGATTCCTCTTGTCTACATTGTATATGAAAACCATTTTTGCAGGATAGTTGCAAAATTACAGCCCATATGCATATTTTAAGCACACAGATAGTTCAGACCACACAGCTACTTTCCACATTGGCATTCATGTCTTTCATAAATATACTTGAGAACCTAAGCAACCCTTCCACCTAATTATTCAATGGACAAGATTCTAGTATTATAAGAGAGTGACAGACCAAAGTCACCCACCCATTTTTCAAGCTTTAAAATGGGATTAGAACTCACCATCTCTTGATTTCTAGCCTGGTGCTTAAGCCACTAGATCAAAGTGGCTCTGAACGACATATGAAACTATCATCTCATACCATTTTAATACTTTTTTTTAACCAAATGTTCCTGATACTATCAGAACAGGATGAGATTTTGTAATAGAACCTGTAGAACAATTTTGAGATTTAGATTGCTATGTTAATGTAGTCTAGTATTGTCATATGAACAGCAATATTTCTCAATTTAGTACTATCCAAACAAGTTAGACTGCTACTCCAATTATCCACAACTAGTATACTAGCTAGAAAGTGATAAGTGCTCAAGTTAGTGGTAAAGAGGCCTAAGATCAATATTTGAATGGCATGGGGTGGCCAGAGCTTTAAAAGCACTGAGATTGTACCTCACAGCTGTCTGCAGTGTTTCCTTCTTTGGTTTTTCTTTCCTTTTTAATAATAATAATAATAATAAATTTAATTTATAGACCGCTTCCTCTCCCCGAGGGGACTCGGAGCGGTGCACAGGGAAATTAAAAAAAATACAGTAAATATACATAAATAATTTAGATAAAAGGCAGATTAAACAAAATTATCCCTGCGCTAAAATCCCCCAATTTAAATTTAAATTGTAAATTTAAATTTACAATTTAAATCCCCCAATTTAAATTTTGGTATTATATAGATCAGGGGTCTCCAACCTTTGCAACTTTAAGTCTGAAGGACTTCAGCTTTGCTGGCTGGAGAATTCTGGGAGCTGAAGTCCTTCAGACTTAAAGTTGCAAAGATTGGAGACCCCTGATATAGATGGCTGGCTGGCAAGATATGCATTTCATTGCAAGAGTCGTTTATTATTTTAGTTTTTAAATCTTTCTCTTTATAAATTGTACTTAATATTCTTAAATAATTATCCAGCACAGAACTGACAGCATTCACGCCTTTAATAATATTCCAAAGGAAGGCAGGGCCAGGTACAAAAACTACATTTAATTACAATTAAATTTAGTCCACATTAACACAAATTAAATAAATATAGTTTACATATTCTTAGTAAATTCCCTGTTCTGTCATATTTAAAATACAGGCTATAGGTCAGGTTCTGAAGATTACACCCTATGCTTCTACTAGGGTTGAGCCCTGCTGATCTATTGGCAGCACTGATGAGGCATGTACTAGAATTCACAGCAAACAGAAGAGCTTCAGGCTGTATAAAGGTTTAGACCTGGTTCCAGACAGATGCTTGAGGGAATGCTCAAGGGGTTGCAAATTTAATTATCCATTGCTGATTTTTCTTATAAAATGCCATAGGTCCTTAGTTAAGTAGGTAGTATATAAATGAGATGAGTAAGTAAAGAAATAAATAAAATTTAGTAACTGTCTAACCAGCTTCATGTTTTCTCAGTGTTGCATAGTGATGACACAACCGCTTCAAAGAGTTACAAACAGGTGCTACATTTGCACTGCCCTGTGGTTTGAAGCCCTTGTTTAGAAACAAATGCAAATCATTGAATAAATTTGGAACCAAATGGTGAGTTGATCTGGAATATTTCCCCTGATATTCTAGTTGGTTTTTTTTTTACTTGCATAGAATTCTTTTTTTCTCTTTAGAAAGAAAGGAACATTGCAAGTACTATCTTCTCCCTGCAGTTCAAATTGCAATTCATGTTACTATGTATCCCCTTCCCTCCCACAATACCCAGAGCGTTGTAGTTTCCAATTTGCTCCATAATTGGAAAGTATATATTTTTTCTGCATTAGCAGGGCAGAGAAAGGCATTCCCCTGTAGTGACAGACAGATACCTGGCTTTAGAGCAATGATAAGGCATCTTGGATGAGGTGGTAGCATTTTCCTATCAAATACAAAATCTGGCTATCAAAAGGGCTAAGAAACAGGAGTAGAGAAATGCAACAGTGGAAGCAGAGGACAGTACAAAAATCCTTTTGAATAAAGAGGAAATGTCTGAACGTGGTTTTTTTTTTAAAGGTAAGCTCCATCTGGCTTGTCCTTTAGCACTCTGGGAGATTTATGCTGCCTGCTGTATTTTGCTTCCGTCCCCCACCTCTGTCCTGGGCAAAACAATGTGCAGTCTGTGCAGTGAGCCATTCCCTTTGAATCCCACCCCAATGGCTTTCTTCATTTCTCATTAAACGTTGGGAGAAAGCCAGCCGGAAGTGGACTCATCTCCAACAGGGATTCAATCGCTTCTTCTCTATGCACATGGTGCTTCCAGGAACGTGCCTGCTCTCAGCTGCCGTTGTTGTTCTCCTCTTCCTGTTTATTTGATGTGGCGATGGTGGTAGTTTTAATTTCTCAAACCCATCTATGCCTTTTGAAAAGAGAGGGAGGGAGAGGGAAGAGGAGGGGGGAAAGGTCACAAATCAGTTCTTTACACTTGAGAAATGGAGTAATAACAGGTGGCAAGATCAGAGGCAGCCAGAGCCTGGAATTTTGGTTGTCATGGAAACATGTCAGCCTGCGGAGAGATGAGCTCTGTCAGCAGTAGGGGGGAAAAAGGCACACGAGGGGAAACTCAATGCCATTTACCCTGTAGGTTCAGATTGTATGTCAGCCGTCCCTCCGAGGGATGAAGGCTGGAAAGATATGAAAATGGGGAAGCCAAATCCTGCCCACAGATTGGAACCGTTCAAAATCGGGTTTCTGCACAGCTTAAGCCATCAAACAAAAGCTTTTTGTTTTCCTTTTTGCAAAGAAAAACACCTCAACCCTATTACCCATTGTGCTGTGTGCCGTTTGGTCTTCGTGCCAACAGAAAAGGCTCTGCTGGCAGGTAGACGAGTCGCACCAGAAGCAGATAACAGATTTCACATTGCGGATGCCATTGGAGTGTAAAATGCTTCCCTGCCTTTATTTTGCAAGTTCTAGTGTATAGTTTCTTCATGTCGTTGATAGGAGGTTTTCTGGTTTTCTGGTGAAATGCTACCCAGAGCATTACATTCAAAAGAGAGTTATGATGCTCAATGCTAGAGGATGTGTGTGTGTGTGTGTGTGGGTGTGTGTGGGTGTTCCTGTAGCCCTACTCCACCCCAAGTCCTGGGTAAAGGTGGAGGACATCTTCAGGAATTAGCACAGCCCAGAGACAGTTTAGCATTTATTGTCTGGCATGGAAACAGAATGGATTAGAAAAGAGACAAAAGTATGTGATACCATCAAGAGAGTAAATGAATAGAAATGGAAATGGGGTGCTCACATAGGAAGAAGAACTGATGGCAGGCATAGAAGGGATCCCGCTTGATAAAAAGGGTTCATGAAAGAGACCAAAAACAAGATTGTAATACATCAGCAATTATTGCAGGTCTAATTGACAAACAAAAGCTTAGGACTGTATTGGTTGGAAACATGCAGAAGAGGCCTTCATCTTGCAGTAGATAGAAAATGGTTAAAATGGTGGTGGTTGTTAAGTATTGAACACAGAGGAAGTCCGACTCAGGTAGGCACTAAGTGGTGGTGGTGATAGTGGTGTTGGTGTTGGTGTTGGTAATGATGATGATAACAGAAAGGGAAGGAAGAAGGCAAACCAAAAAAGAAACTGCTAAAGGCTATGCTCTGAGGGAAAGGCATGGAGATGGAATGGATGCAACAACCTTTATTAACGCGAACTGAACAATAAATGAACACTTGTAGCCTGACAATTCTTTTATATGCAAGCTGTCAGATCAGTAACCAATAGGAAGCCTGCTATGCTCCGCCAGACTGCAGCCATGTTGGAACCAATAAGCACTTGCGCCTTGCTTGATTGACACCCGCAGTCGTAGGTCTGCAGAAGGACTTAGCAGAAACTCTTGCCTTTCACTCTAGAACAGGGGTCTCCAACCTTTGCAACTTTAAGTCTGAAGGACTTCAGCTCCCAGAATTCTCCAGCCTGCTTTGCTGGCTGGAGAATTCTGGGAACTGAAGTCCTTCAGACTTAAAGTTGCAAAGGTTGGAGACCCCTGCTCTAGAAGGCCTCATTTTAAAAAAGTAATGATGGTGGTCCAAAGCTTCTTTTTAAATTAAAAGAATAAAACAAACAACCACAGTTGATTTTTGAGTAGCAATTCATAGGAGCTATATAGATTAGTTTGTTCCTTATCTTTGAAAATATATGTGAAAATAACAATGTTATGCAGTTTACCAGAGCCAATAATCTTTGGCTCCGTAGCATCCAACATAGTTGAAGGTCAGAAAACTTGTGATAGTGGCAAAGGATGAGGATCGAGCTGCTATGCTTTCCATCTCCCTCCCAGATATTGCCATGAAGATACAGGGCCATACTGGTGAGGAAAGAATGATGGCTGTTTACTATTCCTAACTTCTGACCAAAAAGAAATTGAATTGGATTCCTACTAAGCTGGTTGAATGTAGGTTACTCTTCATTCATATAGCAATACTAAAGTAAGAGTTACAATTGCTTGCAGGCTGAGAACCATGTTGATCTTTTCAGGGCCATGGAATGGATTCAGGAAAAAGAAGTGACTTAGTTCAGGACAAAGATGAAATTTGATGTAATTTAAATAATTATTTAATAACATTAAATAACATTCATGTGATTCCCTTTGCATCTATTCTATAGATATTTAGTAATTTTCTTTCTCAGTCACATTAAAAATTACATCTTTTGAAGTCATACTGTATCCAAGCCTTTTGGGAAAAACAGGTGATTTTGGATTCAAAATCCAAAATCACCTGTTATTTCATGCTAAATAATGACATTTATTTATTTTTTCTGGCTGTCATACTGTATCCAAGCCTTTTGGGAAAAACAGGTGATTTTGGATTCAGAATCCAAAATCACCAATTATTTCACGCTAAATAATGACATTTATTTATTTTTTCTGGCTTAGAACCCATCACAAGAAAGGAATGGTGCTCATAAGCCATGGTAAAAAGTTAATATAGCATACTAAACCAAAGATAAAACACATTATGGCTCACTATTATATAACAATAGTTTTTGTCACATTTATTACAGCTTTTGAGTTGTATTACATTTTAAAACCTAACTGGGATCCAACTGTTTTAATTTCTTTTAGAAAGCCAAAGGATCTAAGCCCAACTTTGATCTGTTGGCTTTGACCTGTTCAAATTTTAAGTTCATAAATGCGGTGTTGAAATACAACTAAGTCAATAATAAGAATAAAAGATACACATGGAATTTCTCTCAATTTAAAATAATATCCTTTATCTACAGCCCAAAAAGGACCAGACGGGGCCATCATTTCCAATAACTACTGTGATTTCTGCCTTGGAGGATCTAATATGAATAAAAAAAGTGGACGACCAGAAGAGCTTGTTTCATGTTCGGACTGTGGGCGTTCTGGTAGGTGATATGTTATTGCAGCTATCTGTGAGCATTAAGCAACAACAGCACTCTTTTCATACCTTGATGTTTATAGAGATAAGATTAAGGGATTGCTGAGTAGATTATGTTTTACAATATACGATTGAATGCATATTTTAAAACTAATGGACGAACACAAAAGTGGAAAGTCTTGTAGAAAGACATTTGTTCTCCTTTAGATGAAGACAAGATTAAAGGAGAGTTTTTCTCTTCACATGTTACATTTGGTATTCAACAATATGCCACTCAAATTTTCTACAGCCTGGATTATGACTGCTACAATGGGTCATTCTTTCTGTCTCTGCCACTCTTTGTCTTTCTCTTTCTCATACATGCACACAAACAAGCACACCTCAGATTATGGGGTAAGGTTGAAGACAACTGACTGATATTATTTTTTAGAATGTAACTTTTAGGGAGCTTTTATTTCTCCATTTAATATATATGCTTGTGTATGTATTTATAAGTGTGTGCTTTATAAAAATTATTTGCTCCATCATAAGTATTTTTTATTTCTTAGAAGTTGTGTTTGGATATTTTTATTTATTTATTAGAATTTATCCCAACTTATTAATTTATATGAGTAAGTTGAATATTATTTTAACAAAGAAAGTTTGTAAAAGCATTGACTATGATGTATATGTTTTAAAAATCAATTAAAAAATACTTTAAGACTTAAATTTAAAACCCATTTTTAAAGTATACATGTAGCTCTTCTGTGACAAGGTTTTTATTTCCTATTTTATTTCTTAAGTTTCCAGAGATGTTATTTATGACAGGAACTATTTTTTGTCTTAAATATGTATATGGATGAGGATAATATCACAAGCATATGCATTGCATATATACAATATAAAATTTAGTTTGTTGTTTCTCCTTCTAAAAATTGTTAACTTGAGTCTATTGTTAAAACAATGCCAAAGCTTTTTTTGAAAAATTATCAGAAATCCTTCATTAATTTCCCTTGCTTCACTAAATATGTATTGACAACAGTGGAATGCTTTTATATTTTTCTGGAGCTTCATACTTATTAAAGGGACAACAAAGAATTGTGTAGCACTTTAAAGAATCATTTTCATAAAATTAATTCAGCTTTAGTCACCCAGTCCTTTGGGATGAGTGACCATAATGAATTTATTAAAATTAAAGCTAAATAAACTTATCCTAGGTAAGCAAACTGTGTGTATATATGTGTCACACATGCATATATGGACCTATAACTATAAAAATATGGCTACATAATGCATTTTTCAGTCACAAAATGCAAGAAAGGGATTTCTATGTGTTCCATGGCCTCTAACACGACTGGACAGGGGAAACCTTTACCTTTTATCCCTGACCTTATACATACACCTTATATACATGTTTCTTGTTCTCCACCAGAATAAATCACATCATACATTCTCTAGCTATACTGATTTCAGGATTTTGCAATATTATTCATCTGCTTATTTAACAGCATTTGTTCCCTACTGCAATTAATTAAACTCTCAGCAAATTACCGATTTCTATTGGGCCATCCTTAAACTACACATAGCCCAGGTGGAAAAATAGACAATACACAACAATATTGGAGACAGATAATGTCAAATTAATCCTAGAGTGGAGGAAAAAAAGCCCAAACATCAGTTGTTCCAATTAGCATCATTTAAACATGATCAATTATGTAAAGCCCTACTTGAACAATGTTACTTTGTTCTCCTAGACCTTGAACAGTAGGCCTCTGCTTGAGTATTGTGGGATTTCCCTCATCTGAAAGAACTATTAGTATATAAGAGCAGGCTGCTTTTAGACATAGAAACCAAAGGACAAAAATTTGCAAATTTGAGCCTTGGCTACCCAACCATCAATTTTATCCATGCATATAGTTACAGAATGGTATTGCAGGAGCTACAATTCCTCAATTTGTGATACGCCTTCATAAAAACCTGGCGAAGAGACATCTTGGTTCTGGGTAAAGATCCATCTAATCTAGCACTCTAGCACACAATAATAGCCAAGCAGATGCAAATGGAAAGCCCCAAACTAGGATGTTAGTGTAATAAATCCCTCAAATATCAGTCATATGACTAATACAATATAGATATATTTTTGGTATTCATTGATACTATATAAACCTAAGTACCATATTTTTGGGAGTATAAGACGCAACTTTTTTGCTCTAAAAAGAGGCTGAAAATCTGTGTGCGTCTTATACATCGAATACAGCAGTTTTTGCCTCCTGAAACTCTGCCCCTTCACCAAAATGGCCACGCGCATACCCTTATGGAGGCTTCCAGAGAGCTCCTGGGGGCTGGGGAGGGCAGAAATGAGCAAAAAACAGAGCGTTTTGCCCCCCCCCCCCAGCCATCAGCAGCACTCTATAAGGCTCCCTAAGGCTATGCATGCATTTTTTGACCAAAAAATGGCCCGTTTTCATGAAAAAATGGGCTCTTTTCCCCTCGTTTTGCCCCCCCCAAGGAGCACTCTGCAAGCCCTCCCCCCAAGGCTATTCATGCCTTTTATTTGGAAAAAAACGGGCCCATTTTCGCAAAAAAAGGGCCGTTTGGGAGAGGTTTGTGGAGTGCAAAAAGGTTTTTTTTTTCCTTTTGGAAAGCTCTTTAGTTAGAGTGGTTGATGAGAATTATGTTGGTCAAGTACTGTGCCTGCAGAAACAAAGATTTGTTCCAAAGTGGTCAGTGATTTCCTTCTCCAGCACATGGGTAAATACACCTGGAAACAACTACCTACCTACCTACTCTCTCTCTCCCTACCTATCTACTGTATTTCTCTCTCTATCTCTATTTCTCTCTCTCTATCCATCTACCTATCTACACACTCTCTCTACCTACTTACCTACCTACTGTATTTCTCTCTCTCTCTCTCCTCCTTTATCTATCTACCTACCTACCTACCTAACTACACTTTCCCTACCTACCTACCTACTGTATTTCTCTCTCTCTCTCCCTCTACCTACCTACTCTCTCTCTCTTCCTACCTAGCTACTGTATTTCTCTCTCTTTCTCTCCCTCTCTCCCTCTCTATCTACTTACCTACTTTTTTAAAAAAATTGCCTCTTCAAAACCTGGATGTGTCTTATACTCCGAAAAATACAGTAGTATTTACTGATATAGATGGTTGTCCCACAGTACCATCTGCTATCTAATAGAATGGAAAGGTACATACACACATACATATGCAAAATTGCAGTGGATGTAAAAAAAAGGCAGAAATGTGTGCTGCTGTAAAAAAAATTCTTTTGACTTTTTTATCCCTTGCTATAGACATCCTTGATATAAGTTCATTCTGAGGATTTTGTGGGTGTTAGGGAGAGTATAGTAACCATATGCTGGCAGCCAATGAAAGGAATATGGTACTATCTTTGCTGCTGCCAACATAAAAAGCAGTGGCAAGTAATGTCAAAGATGAAGTGAGTGATTTTAGTTTCGTGTTCATCCTGAGAGTTTTAAAACGTGGGTTTTGTGCTATGTCACACAAACATATCCCTTTGGTTCCATGGCCAGTTAACTCCAATATTTGGAGGGCTCCTCCCTCTGTTTCTTTATATCTATACCATATATCTGTGTGACACATGCATTCATTTTAGGAAAGTGCATGAAAGCTTGGGTCACTTTATCTTTAAAATACCACAAGGTGTTTTAATTTGCTACACCAGAAAAGCATAGCTTCCCTCTGGATATTTTCATCGACAATAATTAATTCTGACCATATTCATTGTTTGTTAACTACCAGCCGGAGGCAGAATTTCCAGAATACTTTACTTTTCATGCTTACTTTTATATAAAAAAGTTTTTCTTATCTTCTTGCTCTCAAATTTTTAAACCATCTTCAAAATATGCCATAGCAGTTTAATTTTATATATGGCTTTTTAATGATAGAGTTTAGTGTATATATATATATAAACATATATATGTGAGTGTGTTTGTATGTGTGTATATACACACACTTATGCCAAAACTTATTTTCTCTCTATATAGTTATATTGTATGCTTATTAGAACTACTTATCAACAAGGAATAGGGGAAGGAAATATTTCACACTTTAAGGAATGGATTCTGTAACATAATGTTTCTGATATACATTAAAAAATATATACTGTCTTAGAAGTCTTCCACCCTCTCTCTCCTTCCTGCTTTGAAATGTTTACTTTTTACTGATATTCATAAGATATTTTTACAAAGACATTTATTGCAATATGTATTTATTGTTAAAAATATTTTCCATTTTAATTTGCAAAAAAATCATACTGCTTAGGAGAACTGGTACAGAAATAGAACTCAATGAGGTTATTTTTTTTTTAAATGGGAAATTTATGAAATGGGTTATTATCCTAAAATAAAGTGGTTGATACCAAATGAAAGACAATCATTGTACCCTGCACTTGTAATGGATACACAATATAAACTCTGGGCTCAAGAGAAAGTTACTCATATAATTACAAAAATATTTTCTGTGTGTTTCAAAAGAGAGGAAAACAGGGTTAACCCTTTTGCTGCCTTAGATATGGGGCATCTGGAGTGGTATAAATATTATTTTTGTAAAAAATATATATCAGTTGTTTATAATTTCCTTACTATTCATGTTTTTTTTTTATTGCTTTCCATTATTGTCCTGAATATATGTGTGTGTGTGCATGTATGCACAGGCATATATACATATATATTTACGACTGAGGTAAATCTTTTATCTGAAATTTCTAATAATGATTAAAGTAATGTTAAATAATGAAATAAATCATGATGCCTGTTACTTAACCCATGTGCTGATATATTCATCATACATGTCAGCTCATTTGGGAAGAGAAAGCAGGAAGGAAGAAGCGGCTGCAGCATTTCCCACGGAGGACTTGTTCGGTTCCACTTCGGAAAGCGACACCTCAACTTTTCATGGGTTTGATGAGGATGATTCGGAAGAGCCTGTCTCAAACTGGAGCAGCAGCTCCCACTCTGCAAAGAAAAAGGGCAGTTGCTAAAATAACTAAAGCACACAAACTCTATGAATGACTTTTCTGCCCTTTCTGCTACTTTTAAACTCTTACCGTTGTTACTGCGTTTTTGTTTTGTTTTTAGAGCCACCTTTTTTCACTTTGGGGCGAATACACTGAAAGCACAACAAACTAATTTTTTTAAAAAAGAAAACCTCTTTGAAATCTTTTTTTTTTTTTTTGGACAAGTTGATTTTCAATATTTCCTTAACAGTGCAAATGTGAAATGTGGATATCCTTTTTTAAAGTCATAAGTAAACAATTACCTAGAAGAGCGCTAGTTTTCTCAGCTTTTAAAATATATACAGGTATAGATATAGATATATATATATTATACACAGGTACAACACAAAATTGGAAAGGTTGGACACCAGCAGGTACCTATCTCAAATAGTGTTTTAAATATTTATTTCTATATTCTATATATTATTAGAAGAAAGACTTTTGAGATTAAGGCAAAAAAAAAAAAAGCATGAATTCTATGCGGTAATCTAATTGTTAAAAAAAGAGAAACAATGATAGTATGAATAGTTCAAGATGAAAAGGAAATCCAAATGTTTGCAAGTGTGAATTTTGCACTGCAAAAAGATTGCATTTATTGTAGCACACTGGATTTTTTTTCCTATTCCCCTTTTGTACTACTGCTATGTTCACCATTAAGAATATACCAAACACAAGGATGATTGATGAAATCACAAACACAAATTTCCTGCCATTGTCATTTGGATACATTTTTATGTCTTCATCTCTCCAAGCTCGACATCTTTTTACCAGCCACTGCTTTTTGGATCTATTTTGCTTGTTCTTTCCATCACCATTTTAGAAAGGACTTTCTGAGCACATCTGTGGAATACACCCACTAATTCTATGGATGAAATAAATAATGTGAATCTTGAAAGAAAAGAAAAGAAAAATATACCTCATGTTCCTTATTTTATTTTTTAAAAATAATATTAAAAACCCATTTAGTCTTATTTTTGATATTTTTCTTGAAATAAACCAAAGCAATACTCACTAATTTTCAAAGGGCAGCAGAGAATACCGAAACTGATTTGCTATTCCAGCAACATAAACTTGAACAGCAGGATTAAAAAGGTAAGTTGCAAAATAAGCATGTTTTGTTCTTCATGAAGTGCTTGTGTGTTAAATTTGTTGCAAATAATCACTGTGTCTAGTGAAACTCAAGGTAGAGTAACATATAAGCCAAGATATGAATGAGATAAGGGATACCTCTTTGTGATATAACCAATCAAATCAGCAAGTGTCTAATTAATTTTAATTATCCATTGCTTTTAAATAGGGAAATGATGGCCACCAACTTCAGAACAATCCAGGATATTGTTTAATTTTAAGTACCTGGATTCCCAAATTGAAAATCAGTTTCTGAGTTCAGACAGAATGGTGGTTAATGTGAGACCTCCCACTTTGTAAATTTTGTAAAGAGATTAATAAATGACTATATGGATAGGCAAAATTATTGTTCATAGTATCTTAGTTTATTAGTTCAGCAGTCCATCATATTTTACATTAATTAATATTTCATACGTAACTGTGGTTAAGATACAAATTTAAAATGAAAATGCAATTTAGTTGACTGAATTATGTCCTGTTTTCTATGTGTCTATATATACATTTATGCCTTTATGTATGTGTTTTGACAGGCAAGTATAAGTAGAGATATCAGTAATTGTTCCATCTCGTATCACATAACAAATACATTTGAAAAGCTGGGGAATCAGAACACTATTGAATTCAGCATTCAGTATCTTACTTTATTTTATTTATATACCTTATTTAATTTAAATTATTTATTTATATATTTAATATATATGTTATAGTACACAGTGTCTCTGTGTCTTACATTAATCAAACAGATGCATGCTGAATGTCATAGTGGGACATTAATATAATAGCCCTCGTATTTAAATATGGTACTTTTGATTGAGAAAACAGAGCTATCAGTAGAAATAGTAATTCATATTTGTTAATTTTATGAATACATAGTTCCTTTTAAACACATCTAAATGATATCATAACTTATTTGATGATGCAGAATTCTGTTTATCAATCCTGAATTCCTCACATTTAGTTTCAGTGGCTTAATTTAAATTCTATTGTTAATAGAAAAACTTCTGCCACAATACATTTTCTATTCTTTTTCAACTTAAAAACAGCATTGTACTGTGTCCCCACAGAACTACATCTCCATATACAACTAATAATATGATATAAATAAACCTAAATCTGCATCTACTTATACCTAAGCCAATGTTTTTCTTTGTTTTTTTCCTTTTCAATGAATAAAATAAATGGCGATTCTATAGTCAAAAGCTTTTTCTGTAAAGATTCTGTGAGACTTAAAACAGCCCATTTTCCGCTCATTTCTGCTCTCTCCAGCCCCCAGGAGCATTCTGGAAGCCTCCTAAAGGCAATGCACAGCCATTTTGGTGAATCAAATCAAATCAAATTAAGATTTATTAACCGCACCCTCTCCCCACAGGGACCCGGGGCGGTGCACAGGCATAATTAAAAACAATATACAAAATACAAACATTACTTAAAATAAAATTAAATAAATCTACCTATGCTAAAAATATATAATTAAAACCCATTAAAATTTGTAATTAAAAGACAGAGAGAACTATTCAAGGCCGGCCAGTCGAAAGAGATGGGTCTTCAATTTTACCCGGAAGGAGCGGAGGTCGGTGGTCGTTCTAATATCAGGGGGAAGGTCGTTCCAGAGGGCCGGGCCCGCCACAGAGAGCGCCCTTCCCCTGGGCGTCGCCCGCTGACAAAGTCTAGTGGACGGCACCCGGAGAAGCCCCTCTCTGTGGGAGCGAATCGGTCGTGAGGATGTGTGGGGCAGGATCCGATCTCGCAGATAGCTAGGTCCCGAGCCATGGAGCGCTTTGAAGATGATAACTAACACCTTGAAGCGCACCCGGAAGACGACAGGTAGCCAGTGCAGCTCGCGCAGGAGCGGTGTTACATGGGCAAACCTGGAGGTGCCCATAATTGCTCGCGCGGCCGCATTCTGAACTAACTGAAGCCTCCGGGTGCACCTCAAGGGGAGCCCCATGTAGAGAGAGTTGCAATAGTCCAGTCGGGATGTCACGAGGGCATGGGTGACTGTGCGAAGGGCGTCCCGATCCAATAGGGGGCGCAATTGGCGAACCAGGCGAACCTGGTAAAACGCCCTCCTGGCCACGGCTGTCACTTGCTCTTCCATAGACAGCCGGGTATCCAGGAGGACACCCAAATTGCGCGCCCCATCCACAGGGGCAAGATGTTCGCCCCCTATGGCCAGCGTTGGAGAAAGCTGGTTGAATCGGGCAGCCGGAAACCACAGCCACTCGGTCTTGGTCGGGTTGAGCCTAAGTCCGTTACTTCCCATCCAGATCCGCACGGCTTCCAGGCACTGGCACATCACCGCTACGGCATCGTTGGGGTGGTCTGGGGTAGATATGTACAGCTGGGTGTCATCAGCGTACAGATGGTACTCTACCCCAAAACCACGGATGATCTCACCCAGCGGCTTCATGTATGCATTAAACAGGAGAGGCGAGAGGACCGACCCCTGAGGCACCCCGCATGTGAGGGGTCTCGGGGTCGACCTCTGCTCTCCTGCCCGCACAAATTGCGATCGGCCAGAGAGGTAGGAGGAGAACCACCGCAAAACGGTGCCTCCCACCCCCAACCCCCCCAGCCGATGCAATAGGATACCATGGTCGATGGTATCGAAAGCCGCCGAGAGGTCTAATAGGACCAGGATGGAGGAACATCCCCCATCTCTGGCCCTCCAGAGATCATCTACCAACGCGACCAATGCCGTCTCGGTGCTATGCCCGGGCCGAAAGCCGGACTGGCGCGGATCTAGATAGTCAACTTCCTCCAGGTGACGGGGAAACTGTTGTGCCACCACACTCTCAACAACCTTCGCCAAGAAGGGAAGGTTGGAGACTGGACGGTAGTTGTTCAAAAGAGCTGGGTCCAAAGAGGGCTTCTTGAGGAGGGGCCTCACCATAGCCTCTTTTAGGGAGGCAGGCAAGGAACCCTCACTCAAGGATGCGTTGATAACCTCTTGGAGCCAGCCTCGTGTCACCTCCCAGGATGCCAGTACAAGCCAGGAGGGGCACGGGTCCAATAAACATGTGGTGGCTCGCAGTCGCCCACGTAGCCTGTCCATATCCTCGGAAGTAACGGGGTCAAACTCCTCCCAAACAAGATCTCTCTCGTGGCATCCCACTGGGCCATGAATGGGGGCTAGCTCACTCTGTATCTGGGCGGTTTTCTCCTGCAGAAATTGTCTCCCCTCGGTCCCCTCGGTGAAGGGGCGGGGTTTCAGGAGGCAGAAAAAAAAAAGCTGTATTCGGTGTATAAGACGCATCCAGATTTTCAGCCTCTTTTTTGAGGAAAAAAGGTGCGTCTTATACTCTGAAATATTATGGGTAGTTGATATAAAACATACTCAGGAAGCAAATAGAAGAAAATAAGTTTATTTAGACCTATAATTATAGAAAGCAGATATGCCCAAGTAGATTTAAGCACACAAGATCTGAACAGCAAAACAACTAATAATATGTTAGACCAAAGAGAATATAACATACTTGTTTTCTGAATTTTAGTCCAACAGCCAAAACATTTTTCAAAATTATTTGGCTACAGATAACAGTAGGTCCAGAAGAGGAGGCTAACAGCAACAGGAAACATAGATTGTTGTGTGGGGCACATAGTTTTTAATAATGAGCTTCTATAATAAATTAGATTCCTTATTTCCTTGTTTAATCATATCTGTATTTCCATGGGTAGGTAACCTAATTTTATTTAAAATAAACAATGTGAATACATAATTATATAATTATTATTCATCTTCACATCAAAACAAGGTCCTCTTGTCTCCTTTTGGATAGATTTTACCATCAGTTGCAAGTATTACTACTGGGCGTGAAGAAATTGAAATTTAGGAGCTTGGTGCTAAGTATTGGAAATATGGGCTTGGCACTACACATTATTAGACATACTCTGCTTTTAGTGCCATACATTTCAACAATTACAAGGAAAGCAAAATACAACGTTGCAGTAGTCTCTGAAATGATAGGCAATCCAGTAGATATTAAAAGTAATTGTTCTCCCACTGTCGGACTTTCAGAACAGTTGTCCAGGAGGATAGCAAAGTTAGTGATATAATAATTTGTCCTTTCTCCATATAATCTCTGTCTATGCTTAGGGCCAGAAAATGAGTGGTTGTTTGAAAACAATGAGTTTTCTGAGGAACATCTTTTAATATACCACCAGCTCTAATAGCAGATAGTTACTAATTTGAGCATCATGTTGCCTAATAAAGTTTCCAAACAAAACTTGATAAAAACTAGTATCCGAAATCATCTTGGGATCATTTGGGGATTACCTACTGTAATCCCAAAATACCTAAAAATAATGCTCCCTAGCTTCTATGCAGGATAAATACATAGTAGTAGCATATTGATTTATTTCATCCTTAATCTTTCACCCCTCAGTAAATAACTGTAAGTATTGTTCATTGTTAGTAGTTGCTCAAATTTGCTATTTTTTCAATTTATGGCTGTAGTTTCAAAGATGGAGAAAATCATCCCTGATAATGCCTGAAGCAGATCAAATAGCTAATACGCAAAGCCTGTGCAAGGGACACCATCTGTGATAAATGCCTTCTGTGCCTGCTGTCAAATTATAATCTGGAAAATTATTTTTATTATTGTCGTGGTCGGAAACAAAAACAAAATTTGTTGTCCAAAATTTGAATTAGTCCCAAGTATAATTTGGTTTGTTTCTATAACATCCACAGTCTGGCTGTTCTATTATACAGTAAACTGTATGATAAACCCCAGCCTGTTCTCTATCTAAAGTTGTCATTGGTCATGAAAATACCAAAATCAGGTTTCAAATGAAAGCTCTCTTTTTAAATAAAGATTTATATGAAGAAAGGCAGGTTAACAAGTTATAAATTGTACAGAAGGAAGATAAAATTTTATTTTTTAACGTTAGAATTTCAATATCACTTTGTTTCTTTAGATTTATAGCCCCCCAATTTTAGGCTTAAAACTTAAAACAGTTTGTATAATTAAACATTCATGGACTTTTGCACAGTATGTTAATTTGTAATTGACATATACCATACATTTCCCAAAAATATAGCTGTTCTTCAGTAAATTTTTCAACTTCTAATGATTGAATAAATATATTTGAAAAAAACTTTCTTATGGCCACAATCCAACAAGTAGCTTGGTGTATTTATGCCCAGTGAATTCAATACTAGCTACTACATATGGACTTATAATTGAAATGGTAGAGCATAAACAAAGATGCCTTTGCTTCTGATATATTCTTGACAGGTGCCATGAGCATTCTCACATATGCCCCAAATCAAATTCTGGCTTTGGATTTTTCTCTTGCAGAACACTATTTCTATGTTAGTTGGTTTTTACATAAGTAACTCTTTCCCAGAAATTATAGCTAAGAATTATTATCTTTATGACTTTCTTGAATGCTGCATCAACTACTCCCCAGTTTTCATCACTATTTGCTTCAATCCTCCACTACTTCTTCCAAAAATATCTGCATAATTTGGGATATTTTTTCTTTCATCTGTATGGATTTAGCCAGGGGAAAAAAGAGAACATATTTGTATGATAACCCTTCAGTTTAGTTGTAATCCTCTACATAAGGTACAAAACAATTGTTAGCCTTCCTAATAGACCAGACCAGATGAGCTAAGTTTCTTTTACTATAGGGCTACATTAACAGAATCTTGCAAGTCTGATATTGTAGTACAAATCTCCTGCCATCTTTTTTACAGCCTGGGAAGTTAGGGAGACTCCTTTCTAAGTTCTTTCTCTGTCCCTTATGCAGCTCCGGCTTCCCTAAGCAGCATTTGGTACCCGTTCCCAAGGTCATTCCCATATAACAGGGGTCTGCAAAGTCGGCTCTTTTAAGACTGGTGGACCAACTCCCAGAGTTCCCCAGCCAGCATAGCTGGCTGGGGAATTCTGGGAGTTGAAGTCCACCAGTCTTAAAAGAGCCGACTTTGCAGACCCCTGCCATATAACATTGCAACAATGAAATTCATCTTCACTAAATTATTATGGTATATTCATTATGTTAAGTAAGGGACTCTTCTTTTCAATCAATATCTATGGCATTCAAAGAGCTGGCCCTTAATTTTAAAGCTGCCACATACTGACAGATCTGAATAATGTGATCTGATTGCAGAACACCATTTTGTCTTCATCAGAATCTGGATGATATGAACACTTGGAGGATCTTTCCCCAAGGTAATAGTATGATGGTACTGGTCTTATAAATAAAAGGAAGTATGCACTTAATAGAAAAAGAAAACAATTAATCAAACAGAAGAGCTGAATATCTCATAGGATAGGGGCAGAATACACCGTTAACATTGTTTATATGTAAGAATATACAATAACTCGGTGACTAGTGAATGGTCTCATTGTCTATATATAGTCAACAGAGAATCACAACAGACCATTGAGAATTGAACGTGTTTAAATGGCATAAAAAGCTGGCTGCCAGAGAGTGGAGAAAGAATGGAATGGTTAGATAAAGGGATCAAATGTAGCTATATTATATATTTTATTGATAGGCACTACTTATTGGTCACTTAATCACAGATTTCTTATCACCATGCATCTTTAAAAATTAATTTTAAATCAGAAACTGAGTAATAAAATGCACAAATCAAATGCATTCCTAATAAGCAATTTTGTATGCCGAGGTGGCACAGTGGTTAGATTGCAGTATTGCAGGCTACTTTTGCTGGCTGCTGGCTGCTGGCAATTTGGCAGATTGAATCTCACCAGTCTCAAGATTGACTCAGCCTTCCATCCTTCCGCGGTGGATAAAATGAGGACCCAGATTGTTGGGGTCAATAGGCTGACTCTGTAAACCGCTTAGAGAGGGCTATAAAGCACCGTGAAGCAGTATATATGTCTAAGTATTACTATTGCTATCATATGTTGTTTGGCCTGATTTTTAGCAGAAATGTGAGTTAATTTGTAAAATGTCTGAATTTGATTCAGGCATAGTATTGAACATTTGTGTAATAAATCCTTCACAAAATTTTTCAAGCCCTAAAGAGTTTGGTGATTCTAGTGGTGCACTTTTGTAAGAGTTATCACTGTCGCTATTTTTAACAGCTCAGAAGCTGAAGGATTGGTATGTCAACTTAATCCTGTAAGAGATAGTTTAGGTGAAAAATAAATGGAAACTTTTTCATTTAGTTCCCGCATTAAAAGCAGGCAGCTATCATTCCCTTATATGGTCTACTATTCTTAGACTTGTCACATAATTCTACTTAGCTTTCAACTACTGTATCATGAATTTACAGTGTCAGTTCTTGTTGTAGTGAAGTGTATGGCCCTGGATTTCATCCATACTTCTAGAAGGGTGATGGGATGTTATATATAGTAGAGAGAACTTACATCTTTTTTAAAGTTTGGCAGAAACCAGAATTCCACCAGATTTTCTTCACCCTGAGTGTTATTGTGACATATGTACTAGCTAAATTCATGTATCTGTATAACTAGTTTAGAGTGATAGGGGTACATTAAATAACACACTGAGGAGGGAGTCTGCAACTGAGGACTGGACCAATGCATAGAGGATATTGCCATGATTGTGCTCTTATTAATGTAGGCTCATTGTATTTGCACTGAAAATCTAAAATGTTTCAAATGACATGGCTCGTGATTATTATTGCTTTACAACAGGGGTCCCCAACCTTTGCAACTTTAAGTCTGAAGGACTTCAGCTCCCAGATTTCTCCAGCCAGCTGGAGAATTCTGGGAGCTGAAGTCCTTCAGACTTAAAGTTGCAAAGGTTGGGGACCCCTGCTTTACAAGAAGGGTGGGCTTCAAAAATTTCAGCAACAGGTTCTCTGCTCGGTTGCTGGGTGGCCATGTTGGCCTAGTTGGCTTTCTGCACCACAACGGGAGGGGGGGAGGGCGTTTTCACCTTCCCCAGGCTCTGGGAGGGTGAAAACTGCTTCCCTCGGGCTCTAGCCTCCAAACGAGGCCCCTGCACTTACCTCGCATCCAAAATGGGCTGTGTGGAAAGTCCTGGGAGGGGTGTGGTGGGGTGGCAGGGGTGGAGTGTGGTGGGCAGGGACAGCCAGGGGTGGGGTTTGGAGGTCTCCAAACCGGCTGTAACATAAGCTATGGGTTCTCCCGAACCCGGGTGAACCTAAAGCAGCCCACCCCTGTAAGTTTGAAATAAGCGCAGTTAATAAATCATAGGGTTTTAATCATATAACATAAATGGAGACACTTGTCTGGAAGAATAGTGATCAGAAGTGAAAGGCATAGGAAAAAGATGGTTGAGCATTTAAAAAAAAAAATGTTTCCTCTGGAAGCTAGCTCCTACTCAGTAATGAGGGGCTTATATTCTAAATATACTTTGTCTCGATTACTCCAGAGCTGTGAGGTGATGCAGTGGCACAAAACATGTTCCAAAGCAAGACTTAGTATGTTTGGAGATGGGATTTCTTGTTATACCAGTTATTGCTTTTTTTTTTTTAAGAGAATCTGCTTGCTGTTTGAAATATCTTTGAGTTTCTTTCTTTCTTTCTTTGCTTTTCTTCTACAGATAACACCCCTGTGCTTACTTGGAATCTGACTCGTTCATGGAATCTATGGAAGAAACCAACCAACTAAGAGTGTTCAAAATGCTCTGATCTTTCTCACATTGCCCGATCCTGTCTCACCTGTGTCTTGTTCCCACATGGGAGTTTGGACTGTGGAATGCCTGCTGGCACTTGCTCAGAGAAGTTTTGGGGGTTCCCTAAGCTTGTGCAATACAAAAAAACCTTACATTTTTTTTAAAAAAGAAAAATATCTTTAAAGTGTTGTGCGAGTTTGTGTGTGTGTGTGTGTGTGTGTGTGTGTGTGTGTATGCGTGTATATCCAGGTCAAACTGGAACTGTTCAGCAGCAGAAATGACTGAAAACAACAAACTAATGAAAAAAAACTTGACATAAACTAGAACAAGTTATTTTATTTATTTCGGTATTTAAGAGAGAAAAGTAGTGTTGACATTGCACAGTATTTTTGTTTAAAATGGATTTTACTTCAGCATTTAAAGGCTTTTTTTGTGAAGGAGGGGCTTTTGCAAAGCGCTTAATGCAAGATAAAGGCTGTTTACTTGCAGGATAATTTTTTAAAGTTATGAAAATAAAGATAAACTTTGCTCTCTCTTATACTTTAAATATGCCATTCATAGACCATGCTGGGGTTTTCATTTTTCAAAGTGGATGTGGTAAGTTTAAATTATTCTGGATTATTTTTTGAATGTCTGCTAATGTTTTCTACTTAGCTGTACTAAATTAGACAAAAACCCTCGTCTAAACAAAATATTTAAAAAAGCAAATGCTGACTTCTGGGCAGGTGTGTAAATCATAGAATAACAAAAATGTAGACATTAGCAATAATGCTACTGAAGCTAGATGTTTTTAAGGAAAAGAAATGCTGTTTTCTGTAACATTTTCACCTCATGCTAACAGCTCCTTGTGATATAAATCAACAAAACGTGAACAACTCAATATTTAATTACTGGAATAGTATATTTGGAGAAAAGCCTATACCTCTAATAGTATTATATGAAGCATTTGAAAGAACATTTCGGGACATTTAGAATATTAATTTTCTTTTTCTATAAATTATAAAATTGGATGTAGTCACAGACCATAGCTATTCTCTACTAAAGTTTTTTTTAGGACCAAGGTATGATCCATGGACAATTGGTGCTTATAAAGTATATGTCAGAAATTCTGCAGGAGACTTCCTATTAAAAAGTAACACGAGAATAGGATTATTCTAATCATTTTGCTTGGAGGTTCATGTAAATAACGGAGCAATAAATGATCCTGGAAGGAATTATCTGGATAAAGTTTCCCTCTAAATTAATTATGCCAGATGATGTAAAATAATCTCGTGTGTGTGTGTGGACCAGCAATACCTTGGAACTGGATGGTGCAAAGGGATTGTATGTGTGCTTGCCTGGAAGCAGATTTTGCAGAGTTTTAGTGTGACTTATTCCTTAATAAGTGTGCATAGAAGTGTTTAATCTGGTGTGTAGCTAAATACAATAATCCTTGGATAAAATCTGTTTGCCATAAAATACAGGTTAAAAAAAACATGATATGCATTTCTAAAACCTCAGTCATCACTTTATGCATGCACAACTCCCTTTTATATATGCATCAAATCCTATTAGCCAATAACAGACATTCAGGTATAATAGACCCTCATTCCCCACATTAGACTATTACATTAAATACTTTATGTCATATATTCTTTTAGGGTGTAAATGTGACATCTATTCTCTGAACTTCTGGGAGCAATCTTTAGTTCGCTGCTGCACAATCACTATATAATTCTTTTAGGCTTTTTCAGGAGTCCAAGAATGTGAATCCACAGTTAAGTACATTACAGTTGCATGGCAGTGGTGCTATAAATTTTGCATATCCTGCTGTCTCTCAGGGATGCTGGATATTAGGGCAATGCAGAATCTAGCCCAGAAGAAGCACTACATACATTCTAGTCATGGAATCCAATATGAGAAGTTAATGTCCCAGGATATTGCACACTAAAAATAATGAAATTCTTGTTAGAATTAATAGGAGAGGAAAAAGATTCCTTAAAATTACATCAATTACAACCCATAAATTACAATTATTCTGCCATTTTATATAAATATTCCATTAGGTTAAAAAAATGTACATCCATATTGAAGAGCTTTTGTGTTGACATACAATTGACTTCCAAGGCATATCCTGTACACTTTTCTGTAAATATTTATTTGTCCACCTTTTTTTAAAAGAAAAACTTGTGAAATTGCAATTGCTGTATATAGTTTTTGAAGGTCCTCATTGTTTACAATGCTGTCCTCCAGTCTGCAAATAAAACTTCCTTCTCTAATTATTTTTGGGTTTTTTTTCCAATTGATAAATTATTACTTACTTGGTTGCTTAAATGCTTTTTATGAAATTATTTTTAAATTTTTCCCTTTGTAGCAAAAGAGAACAGGACATACAAAAACAGCTGATTGAAAGCAGACTTTCGCTCATGTAACCCATTCCTTTGGTCTTTGAGCAGCAAATCAATCTTATTGTCTAAATAATCTCTTTCAATAAGGGCTCAGTGGCTAAGATGCTGAGCTTGTTGATTGAAAGGTGGGCAATTCAGCGGTTTGAATCCCTAGCGCTGTGTAACGGAGTGAGTTCCTTTTTTTTCTTGTCCCAGCTTCAGCAGTTCGAAAGCACGTAAAATGCAAGTAGAAAAAAAATAGGCACTACCTTTGGTGGGAAGGTAACAGCATTCTGTGTGCCTTTGGTGTTTAGTCATGCCGGCCACATGACCATGGAGATGTCTTCAGACAGCACTGGCTCTTCAGCTTTGAAATGGATATGAGCACCACCCCCTAGAATTGGGAATGACTAGCACATATGTGCGAGGGGAACCTTTACCTTTTAATCTCTTTCAACTTGATTCCACTGCCTAATCTATCATCCATCTTCTCTAAAGGTTATACTTATCATTGGCTGGGTCTGATTGAGTTGGAGTCCAACATTAACAGGAGAATAAGAAGTTTCACTCCCTGGCCTTGCATAACCCAAAGCCTTTCCCAATTCTGCTACTTCCAGTTCTAGGAAGGTCATGTTATCTGAAGTTTTGAAAGTTGCAATCTTAATATTATCGAACCCAACTTTCAGGGAGACTGAAATTGTTTCTACAAACTGTAGGATGCATAAGACTTAAGGACTTTTTAAATTGGCTTTTTTATGTTGAAGAAAAATAGCTGTCTGGAACCCTGATCTGGATTCAACCCTGATATAATCCAGAAGACACAATGATCTTCTAGGAAAAAATTACAGCTGCTAAAGAGTCATTTGGCCAAATGGAAATTAGCCATAGAAGCAAAAATGAGTTGTCTCAGACTCACATTGGATATCACTGAATTTTAGAAGCAAACTAAAAGTAGATTTTGTAGCCTTTTAAAAAAATGTAGTTTAAATAATGTGTAGCTTAAGTCTTATTTATTTAACTATAATATTTATATAGTTTTGACACTATACAGGATAATTACAATAGCTTGTGGACCCAGAGAAATATAAAATTTGGAATTGGGGAAATCTGCAAAAAAGATCATGTGTGCATGCCACTTCAATAGTGTTTTGATACTGCAGGTGTTTGGATCAAGACTTTAAGTAGCATGGTTACAAATATGTCTATAATAAGTTAGGCAACCTTAGTCTACACAAGCTAGAAATTAACTTCTGGTGCATGCAAAATACTACCTTGTGAAGGAAGTATGATCACAGGACCAGAGATATTAATTCACTGCTATACTACATATTTATATATATTATATAAAGGGAATATACTATATATTCCCTTTCTGTTCCTCAAGAGTAGGGGTGTCAAACTAGTGGCTTGCAGGCCAGATGCGTCACACGCAGACCATGCTCAGCCCAGCTCCGTGAAGGGGAAAAACTTCGAGAAACATCACATGACACTCCAAGTTTGACACCCATGCTCAAGAGGATAATACTTTCTGTGTCCAATGCTGAAACCAAACAAACCACAAAAAGAGCCCTGGTGGCAGAGTGATTAGAAGTCAGTCCAACTGCATGCTAACTCTGCCCACAGCCATGAGTTGGCTCGGCCTTCCATCATTCCGAGGTTGATAAAATGAGGATACAGATTATTGGGGACAATATGCTGACATTTGTAAAGTGCTCAGACAGTGTTGTAAAGCACTATGAAGCAGTATATAAGTCTAAGTGCTGTTGCTATTAATGCACCATAGCCTGTTTTGTCAGACTAGTCATTATGGTTTGTAAACCCTACTTTATGGCAGTTTTTCCTAATTTGGATGTTTTCCAGATGTTTGGATTCCAATTCTGAGAATTCTTCTGCTAGTGTTGATGTTGCTGAAACCCGTGGAAATTTGGGTCTACATATTTTTAGAGTCTATGGGTTTATGGTTTAGCACTGTAACTGAACAATGGTGTAGCTTATTTAGCTAACCCTGCTTAAGTCTGACTGAACTGATTGAATCAGGATGCAACTCTACATTCCATGCTGTATTATACAAAAGCTGCATTAGATTTCTCAGACTGTAATTTCTTTATTCTGAAAGCTATTCACATATTTCACCTCAAATATATCAGTATAATATGTTTCAGAAAGGTTGGAGGGAATGTATAAGATGCAACAAGATAAAGTTGTTTCAAGAGAGGAATCTTTAAGTGTTTGGATAATCTTTCAGTTTCAAAAAGTTACTGGGGTAGGTAGGTAGGTACAGGTGAGATTGTCATCACAAAGCAGTGTTTTTCAACCTCAAGAACTTTTAAGATTGTGCTCTTCAATTCCCAGAATTCTGAGAGTCAAAGTCCATACATCCCAAAATTGCTGAGGTTGATAAACATTGTCATAAAAGATCCATTTGAAACTTTTTCCATTTCCCAGTAAGGGATGACACTGTAGTACAGAGGCATAGATTCATTTATTTTAAGTATGAATTTACACTCTTTTATATGCTAAGCAGTTTCACAAGTCATGCAATCACAATACTATTTGTGTTAAGGGAAAGAAGGTCAAAAGGGCATTATATTAGCACTTTAAAGGTACCTGTGTGTTTATGGAAAATGTTAAGGAGGTGGGTTTTTTTAAGCCAGTCAGACATTCTGCATTTTTGCATCCATATCCTTGTCTTTTTTTTTTTTTTGCTTGGTTGCACATTTTCAAAAGGTTAGTGAGCTTGTCAATTAACAGAATGATTTGTGGCACGTGGACCTGCCTGGGTGGAAAGCCTGTGGCAAACCAATCATAAATTTCTGAGCCCTGAAGAAATTTTCTTCTAGGATAAACTTGGTTGAAGATGTCATGAAAACAAAAATGGGTACAAATACAGGATCTATAACTTTTGTGTTATAGCTAGTTACTCTGCCTAGTCATTTGATTTTCAATTTCAAATGTGTTCTATTAATTTTTTTGCTTGAGAAGTAAACATTGAAATGCCACTGTGTAGAGGTATAATATCTAATGACAGCTTTTAGCATAAATAGGTAAAATCTTTGAATTTTCCATTGCTGATATTATATAGTTGAAGAGATTATATTTTTAGGAGCACTTCACACTATTAGTTTAGATTCCAGCTGTTCAGATAAATATTCCTGCCCTTAATTTCCCTGTATTGCAAATTGGTAGAATATGCAAAGGCAGATTTCCTTTCTGTTAGCTACATTTGGCAATGGGTGTTTATAACCCGTAGTGTTTGTTTAGGAGACATAATGGTGTGCTTCTCTGGAGGTTGCAGTGACCTACTTTGTTCCCATATGGTGCCAGGCTGATGCATGAATACAATTCTTTCTCAGAAGACATCATGAACAAAGAGCAAGTAGCTTGCCTAGCAGCTAGTAGTTTCAGGGCCAACAAGGTGAAGCACAGAACTAGCTATTTATCCTAACGAGGAGACTGTAAGTAGCCCCCTGGTAGTTTTCAGGTTAAGACTTTTGTCTATAATACTCCCTGGATCTAGGGGGGTGGATCAAAGATGATCCTTTTTAGTGGAAAGCTCAGAGCTCCTCATTTACATTGATAAACGGGCTTCCTTGTCAGGCGCTCAAATGTTGAATGGTGGAGGAAGGGATGCCTCAGTCCTTAAGCTGACTAGGCAGTGAATCTGTGTGCCGCCTAATGATACATCCTAGGTTATGGAAGTTTCTATTAGGACACGGTATGCAAGGTTTTTTTTTTTTAATTGTACATTCACCTTTTTTCTTTTTCATTTATTTGTTTACTTCTTCTGTCCTGGTACCTGGCAGAAAACCCCCCAAGTTATTTTTTTACTCTGGGAATTTTCCTGGTCCTGCACTGCCCACCCAACGCACCTCAGATAGACAAACAGTGCATAACTAGTTTGCTGCTTCACTATTCTGCCACGAAAATCTTGTTTTACAGAAAAAATCCTCCTTTGAGCACAGTTCTTTCATTTGGTGCCCTTAGAGTTACTTAAGATTTAAATATATATACACCTTTCAGCTGCAAGGATCGTGTAGTGCTTTCGCTGCCATCTCTAAAACACATTTTGGAGTATATGGGAGTGTAAACATTGTGCCTGTCTGCAATTCAAAGCAGCTGTCTCAATACCCAGGATCCATGTTTTAAAGCAGTATTTCTCAACCTTTGAGGTGTCTGGACACAAGCTCTCAGAATTCCTCATCCAGCATGCTGGTTGGGGAATTCTGAGAATTGAAGTCCACATGTCTTAAAGATGCTGAGGTTGAGGAACTGTTTTAAAATAAAAGCAGACTTGCCTTGTTCACACCCCTCTATCATCTGAAGTCTGTCTTGGAGATCGAATCCAATCATTGCATAGCATTAACATTTAATAGCCACAAAATATTCAGGGTGTCATTAGGGGGGAAAAAGAAAAAGGGAGGAGTAGTGAGTGGAATGGAATAATCTAGAGAAGAGTAGGGCCAACTCTCTGAAATTGAAAACAAGAGCTCTTCTCCTAGAAGGGTCCTCTAAAAATTAGTGTTATATAAACCATGCACTAGTACCATGTACTAGTATTATATAAACCATGTACCAAAATGTTACAATTTCTCATAAAAATATTTCACTGCCAGAAAAGATTAAGGTGGGGATCCGGACTAGGCGTTTCTCCCTCAGACAGAAAACGTTTCTATGCAACCCTGAAAAAACGAACATAACAATAAATGCATCACATACTCTTGCGGCTTGTGCAAGACTTTTTAAAAAAAAAGAAATCCTTATGAGCCACCAGTATGTAATTCAGAACTTGACCTAGATTCAGTTCTATTTGCACTATTAGAACTAACGATAGGGAGTGCAGCATGCATATCAGATTTGGAATTGGAACTGCTTATGTGGCATCCTTTTCACAAAGGATGACCCAGAATTAGCTCACTGGGTGGAGATACAAATCTGGGACCCCTATTGAAACCTTTAAGCTTTCTGTCATAGGGTTGTTTGGGTGAAGAAAGGTGTTTTCTAAATCGCTGATCCTAAAGAATCTTTTGAGCAGGGCCTGCTGGTGTGGTGAGCTAAGAGACAGCTCTCAAAGTGAGCTATTCTGTCTTTGCTCCAGTGTACAACTCTGGTGAGATGTGCTCTGCCTTTCCACACTACATTTTTTTTGTCCCTGGATCTTTCCTTTATGGTCATTAACAAGCTCCCAGAGCTTGGCTGATTTGAAAACTAAGCAGTATCAGCATTAAAAAGTATGTGGATAGGAAACCTAGGCTAGATTGGGAAGACTAAGCCAAATGTCCTGGAAGAAGACAAGCACAAATGACTTCCATGCTTTTGTCAAGATGAGCCGATGGATGTGTCTGCAAAACCACCAGAAGTTCAGCTTGACTTGAAGGTGGCTTGACTTTGCTGGACTAGAAATGAAATATACCTGTAATGCCAGGGAATTCAGCAGAATGGCCATTCATTCCTCCATTTTAAGATATTGTGTAGTATTTATAGATCTGTAAATTGTATTCAATTATTCAGGCCAATCCACAATTCTCAAAGACACACTAGAGTTAAAACTTGAAATAGAGACTAATTCCATCTATTAGTATTTTGTCCTCTAAGAACCTCTTGAAAAGCAATTAGTTTTTGAGGGATCCCTTCAGGTACCAAATGACATGCCCTCTTGATATTTGATCAGATTGTGTTGATGTTCAGAGTAGCGAAGAAGGTAGAACTGTGGTGATATTGAAGAAAAAAATTGTAATGAAGTAGGGTGAAGTCGGTAGTGAGGTAAGTATTTGATTTCTAAGTTTTGTGGTAGAATTGTACATAACTAGATACATATGAAACACTTTCTTATTTAATATGAATGGATTAGCTTAAACTTAGATGCTAACAAGCCTTTGAAAAGTCTGTTCTTTTTTTCCTTTAGATATGTAATATCCTTTCCCCTCTTCATAGTGAGCCAGCAGATGGGATTTAAATGCTACACCATGGGATAGGTATTTTACAAAGACTGATTGTGAGCAGTCCTCACAGGATCAAGCTGGTGGTGAGTGCTGGCAGGAACAGGTCCAAAACTGTCTATTGATCTTCCTAATATAACCAGGAGCTTTTAGTGTTGCAATAGCTCTGCTTTTTCTCTGCTACTGTGATAATGATGAGGATTCGTCTTCTTGTAAAGTAATCAATAGCTACAGTGCTGAGTTCCTGGCTGCTGGTGTAGGCCTCTTAGAAGTAGCATTTTGCACATAGAATGCTCAGATCAGCAGGAATTGGGATTAAGGGAACAGCTCTGCTCAATTCTTCTTTCTGCTGTACCTGAAAATCTTTGGGACACATTCTGGACTTGGAATTGTTTCAGCAGAGCTTGAGGTTGATGGAAATGACCTCCCTTTTTCTGCAATGGACGTTCTCCATTGGCATAAGGAGCACCTTCTAATTGTAGGTGACAATTAGAAGGTGAATAGAATATCCAAGCCAATGTCTTTTGTTCATTTGTGGTGAATTATATCAATAAAGCAACATGATAGTCTAAATTTCCATAATCCTCCTAAGGAGTAATCTTTCAGACACAGCAGTAGTATCAGATGAACCTGCATTTTTTTAAAGAAGAACTGAGAAAGAAGGAAAGAAAGAAAGAAAGAAAGAAAGAAAGAAAGAAAGAAAGAAAGAAAGAAAGAATGGAAAAACAGTGAGCTCCTCATAAACATATAACTCGGTTATATTTTAAAAAATGTTTTCAAGATGGTATATCTAATGATCTGTGAACTGGTTAATGCCAGTCACTTATACATTAAATAAGAATTTAATTTTTAGCCCAATTTTTTTAAATAAAATAGTAAACTTCATGTATCAATGGAAACTATCACATCTAAACCCATTGCTTGAAAAATTCTTAAGGTGATTAAATGCCTTTGCAATTGCTGTTTTATAAGTCATAATCCTAAAAACAGGAGTTGTACTATCAAGGGCCAAAAAATTAAATTTATGTAACTGGTCAGTCTAAGGCAGGGGTGTCAAACTTGTGTCGTCATGGTGTCATCATGTGATATATCATGACTTCCCCACTCCGCTAAACCGGGCGTGGGCGTGCCCAGTGTGTGACGCATCCGGGCCATAGGCTGCAAGTTTGACAGACCTGGTCTAAGGCATCAGTATAGTAAGAGTAAGCAGAAATCAAAACTATTCTGAATTTGTTAGGAATGTATGGACATTTATTAGGATAGTGACATTCATACAAAACAGTAAAATAATTCCACAAATGCCCCTGATTAGCATAATATAGTCAATAACTCCCCCCCCCCCAAATGCTTGTTCTTTCCATAGGTGGATCACTTTTATTGTTAAAGTTAAAAGATGCACTAGTGATAAAGTAGCACACTACTTCCTTACTGCTTTCCAAAATAGGTATATGTAGAAACATGTCCCTGATGCCACCAAGAATCAAACTCAACTATAAGGAAATTACTATTTCCATTTTTAGTTAGTTAGAGGAGAACTGATACCCTGGATCTATCTACTGTATACCACTGTGGTTATGTTGGCTGGGAATTATGGGAGTTGATAAGAACTGCAGAGTGAAACTTCAAATTCTTGTTCTTATGTTGCCTTATTGTTAAAGGATATTTGCAACTGGAAATGGAAATAGGGAGCATATGGCAAAAGAGAATAATATTTTGGTAGCAAGTGGTTCTAGGCATTGCCTTTTATCCAATCCTGGCTAGTAACAGGGTTTATATGTGCTTTATACTGAAAACACATTTTAAAGGAACTGTGTCTATATTCACTAATAAACTATGTTTATAGAGTTGTGAATGCTATCTGATCAGTTTAGATTTCATTGTACTGTGGCAGTTGGGTTAATTGATTAAATCAAAGTTAAATTAAACATAGCTAAGTGTGTTAGCTATCTTCAGCTGAGAGAAAAAATGACTTTTCAAAGCAAAGGGGATTTCTTTATCCCAAGAAACAAATCTGTAGATAATCTTGGTGGTCTAAGAGATTATGATTTGCCCAAAGTCACTCAGAGAGTTTCTGAGATTACAAAATGTCAGTCAGTTGAGATTTAACAAATCAGGAAACAGACGTCCCAAGATGACTAAAGCTATTATCTAAGAATAATTTCTCCACGATCATCTCTGCGGCTTTCAGCACCAGACAACTAGAGCCTCATTATTCCCAAACACTAAACTACGTCACCATGCTCAAATTTGGTTCAGATTTGTGTTTTGTTTCTTAGATTAGAAAGGTTAGTAACTGTTTACTAGCTAAGTAACCGAAGTCTGAGCAGAGAATTATAGCCCAGAAAGGGTTTCTTTGAGTTAACAAATATCCTTTTCCAGATAACAGTTCAAAACTATATAATTTTTAGTCATGTCACTTTAATTACATCAATCCACATTCCATGATCTCATAATCCCTAACATGACTTATTTATTAGATTACTATCTCATCTTTCTGTCAGGAGCAGAAGGATGGTATTGTTAGTTTTCTCCTTTCCAATTTATTTTTACAACCACCAACTTCTGGAGTAGGTTGGGCTCAGAAAGAGCAAATAAATGTTTCTCCAGTCTTATTCTAGCACTTTAATCACTAATTGGCTCATAATATGTAATCAGAAAAAAATACATTGCCAAGCTCACATGGTCACTGTCATTCTTCACTGAATATTGTTTTAAGAATTTGGTTGAATTCTTGAAACTCCTTCTTTCTCCCTCTCGTTAGACTGCTCTAAATATTAAACACCAGGTGTAGATTTTTACCGCAGTGTGTTGTCTATTTTTGACTGGCACAGGGGAACTTCCTACAATTCATTGCATGTTTACTTGTGGTACTCTGGGATCTTCCTTGCTTTTGCGAAAAAAATCGATATGATGCTTAGAGTGCATAAAATTCATTACAAAAGGAAAGTGCAAAAGGCAGTATGGTGTGGCAAGGGCTACAAAATAATAGGGCATTGTTCACTGTTGTATGAAATGTAGGAATACTGCCCATTATTGGATATCCCTGTGTAATTTTCTGATAGGGCTATGAGTCAAGGTATGGGTGAAAAAGGTGTTCAACAAAACTTTTCAATTGTATGTGAAACAATTTTGACTAACAGCAGTTTTGGGAATTCGCTATTTGGAGCAGGACTACTGCATGGAGAGGCATGTCCTCTGGGCTGAGGCTACTGCTCAGATGCCTGTTTCCCCCTTTGCAATTGTTTTTAGAAGAAAAACAAATAGCGGAAAATATAAACCGGGGATTTTTCTACTTAAGGTTCTTTCTGGCCTGCAGATCTTCCGCTTTTCTAAAGTTCCTTTCTCTAAGTCCTGTGATCAGAAGAACTGCTATATGAAAGATGTAAAATATACAAATAAATCGATCTGCCTAGATTCAAGAGAAGGAAACAGACGTGCACATGCAACAGAGGATACACAAGACCTAAGAGGAATGAAGACAATTTAGTATCATTGAAATGGACATAGGGCTCTCTGTTTTCACTCCCCAAATTCTCACAAACCAGTTCAAAGCATCCTGCAATTGTCCTCGCTGCTACTTTCTTGCAATGCTACAACTTGTCCATTGAAGAGCAGTCCTTTCAGCTGGCCAAAATGATGGTGCAAAAACTGGCAGTTTATCTGTGTCTCGTTCCTTACCTGAATATAGTCCTGCATCTGTTTCTGCATTGATTAAAATACAGAAGCAGCTTGTATACAGGAAGTGCAAAACCACTCCCCACTACTAAAAGAGAGAGGCCAAAGTGTGGACTACTGTCATGGCATCATAATCTCCCCGGAGGAAGAAAAGCTGAGCATTCTAAGAAATCCAGGAGTTCCTACCAAAATTTTTATCTCTAAATTCTTCAGCTGCAGAATAGCACTACTAAAGGAGAACCACTGAAAGCAATGTGTAGCATAGTGTATGAGGATGGGAAGATGAAATGGTCCAGAGACAGGAAATGAACAAAAGAGAGAAATGGAAATTGAAGTGGAAATTGGAGCGATATGTTAGTGTGTAAAGAATATGTTGAAATGAACAGTTGAGATCTTTGAATAGAAAAGCGATTGAGAAGTAAATTCTACCTGGGGAAGGGAAGAATAAAAGGTAGCCAGTAAACCACATTAAACTTGGTAAAAGAGAGGAGTGGGAAGAGTAACCTGGTTTCCCACCATTGCTACTGTATATTCCCAACCCCAAATTTAATAATTAAAATAATTAAAACATTTGTCATATCCTGATTCCCCAAAAGTTTATCAAAACGTGTAGAATGACTTAAAGGCTTAAGAATAGTTTGCCTATTTAAAAAAAGCATATCTCTTCTTTCTCATGGCTTAAGTAGGAACATTTTCTTTTAAATGATAAGTGGTATATGACAAAAATTTGCCTGCAATTTTGCAAGCCATATCCAAGGGAAGCAAAGAGATCAAAGGATTTAGTCTGACAGCCTGATAGAGGTGAAGACCTTGTGTCTTTTGCATAGGTCTATCTTGAGTTGTAGCCTCTCGCTTCTAAGAATACTAAGAATAGTGTTTCTTTGCTGTTTCATGTAGGAATGAAACTTCTTTTTCTAGGCTAGGCCTGGGTGTCAAATGTAGAAGACTGTGACATGGAGAAATGGTTGATAGGAAGGCTGAGTTAATCTCTTTCCTACTATCCGTTTTCTCCACCCTCATATACCCATTAAGCCAACATATAGTTTGAGACTGAAAGGTCTCAGAGCTGAGACATTATTTCTTTGTTGGTTGTAGCAAGGGTCTCCAACCTTTGCAACTTTAAGTCTGAAGAACTTCAGCTCCCAAAGCTGGCTGGAGAAGTCTGGGAGTTGGAGTCCTTCAGACTTAAAGTTGCAAAGGTTGGAGACCCCTGGGTTGTAGGGATTCTTTTATAGACTAGAAGAAAGAAAGGTGAACGTTGCCTACCTACATTTATGAGGGGGGGAAAATAACAGAGGGAGAATAAGTTACCTGGGAATTTTCATCACACATTTTTAGCTGCTGTTCCTTATAACTGTCTTTGTTGTGAACAAAGATCCTTTGCTAGTGACTTTCCACCCAAGGCTTGTTGAATACCACAAATATAAAATGCCTCATTTAGTGCACAGGTACATACGGGTCTTGTATCCTTTTCTGCTCTGCACATGGATATTTTGCTATATGTTAAAATTTGGAGGGAGTGGGGGACATTGGATGAAAAAGATATTTTCTTTTTGGTTGAAAAAAAGATGCCATTCACTTATGGCAGAAACGCAGAAGATAGGGCAAAGGATGGTGGAGAAACAAAATGGGCTGTTTCCTTATTGTTTTCCTGTTATAAAGAAAGAACGCTGAACCTACCTTATGTTTGTTTGTTTGTATCACCCCTCTTCCAGAACTCCCCATTGCTGGTCCTGCTATAGTAGTCCTGCTGTTTGGCAAAACCATCCACACGCATGTAGGGAAGGTCTAGAGTCTCAGCAGTAGTTCTCCTTCCCCTGTTGCTAGCTCTCCTACCTCTCTTCCTTTTATAAATTGTTTTGGATTGGGGGAGGGATATTTTTTTGGTTAATCCTGAAAGCTTAGTTGTGCAGTTTGATTTCTTCTATGCAGGCTAACCTTAGTAGTGCAGAGCTCTTAAAAACATAAGTTGGCCCCATTGTCCTTCTGACGTATGAATTTGCATTGCAGTTACGTTTCAATCAGTTCAAATAAATCGTCAATGAAAAAAACTTTCCCTCCAAACCCTTCATTTATAAAGGAAGAGGAAAAGCCTCTTCTTTCTTCCTTCGACTCAGTTGTCTTGCCTTTTTTTTTTTTAAATGAAAAGGGGAATAACAACCACAAAGTTTTTAAGAGCTCTGAATAAAATTGCTTTGCCAATGGGGCAGTGGGAAGGAATGACTTATTTTTCTTGTGCCCAGCAGCAAAAGGGTTAATGCTTGCTTTCCTCTTTGATATCCATTAGTTTGGAACCCATGTTGTGATTGGTCCATGTCCATGTCTGTTTTGTTCCTGAACTGTATGACTTTGATTCAAAGAAACCATTCAAAGTGCCGCCTACTTAGCTGAGGTGTTTCCCATTCCTCCAGGTCACCCAACATGCCTGCAGTTCACAGCAAATATGACAGAGGCTGTCAAAACCTATCAGTGGCAATGCATCGAATGCAAATCCTGTAGCCTCTGTGGGACTTCTGAAAATGACGTAAGCTGATCTCTGTTATCAATACCTAAATTAGCCATTTGTAATAATGAGTTGCAAACTAATGTACATGATCTTCAGGGTTCATTCACTGAGCTCAAGACATCCAAGCAGCAGAAGGGAGTCCTTTTTATGAATTCTACATACCCACTCAATTACAGTATACTTGCTCATCCTTTTTTCCTTTTGTCCTCTTCAAAATTGCTTCCTTGGTTCTCACTTGGGACTACTTTAAAGGACAAAACCTGTCTTTTTGTGGCAATACAGAGTCTGATCCATGTAGACTGAATCTTAGCAGCTAAGAAAACAATTCATCTTTTAAGAGCAATACTTCCTTCCCCAGAAGGATTGTGTGCTGGTTCAAATGATGTGACTCAAAGGCCTTTATTGGACATTATTTGCCCCAGTCATGTCATTTTTACTACGGAGCTTGCAACAAGTTGAAGAAATTTGAAGAGGTGCTTTTTCTAACAATATATCAAGAGCAAAGGTCTCAATCCTACTCAGAGGTTGTCTCTTTTCAAATTATTGCAAATGCCTATCTAATGGCAACTGCATCCAGACAGTTCTCAAGTAAAAGAAGGACCTTTAGGAGGCCAACCATGTCAAAATTGAGCAGCCCTCTCGCAACAGAAGGGGAGGGATATGGCATCATCTCTCTCCAATTTACAACACAGTCCTTTCAACAGTTCCAAGAAGGCTTCACACCCATTTGCACCACTCAGCTGACCCTGATGACACAGATAAACCCCCAGGTGACCTTAATGACCCAATAAAAGAATGCAAATGACCAATGCAAATGTAAGCAAGGAGTATACATTCATTCATTCATCCATTCCCCACCATCCAGTCAGAGCTGAAGAAGCTTCCTAGATGAGAAGCAAATGTCTTCAAAGGAAAAAAAAACCCAGAAACTCCAATTGCCTCTTGGGGAAGAAAAGCATCGACACTATGCATTTTTGATGCATTATCTAAAAGAAACTTTTTCTAATTGGTATGCATATGTAGTTCTATCCTAAGTAGTGCTCTAAGCAATATATACATGCAGAGACTGGGAGAAATAATCTCTCAGCGTGGGATGAGATACCATCAATATGCCAGTGATATCCAGTTGTATATCTTTACTTTGGGCTGAGCAGGAAGACTGTGAAGTTACAGTCTGTGCAAACCAAAATTTTCCCATACAACAATATGACTAAGGATGCTTTTATTAGTTGCCAATTAGTTGGGGTGCAATTCAAGGTAATTGTTGTCACTTGTAAAACACTGTGTGGTTCAGGATTTGAGTTGAATCTGCCTATCTGGTGAGATCAGGGCAGGAAGACTGTTCACCAAGGGAATGTCATCTGCCATGGCCTCTTCTGGGTGGTCTAGAGTATTCCTCCTTTGGAATAGCCTCCCCTTGGGTATTTGGCCACCCACTTCTTATTCAGACTCGTTCAGAAAATGTGCCTCTTCTGGAAGGCATTTGAGAATGAGAAGGAAAACCACAACATCCACATGCACAGGAACTTTAGGTTGAATGTTATCAGCAGTTCTATAACATTTCCCCCTTAATTCCTACTTGCGTTGTTGTTGGCCACTCAGATTCAGATTAACCTCTCTAAACGAGATTTTTCTTCTATTTCAAATGCATATTGCAATGTGCAAGTTAGTTAGATTGCAGGAACATGCCAATGTAGCACAAAATGAGTGTTTGTAGGAAGTAGTCTCTTTATCCATAGTTACTGATGGGCTCTTTGGTTCCTTATCACTACACATTAACTTTTCAGTGCAACAATGGGCTGGGTTACATGTTTTTAGCTAGGTTGAATAATGTATATATTTTTTCTTTTCCCCCCCTCAACAATTCTGGATCAGGACCAGTTGCTCTTCTGTGATGACTGTGACCGTGGTTACCATATGTATTGCTTAAACCCACCAGTCTCTGAACCCCCAGAAGGTACAGTTGCTTGGAGTATCTATATCAATCATTTCACAAGAGCCCAATCAATATCATTTAAATATTCATGTACGTGTCTTGGCGGCATTGTTCTTTTCCCATATTGCTGAAGCAGATTTTTGAAAGCCGAAACAAAAGGCATAGGGAGATTGTCTCATGTGGGGTTTGTTGCTACAATGCAGAAAAGATGCAGAGACTCTGGAAAGAGTGCAGAGAAGAGCAACAAAGATGATTAGGGGACTGGAGACTAAAACATAGGAAGAACGGTTGCAGGAACTGGGTATGTCTAGTTTAATGAAAAGAAGGACCAGGGGAGACATGATAGCAGTGTTCCAATATCTCAGGGGTTGCCACAAAGAAGAGGGAGTCAAACTATTCACCAAGGCACCTGAGGGTAGAACAAGAAGCAATGGGTGGAAACTAATCAAGGAGAGAAGCAACTTAGAACTGAGGAGAAATTTCCTGACAGAACAATTAATCAATGGAACAGCTTGCCTCCAGAAGTTGTGAATGCCCCAACACTGGGAGTCTTTAAGAAGATGTTGGATAGCCATTTGTCTGAAATGGTATAAGGCAGGGGTCCCCAACCCCCGGTTCGTGGACCGGTGCCGGTCCGTGGCTTGATAGGAACCGGGCCGCAGGGCTGGAGAGGAGGAGGAGGGAGCAGCCCCCTGGGCAGAGCATGCGCCGGATGCGGGAGAGCGCAAACGCGGCCGATCACGCCGTTGGAGGCCCTAGAGGGCCGAGTGAGCTGAGTCCCCCCCCCACATGCACATGCACCGCCTGTTCCCCCTCCCCCCCCCCGCTCCTCCTCTAGGCCAGCCGCTCCGCAGAATTTTCTTTAAAATGAAACCGGTCCCTGGTGCAAAAAAGGTTGGGGACCCCTGGTATAAGGTGCCTGCCTAGGCGGGGGGGGGGGGGGTTTGACTAGAAGACCTCCAAGGTCCCTTCCAACTCTGATATTGTATATTGTATAGTGTATATCATACTTCCCATGTGAAATTATCTTAAACAAAATAACTTAAACAATGGAAATCATGGCAAAAAAGCTGCTTAAAGCAGTTCCTGCTTTTTTCCAATAGTTCTATCTTGTTCATTTCATAGCAACAAATCTAAGGATTTCCTTAGGTCACATTTAGCTATAGTGTCCATCCAGATATTGAAATGATCAATATTGAAATGATCAATGTTGATACTGAAATACCAGCAGTGAACAAAACAATAATAAGCTAATGGAAATCCAGTCTCACTGCAGGGTTCAGAAAACACTTCTTTCTCTTCCTCACTAGTAATTATTATTGATTAGAAAGCTTAATTTGATTAGAGAAAAAAAATCTTAATAGTTTATAGGCCTCTTCAGTAGAAGTTAGGGCAATAATTCTCTGAAGCGTGTGATGAGGCTCATAAGCAGACCTTGGGGAAATCAGTTGATTAAATCATGTAATTCTCCTATGGCTCCAGTGTCTCCACCCATAGTGAATGGAGGCTGCCTGCCAATTCTATGAAAGATTTTACTCTTTCTAACAGCCTTTCTAACAGCCTATTGAGTGGGTAATTCCAGTGGATCCTTTCCTTGGAGTGATGTGATTATTCATTGAGTCCTCAATGTGGAGATGCAGTAGTCTATAGCTTTGCTGGCTGGAGAATTCTGGGAGTTGAAGTCCTTCAGACTTAAAGTTGCAAAGGTTGGGGACCCCTGGTCTATAGTATTCCTTCAATTGTTGTTCTGCTCATGGACAGAATTGTGACTCTTTTTGCATAATCCAAATTGTGTAGTCATATACATTTTAAAAATAAAGTTTTTTGTAAGACCTTGGGAATGAGGTAAGTATTTTTCCTATGACAGCCAATAACACTTAAACTTGGAAAAGCAAGTCCCTTTGTTTAAACCAGTGGTAGTCAACCTGGTCCCTACCACCCACTAGTGGGCGTTCCAGCTTTCATGGTGGGTGGGTGGGGTTTTGTCTGATACTGAAGCACTTTCCTTTTTTTAATTTAATTGACCTCCCTACTTTATAAATCACCATTACTGTGGAACCGGTGGGCGGTTAGAAAATTTTACTACTAACAGAGATACAAAAGTGGGTGGTAGGTATAAAAAGGTTGACTACCCCTGGTTTAAACCAAAGCGGCAATGAAACTTAAGAAAATTTCTTACAAGACAAGTGAGAAATTACTCATAAGATAGGTGAGAGCTGAAGTCATGTCCCTCCCTTAGCATGTCCCTTCATTTCATGAATCCTCTTTCTGTAGGCATTTTTGGGTTCTTGCTTGGTTCCATTCTGCTTGCAGAGGAAAGGAGAATTCAGTTGATGGAGATTATGAGTCTCTTTTAAAACTGAAATGGCTGCCTCTGAAATAAATTGCTGGTAATGTAAGGGCAGTGAAGGTATTCTAGCTCACAAGTTATTATACTTCTGTGTAGTCACTGCAGTTAATGAAAACAGAAGGGCATACTATAGGACAGTGATGGCGAACTTTTTCAGCATGCTTGTCTGGGCTACAACCCAGAAGAGGAGCTGCCCAGGGGGCATGGAAATAAACTTTCAGGTTCCGGTGCACACTTGCGTGCCAGCCAGCTAGTCTTCTGGTTACTGGTGCACATATGCGCACAACAATCAGCTGGCCAGTGTGCATGCTCATGCTGGAAAATGGAAGATCAGCTCTTCCAGTTTCCATCACTGCCAAACACACGAAGGCCAGCTGATCGTTGCACATACATGCATGCCGGAAACCTGGAAGAGGAACGGGCGACGCTGTGCATGCCAGGCAACATGACTCTGTGTGCCACTTCGGGCACGGGTGCCATAGGTTTGCCATCACAGCTATAGGATGTATGAAAAATGTCTACAAGAACCAATACTTGTGCAGCTTCTGATGCCCTTCAAAATAGCTCCTCTTTTCTACATTCACATCTTTGTCTTTAAACAATACCCCAACAAATGTGGGGAGGGAGATGAGTACAAATTGGGAAAATAGTAGTACACACACTGATGTATAATAGAATTTATTATAATTTATTATAATTACGATGTGTGTTAAGGTTAAAAGTTGGAAGATTATGATTATGTATATTTAATTGTATTATTATTGTTGTTAGCATTGTGTAAAAAGTATATTGACCCAGTCAATACACTGTCCACTAAATATGCATGGGTATTAAAAGAAAATTATAAATAAAACATGTATACAAAAATAACTTTTCTCTTGACAGAAGTTGCCTACAGCAGGGGGTAAGAGGAACTAACCTTGGCTGATCCCTAAAAGCTAACGGACTCAAGTCTGGCTAGTACTTGGTTGGAAAATAAAATAAGAAACAAAGCTATTGCTATTGTTCAAACGATACACAAACTGAACTAGCCATGTTTATCTGCAGACTTGGATATCATTTAGAACAAGGGTGTCAAACTCTATTTCATTGAGGGGCACATCAGGGTTGTGTTTGACCTCGGGTGGGCAGGTAAGCGTGGCCAGCTTGACTTCACTCGTGTCAGGGGCACCTGTGGTGGCCCAAGTGCTCTTCTAGCAAAAACAGGTTCCTGAGCTCTGTTTTTGGCTGCCACTGCCTCCTGCAATCCTTTGCCAGTGAAAAGAGCGAATTTTCACTGGCATAGGGTTGCAGGAGGCTGTGGCAGCTGAAAACGGAGCTCCGAAACCCATTTTTGCTGGCAAAAGCACCACAAGCCGATCCTTTGCTGTTTCCAGGACAGCCCGTGGGCCAGATCTCAGTACGCCATGGTCCGGATCTGGCCCCTGGACCTTGAGTTTGACACCCCTGATTTAGAATGTCTTTTCAACATCTAAACCTTTCTATATCTTTATTTATAGGAAGCTGGAGTTGTCACTTGTGTCAAGAACTACTCCAAGAGAGAGCATCAGCTTTCTGCTACCAGCCCTAGATGAGAATAAAGGATTGGGCTTATTCTTGAATCTGTAGCACCAGCACACCATGATCATCCATCACATAGGCTATGTGTAACCATAAACACGCTCCTGCCCTCATGAAAGGGTGAACACTCAAAGAAGCATCCATAGCACTTGCTTCTCCAGGGTTACATTTCACCAAGAATTGACCTCCTGGGTTCTACTAGAAGGAGCACATCTTTGAGGCAAGGGGGAGGATTCTATGTTCCAAATGGATCATTTTCCCCTGCAGTGCATGATTGCAGGTCTGTTGTAATAGATTCATCTGTGTTATGATTATAACATAAAGGGAGCTGTTGTAACTGTTGGTATTTAGGCATTTAAATTGTGTGGATTGTGATTCTGGTTTGATTTATCTTCTCTTTCGTTCAGATAAGTCAGTATTTGCCATCCCTAAAACAGTCATGTCCCCTAATTCCTAACTAACGTGGGCAACAGCTGAAAACAATGGGGGTTGGTTTCCCAAAATATCTGGAGATCATTAGATTAGTATTAGAGTGCTTGGTGATTGTTTGTAATCTAGGGCTATAGTGGGATATTAAACCTTACTTATCAGAAAAAAATCTAATGGAAAATTGCCGTTTATAAGTTGATATGTCAGATAATAATATCTGGCTATTTACAGTTCTATAATAAAACCAAAATAACTGTTCATAGGGAAGCGCATGCACAATATCTACCTTGAAACTTCTCCATTGCCCTAATAATACAGAGATAAAATGGTGATATGACTTTGTTACTTTAATTCAGTGGTGAAATTCAATTTTTTTACTACTGGTTCTGTGGGCGTGGCTTGGTGGGCATGGCAGAGGAAGGTTACTGCAAAATTTCCATTCCCACCCCATTCTGGGGCCAGCCAGAGGTGGTATTTGCCGGTTTTCCGAACTACTCAAAATTTCTGCTACCGGTTCTCCAGAACCTGGCAGAACCTGCTGAATTTCACCCCTGCTTTAATGTATCCCACAGCTTATCTAGATCCCATGACATGTTCCACATCCAGTCTGTTGCTCTGCCTAAGTAAATGACACTCCAGTGAATGAGTGCCGGGCTCTCAAGCAAAAAAGCAAAGCTATCCAAAATTCATTTGGGAACATTATATCTTTCTTTACAATGGCTATCTTCTCTTTCTTTAAAGAGTTCTCTAACTCCTGGTGTTATAACTGGGATTAGAGTAGCCAGCAGACAAAATATTGTCTCCTCACCTTCTCCTTCCCTGCACAGGTACAATCAAGAAGCTTGTTTTGTGCAGGGTCACTCAAGGCTCTTGTCTCTGGCAACAGAAGATTGGCAGCTATGTCGGGCCTCATTTCCATATTTGGGTGACATGGCTGACTTGGGATCATTAGTTTAATCAAAAACAAATCCAGGTCTGACTTGGGTTTCAACTTATCCTCTCTAAATGTCCGTTTTATTTTTAGTTTGCAGCGTTTTCTGATTTCTCCTTCTTTTCATTTCCCCCCTAATAATCCATATGAAAGGTTTGAATAAAACAATGAAAGATGATGGAGACTAAGGGAAAGAAAGAAAAGACTTACAAGAAAAATAAATGTATAAAGAGAAGAAAAAAACTCCACCCCCTTCATAACAGGTGTAAACAATTCCCCAATCTCTTCACTTCCTCTTAGCTAACAACTGTAAACTCTTCTCATAACCCTTTTCTTAACAACAGACAAATCAAATAAGTGACATCTTCTTCAATCCAGTTAATAGTAAAAGATCCATACAGAGCTCTAAGATTTTAACATTAATTAACACATATAAAACTCAACATTCCACACCTTATTTCTTAACTAGAAGAAAACTCCATTTAATTTAAGCCATGAAATGGTCTCAACATTCTCAACAGACAACATTTTCAAAACACCAAATTTAAACATGACCCCCCAAAAAAATTCAATTTAGAAACAAGTCCCAATGCAAAATATTTCAAATAACACCTTACAATTTTCCTCATCTCCACCCTGTAGGCACACCCACATTTCACAAGTATATAATAATCCCGAAATACTAATAGAGACAAAAAAAAACTCCAACTAAAATTAGATATAGCAAAGATAATTAATTTCTCCTTATTTAAAAAAAATTCTCCAAACTTCCTTATTTTAACTAAAGAAAAACAATTAAATGTAAAACCAATATTATAAAATCATAATTACATAAAATAACTCTTTGGGAAGAAGCTTTTACATAATATTTACTTTAGGCAAATCCAATACAGCAGCACTAATTCAGAAAGAATCATCCTGTATAACAATGTAACCTGTTTATCTCTGCTAGAATAAGCCAACTTTATCATTTTTAAATTTTCTTTTACATAAGAAAGTGTTTCTCTGCAATCCATCCATGTGGTTGTTGATCCTTATCCAAATTTCTTTAGTGCCTTAAACAGTCTGTCTTATAAATCCAACAAAGGGAAATTATTGCATTATTTTCTAGTAGTCTCATTTTTATTTATTTATTTATTTTTATATGCCTCATCCGATGTATTTGAAGATTTTTCTTCAAAATGTTCACATTCTCTTTTGTTGGACAAATTGTTCTGTGATATCTTGGATAACACAATGTTCTTTAGAAGACACCCCATAGTTTTCATTTCTTGGTGCAGATCCCTACACAGTTCTTCAAATATGTCTCTAATTACCCTTATAAATTGCTTGTCTTATACCTCCAAAACTCAAAAACATTCTTTCTTTTCCATTTATACATGTATTGTTTTCAAAAATAGTTTCAAAGTATTAATATTGAAAGCTCCAAACTCTGAATATTTTGAACCCTTAGAACTTCCTGTAGCCAAAACTTGATCCAAATTTCTTAATTTTAAATTCTTAAAAATTATAAAATTAAATCTTCATATTCTTATAGTGAGGATTAACAGCATCCACTCATCTGGTGTTTCCAACCTTGTTATTCATAAGGTGTATAATTTCCTTAAATCCATTAATAGACAATTTCCGAAGATCATTAGAAAGGGAAATACATGAACTTAATGTCCTCAAAAGGTTCCCATTTGCACTTGAAGCAAAATGATGAATTCCCCCCATCTCCTGGTCCTGCCCCACCTCCAAGATTGCTCTCTCTTCAAAAAAGAATGACCATAAGACAAAAAAGCTTGGGCAATCTCATGTCGTTCACCTTGATCCAAAGAAAATCAAAGGTAGTTGATCTGCTTTGGCTACTTTGTACAAGGCTGCAATCATCAGCTCTACCTGTCTGCAGCACTGTCTCCAGTCAGCCATTTTCTCCTGGAAAACTTGGTCTTCCCCTCCTTTCAGACGAGCATGCTATGCAACCAAAACCTGGTCATTTGACAGTGCCCAAATTATGATTGGATTCAAGCATGCTAAATGATAGTTTGTTAAATCATGGATTACTGAATGAATCATGATGGCTGGGTTTAACCAAGCTAAAACCAAACCAATCAGATTATTGCTTTGCACACTGCATAAAGTCAAATTCTTTCTAATTATGCATTCCTTGGAGAGTTCTTCATAAACAATACAGCGCGCAATATATTTGGATTTCAGGTTTGAACTGAATGTGACAACGTCATGAAATGTAGGAAGCATTTGGGGGGGGGATCATTTAGGAAAAAAGTGTATAAATTGTTAACAATAGAAAGAGCATTGCAATAGTGAATGTGAAATCTTGTCTTTGATTTACCTTCCTTTGGTCCATGTTTTCAGACTTTTTATCTCCAGCTGACCTCTGATAGCGTTGATGCTCCTTGGATGTTAAAAATGTATGTAGGAGGATGCTTTGAAGATCTGACTGGAAACCCCAGAGACTGTTGACATCACCCATGCTTTACATGGAATCTAGACAAAGCACAATATTTTGACCCAAAGTATATTATCTGCTTCAAGGCTGATGCTAATACTTTAAAGGAGAACATGGCTGAACACATGTATCCTGTGTAATACAATTATATTACAGATTGAGTCATATTGGGTTAGATCATGTAATGGTCTTACCTGCCCTGATAGGCAAGTTTTCAATACAATTTTTGTATTGAATCCTGTATTGAATTCCAGTTGTATAAGGAATGCCAAAGATTGAATCTGAGACTGTTACACCAAGCAGCAGGACTTCTAGTACAAAGGGCCAGTGACTTTATTGGGCAAATTAAGCCCATACTACTTCTATAAGCCAGGAATGAACAATGGTTCAGCTGCAGTGCTCTCCAGTTGTTGTAGTCCACTCCCAGCTCTTTTGTTTAGGCTTAACATGAGATTTTAAGGTGCAATCTAAAATGTTCATAATTGGCAAGCAGCAGATTGGCTCCAGTGAATGGGATTTTTTGTCCCTACAGCTATATTTTGTGACTTGTTATACTGCTGAAGCACTTAATCATACCCACTCCGATACACACACAATGCTATAAAGTGATTGGTTTGGCTTTGGCTTGATGTAATGCGATATACAAAATTATCATGTTTTAGTGTTGAGTGGAAATGTGCCATGTCATAATGGTTTGTTCAACAAATTGTAGCAAATTTGGAACTAAATTAACTCTCCCTCACCCCTCTCTGCCAGTGCTGCATAAACTATTTACTTGAGGTTGAAATGTCTCTTGTGATGTATGTGATTGAGGAAGAGAGGCCCTCTATCGCAGGGGTCTCCAACCTTTGCAACTTTAAGTCTGAAGGACTTCAGCTCCCAGACTTCTCCAGCCAGCTTTGCTGGCTGGAGAAGTCTGGGAGCTGAAGTTCTTCAGACTTAAAGTTGCAAAGGTTGGAGACCCTTGCTCTATCAGAGGTGGGTTGCTCCTGGTTTGTCCCGGTTTGTCTAAACCGGTTGTGGCGGTGGCAGGAGGATCTGCCCACCCACATGGACACTTCTGGCCATGCACAGAAGAGTTGCACGCGGGAGCGCATGTGCGAGCACGAACAAACCGGTAGTAAACCGGTTAGCAACCCACCACTGCCCTCTATGACCATTTCGGTTTTCATTTTTTGTGGTTGCATGGTGGATAAAAAGGAGGGCAAGGGTGGGTACAGACACCAGGCCCTGTCCATATAATGGTTCCAACCCCAAGGCTTAAAAATAAAAAGATTGCTAGATGAATGAGAAAATCATTCAACAGTATATGATACACAAATGTAGGTTAACAAGGTGTTGAGTCAGGCTGAAACTGAAATCATAAAAAAGAATGGCTAGTTAAAGCAGAAAGTATTGATAGCAACTCCAGCCTATAATATACAACATAAAATACATTTTGAAAGTGCAATAATTTCCCCACTTCAGAAATGAAGAAACATTCCATCTAAGGTTAACCATCTTTATGTGAGTTTGAATTCAGTTGTAAATGTTCCCAGGGAAAGTGTACATTTTGCAGTTTTATTCTGAGTATGTTTATAAAATGACACAGTTATTTCAAAATTATGACTAGTGTTGGATGGTAAGAGCATGTGTTATACATACTCTGTCTCTGAAAGCTGCTTGAGTCTTTAGTGAAAGCATAGCAAGCAGAACACATAAATTATTATTATCTATTAAAAGCCCAACCACAGTTAGCTTGCCAAAATTAAGGGTTGTGATACTCCATATACACTTGTGTGTGAGCTCCATTGATTTTAATAGGACTGCAGTCAATTCAAGCCAGAATATGAAGTGCTTAGACTATGAACAATGTTATTGGCTCTTAGACCAGTATTTCAAAATTACAATGCTAGAGTGCATTGCCAATATATCACAATGGTCTTGTGTAAGCTGGTCATACAAGGTCAAAGCCATCTGCAGAACTGAATGTCTCTTCATTTTTTTGCATTAGCATTCTAAGTTCTGGGAGAAAGCCTTTCACAAACAAGCACAGATTTTGGGATTAAAATGTTTGCATTTGTTTAATCAGCCTTGCTGGACTTGGATTTAAACCTTTGCTTCTATATACAAAAAACCTCTGCTTCATGACAATTGGTTTCTTAGATGTAAGGTATCTTGAGGAAGGTGCAGTTTTAGATATTTCATGGTAAACATTCAATGCTTTTTCAAGGGAAGCAAATCCTGTAGGTCAATCTAATCAAATTGATGGGGGCTGCTTTTTTTCTTTGTTCTGGGTGGGAGCAGGATTGTAAATTGAATTTAAGACCTGCTAAATCTGCTTTGTTTAGTGAATTAATTACTAATAATGACCTCAAAGCCAATCATCAAATTATTTTTCAGGACAGACACCAACCTAAAACTCTGAACGTGCAATAATGGTGGCATAGAATACACCCATCCATGTGCATGCACACAATCACCCAGGTTCTTCCAGACAAACTGATCCAGGATACAAAATACAAGCATAGTTCAAATGTATCTTTAAGATGCTCCTCCTGTAGTTATCAGCGAAATAACCAAGGTTCAAATTAGTAAAAAAAAAGTTGCTTCTAAGAGAAGTCATTGCAAAATTACGTCCTCATATGAAAAAGGAGCATGGCATCCCAGAGAGATGCAAGATGCAATTATGGTGATATTCACAGAATTTATTATTTAGAAAAGGTCTTTGATTTAATACCTTTGATGCGTGTTGTTTATGCCAGGGAGAAGGGGAGAGATTGGCAACTGGCAGGGTCATTTTCGTCTCGATTTTTCTCTTCCAACAACAAGAGAAAATGTCAAAATCCCCTTTGGTGAATAAGTAATTTAAACACGCCGTATGAAATCTCGCCTTGCCAGTGATCACAGCAAAGGGACGCAGCGGCCCAGCTTGCTAGGGAAAAAAAAAAAGGGCCTGTATAACCAGAGGTTTCTTTTTAATGGATGAAAAAGAAAAACCAGCCCGATGAAAGACAGGTTATAGAGTTCTCTTTTCGTATTGGATCTTGTAATGGCGATAGACCATGTGGAGAAAATGGCCAGGCAGAGAAATAGAATGTCTCAGCCACAAACCATGCTGCAAGCTGACTTCTGCAGCATGCTGTTTTCTATTTCCAAGACGAAGCACCTGCGATGGGAGCTTCCTTGGCTCTGACCAGCTCGGGCAGCAAAGCCATTCAATTTCCCATTCTGTCGTGACTTTCAGTTACAGAATGGATGCGCTTATGGTGCATAAGAAAGAGGCCCTGGAATTAATCCAGCAAGGCAGATAGGTGGTGTGCACGCCTGCATGTACGTGCGCCTGCATGCCCATGTTATTTCTTCGCGTCTCCCAGCTGATTCCAAAGCTTAGGACTTAACAGCTGCAGTTCTCTGGCAGAATTAATTCCTTCCGAGCCTTCGCTCCCGCTTGTTTCATTCAGGCCTTCTTAAGCCGAAGTGTGAAGGTGCCTGGCAACGCAATTTCCTCCATGGATTTGGGCAATTCGCGACCTTTCCCCCCCCCTCCTTTTTTTTCCAGAGGTAGCAGCTCAGACAAAAGTCAGAATACTCTCTTTCAGAGGAAACGGCTCGCTTCCTGTGCTAACATGCCCAGGATTTCTCCACAAGCCAGGCCTTGCATTTCAAAATGTGGGTAGCTGATCTAAGCCCCCGAAAAAGCAAGCGAGCCTCAGAGGTGTGCCTGACGGAGAAATCAAAGGCTGAACTTTAAGCAATTAGCATTGTTAATGTTTACTCTGAGATATTACAGCTGCCTACGTCTCATTAAAATATTCTCCAGGGAGGGGGAGGGGGAGGGGGGGAAAGGCAGGAATTAAGGTACCAACTTTCTTTCCTATTAAAAAAATAAGCCCATCTGATATAATGGCAGGCGCATGTGCTTAAATACCTAGAATGGCAAATTCAATACAAAGCTATTCAAGGAAAACTATATGCTGTAGGTAGGAGATCAAACCTCCTGTTCCTGGGGCTTAGGTAGAAAGTATTTCTTTTTATTTATTTATTTTTTTGCAATAAAAATACATTCTTTATTCCCAGAAAAATGCAGGCGGCAGATAAATGTTCAAATAATTTCATTAAAGACATTAACAGATTATGTTAGCCTAACATAAGCCTAAACATTATATAGCGTTTTTCAAAAATCTATCAAATTGTACTACCCTGTAAAAATCATTGCATTATTCTACAAAACACCCATTGCTATGAAAATAATAATCATGCCCTATTACCGAATTGGGATGTTGCAATTTAAACTTTATTCAAGATTCATTTCAGCTGGATACACCAAAATTCTTTGCCTTTTTCCAGTCCTCTAAACTGTTTATGTTTTATTCTGAATCATATAGTATGGTGCCATGCCACTTATTAATTCCCCAATGTACTTGTTAGCAAAAACTCCCTTGGAAGTTGTAATAAATTGTATTATGATTCTATAATGATCATGTTACTGATGGACACTTAGCTAATTCAAAGAGGTAGACCTACTAACAAATTAAGATGCAGCTTGGAGGCATTAGCGATCAGGGTAAAATCCTTACGTCAAAGACCCTATAGCACCTTTTTCATCTTGACTCACCTGTGTCATTAAGGGGATGGCACAATAATGAACTACTTTATGTCATAACTGTTGATGCCCGGTGACAGTTCTTTAGTACTTATATTGTGCCCAGCTATCAAGAGAAAATGGAGCCAGAGGACTTCAATGGCCATCAACATACAGAGCATTGCTTTATACAAAGCAGATCATTAGCTTTTGTAGCACAGTAATAGTGATGCAGCAGCAGAAGGCATCAGAACTGTCACGTTTGAGACAAAAGTCCTATTCTGAAGGTGCCAGAAATTGAACTGGGACATTTCTTCATGACAGCCATGGGCTTTATCCCTGAACTACAACATGAAGGACCCACTGTTCTCATTCCAGACAGCTTGTTCAGAAGGACACCATGATCGATGCTGCTGAAAGCATCTCAAGGTTCTGGGAGACGTGGCAAGGCTGTAGACCCCTATCTTTCTCCTGGCTTTTTGGTGATTGATTGAAATGTTTCCCAGTAACCGTATCCAGGAGAGACTGAGGTAGCATGGCAAACATCTGAAAACCTATTCCAAGAAAAGGTATTGCATGCTCGTTAGAAAGAAGTCCACTGTATACTGCACGGAAGTTTGGTGGGCTTGCGTGAGGATTCATTTTGGTGCAAAATCCCCTTATAATATCACATAACAGCCCTTGAGGGCAATCTAGGATCGGGAAGTCAGCTTCATCCTAATCCCATACACTGAAGGGAAAAGTAGAAGTGTTATGGTCAGATTATTAGGCATGTGACTATGGACCAGGTAAGGAGAAAATTGGATGGACTCACTCTCTGTTCATATGCTTCCCCTGCCTTGTGTTTTGCTTCAGACATGATCAGCCGAAAAGCTTGACTCTCAGCTTCTGTGTCTAAAGATATCAAAGCAGAACAAAAATTCAAGTCTTCAGGGAACAGGCATAGGAATAGTTTTTAGGTTATTATTTCCTCTGTCGCCTTCATTTGTTAAATGAAGGAAATGTGTGCTTCCTCCACTGAGTCGATTAAATGAAATCTTTTAATCTAGAACCTAGCTCTACAGGTAGTCTTCGATTTATGACCACAATTGATCCCGAAATTTCTGTTGCTAAGCGAAACATTTGTTAAGTGAATTTTGCAATCTTTATTGCCACGTTGGTTAAGTGAATCATGACACTTGTTAAGTTAGGAACATGGTGGTTAAGCGACTGTGGCTTCCCCATTGACTTTGCTTGTCAGGAGGTCGCAAAAAAGGTGATCACATGACCCTGGGATACTGCAACCATCATGAAGCATCCAAATTTTCTTCAGACCATAGGGATGCAGCAAAGGTCTTAAGGGTGAAAAATGCCCATAAGTCACTTTTTAAGTGCCACTGTAGCTTTGAACAGTCACTAAATGAACTGTTGTAAATCGAGGACTACCTGTATATACACGTATAATTTCACAAGAGTCACTTCTGAGAACCTTTTTTGCCTCCAATTACGCCTTCTGCTTCTAGGACTTTTTTGTCTTTTAAGCAAAAGGCAACAAGTAATCAAATAAGCCTTTTTTGACTGCAGCAGATGCATTCATTTTTCCTTTTGTTCTGATTCATCCTAGGCATGGATGTGGAGGTATAATTCTTTATTGCTTTTGCTCACAACTACCTTTCAGCCAAACTAGTAGTTAATGCTGTGCTCTCCTCTTCTGGTTTAACTTGGGCCTTTTTTTGGAGGGGTGGAGGGACGAAGGACCTTTGACTCAGTTTTTTTTTTTAAACTCCTGGTGACTGTCCCTGTAGCCTGGCAAGGTTTTGCCCTTGCCTTCTCCCTAGGGCTGAGATAAAAGTGATCGGCTCAAGATCACCAGCTGGTTAGTGCCTAAGACAGGACTAGAGCTTACCGTTGCCCAGTTTCTAGTCTGATGCTTTAATCACTACACAGAACTGGCTCTCTTATAAGTGTTTTAGTACGCTTGAATACACGCTCATGAGCCTTAAGAACCAGAACAGAGCCGATGCTAACGTGATGTGGGACCAGAACAATTGGTTGATCAAGTCAGACAAAGCCATTTGTTTTTCGGGCTTTGTATCAGTCAACAAGGCATCTACTTAATGCTATATATGCTGCCAGGAGAAAAATCATACCTTGGAATATTGAGATCAATGACCTTGGTGGGGCCAAGCAAGAAATGTTATTTGAAACATCAAGTACATTTTCAGTATTGGCTAATTTAGCAAGCTAGTTGTAGCTGAGGTGCATTTCAACAGCTTTGCCCGCTTCTGATCACTGCTATTACAATTTCAATATAGTTCAGAATAGTCATGTGTTGGGCTCTTCACTGGTATGAATCAAGGCCTTTGTCCTTATTTTGGTTTGGATGCAACTTAAGAGATGCTAGAGCGTAGGCAGCTTCTCCTCAGTTCTTTGTGAATAACTCAGAAGTGTGTATACTTGTGTTCCCCCATCTCTAGACCTGGTAATTATAAACTGTTTTGGTCCTGTTTTCTTTGTCAGTTTTGTCTCTGCAGCTCCCTATTTTCACCAGCAACTAAGTTTCCTTTGATTGATGTAACGGCTATTTCCCATTTTTCTCTAGTGCCTCTTTCCACTCCATATTTGGGATACACTATTTTCCCCCTTTCTGTCTTTTCTATTTTTAAGTCAGTATACTTATAATAAGTGTGCCAACCTACATACTAGGGTAGGCATGCTAACTAATATATTTTTTCTGCAATGTAAGTTATGGCTTTCCATGTGTGTTTGTGTAGCTACAATAAACTTGTGGATCTCTTTGAATTTTAATCCTTGTCTGACTGCGTCATTTTCTATCACTTGCGAATGCTTGTGCTCTTTGAACGAACAAACCCCTTGATTCATTCATTGAAGAGAGATTTGAGTTAGTCACTGCTCAGAGTTTCAGGAATTAAATCTCCTACAGATACATTGCACCTCTGTGTGGAAATACTTTGGAAATGGTTCCTGATTGTGGAGTGTTTGATGCTCTTTGAGCTTGCTTGTTTGCTTGTAGACATTTCATTACCCAACTATGTAATGCCTTCAGTGCTTGCCATGCCAGTGTTGGTGGGGGTGTGGTTTTCTCCTTGGTAGTTCCTTGGCTATGATATGATTTCTGCTTGGTTATTAGTCTGTGTTAATCATTGGTTTCTGGGTGCAACCAACACCTAGTTAAGTCCAACACTGACAAGACAAGCTACTGTATAAACAGTTTTTGATAAGAAATAGTGGTCTGTGGTGATAAAGAATGCCCTTGTTTGAGGTTTCCAAACTTTCCAAAGTCTTTGCAAAGGAAGCAGAATTGTGAGTGGTATGTGAACCACGCCCATTAACTCTCATTTCTGAATCACAGATGTGCCACCAATAGTCCTTGGGTTGCTTCTAGGCCATTCTTCTATGATTTGGTTGCAATCCTTAGCACCTCCTTTCATATTACCTCTGATATTATTAGTTGCTCCTCCCCATATTGCTGAGACACACTGGATTCAAAGACTGAAAGCACTAGCTTCTTCACACCCAATTTGCAGAATGTGGTGCATTGTGTGCTTATTAGGACTACTATATCTTGTTGCAAAATTCTGATCAGTAGATACCAGCAAACAGCCCAGCAGAACCTCTGGACCTTGAAATGCAGGAAAGGACCTATGAAAATGCTCTCTGTCCTGGGTATCCTAAGATTTGGAGAAAACCCCATTTCTGGTTGTGTGCATTTTGAAATGAGAACTGTGCAGAACTTCAGATTCAAATACCAAAAGTATTTGCATGTAGCTGCATGTAGCTGCATGTAGCTGGGCAAAACCCAGGAAGCAAAAACTTCATAGGTTTCATCCAGGCATCTGTTATGCTTTCCTAAGGTAAAACCTTCAGTTAACACTTAACTAATTTAGTCTCTGTTCATTGTAATATTTGATGCTTTAATGTACCTCTATTTTTATGTTTGTAAGCCACCCAGAGTCTCTTGACAATGAGATTGGGGGTATATACATTTAATTAATTAAATACAGAATCTTAAAACTTCAATAGGCCTCTTCTAGTCTCACTTATAAAATTTCTAATTAAGGCAAAGTCTCTTTGAAAACTTTGAGATGCTTCTTCCTAAATTTGTCTTCCCAACTAGGTTGAATTGCAATTTATGAGGTAAACTGAGGAATGGAGCCCTTCCATTCCTTTCCAAGCTATCTCCAATATCTTTCCGATTGGGCTGACACAGACTGTGGATAGTTTTCCATTACACTGTTACCACCTTGATTCCTTTTGGAAATTTGGAGTCCATAAATAATTGAACAAATAAACAAATAAGCCATCTAGAAGCCAGGGAAGAAGTAACTCTAGTCCTTCAGAACACCACTGAGAGAAAGGTAAGATGCTCAGACGCTAGAGCAATCCTTGCTTATATTCCTAGTTAATACTTTCTTTATCCTTAATCTGCCACATTTCATAGGTCAGATTTACAAAATGCAACTCCGGTGTCTTCACTAACATGGTTAAACAGTTAACTTCAACAAGACAAATCTGATCAGATTTTGGACCCAAGCTTACTATTTCAAGAACTCACTGCAAAATGCAAATGTATGTTACTCCCCATCCACACACACACATATTTTAAGTGCATTTGTTATATTTTACATGTTTATTATTCAAGCCCATCTTCGTTTAAGAGTGGCAGCTGAAAAATGACCTGATCTGATTTGAAATTCATGGTGTCGCCCAAATATCACCACTGACTGAATTGTGAATCTAGGCTCCTGGTAAACACCGTTTTCTTCAGCAAAGCTGAATATGATATTCCTAGATGAGCACATGCAAAATAGGTTCAGCAACATCAATGTCCAATTTCATCCAAAATGTGATATTAATGGAAAAGAGCATAGCATCTGATCATCATGTGAGAGGTGAGTTTGCACAGAAAAAGGACAATATTTGATAAAATGTTCCACACCTGTGTTTCTTTTAGGACAGTAAAACACAATCCCCAGTCTCTGGTTTGCACCATGCTTTGGCACATAGCAAGAAGTAACTTTAATGTTATGTACACACTTTACATATAGCAATCTGTTCACTTCTCAGTAAAAGATCATAATATAACCAAAACTTTGGAGTAACATCACAGTGAAGCAGGGAATGTTTGTGGCTATTTGTGGAGTGAACAGTATATCAAAATCCTGTAACAAATCATTTTACTAAGAAGTTGAAACAGCTTTAATGATAAAGCCTCAATATCCAGCATAGGTAAATCAATATATTCTTTCACCAGTGAGTTTAATCTTGAGCCAATATTGGAAAGTCTGAAAAGGAAACAACTATATTCATTTTCCCAGAAATTTGTCGAACAACAAAGCAGCAACATTGCAATCACCAAATGACCGGCTGAAGTGAAAAACCATGACAATTCTGTGGGTTTTTATGAGGTTGAAATAAGCATGAGTGATGTATCATCCATTTACAACACAAATGGACACTCCCATAAATAAGAATATTTGGTAGTTCACAAATACACCACATATGACTTTCTTGATGTTTTTTTCATGAAAACATTTAGGTTCTCATCCAAGAAACTTCTTTAGCTCTGTACCATTTGAGAGTATTAAATAGTAAGATTCAAATTTTGACAAATTTTTCAAAAAAAAAACTTGTGGCATCTAACTTAGCAAAACTCGGTTTATCTTGCATAAATACAAATAATATTGTATTTGTTGATACAGTATAGCAGTCCCAAACCACTGCTTTTCCCCCCTGTTCTTAGATGGATACATTATTATATTGATTATCCAGTTTGCCTCTTCGTATACCCTTTTCATAATATTATTCTCCAACATTTTGTCCAATTCAGTATTCACATCTTCTTCCATAGCATACAATGAAGGTCTATGTTTTGGTGGAATAGCACAATGGATTTATCCACTGAGAACATTCAGTAAATTGTCCAAGCCCTTGAAACAAAACATGTTGTTCTACCAGTTGATCCAGTTCACTCTGAGAATGAGGAACAGCAATTGCATTATGCTTTATAGTGATGTTTCCAAACTTTGGCAACTTTAAGATGCCTGGACTTCAACTCCCAGAATTCCCCAGCAAGCAAGAGAGTTGAAGTCCAGGCATCTTAAGGTTGCTAAGATTGAGAAACACTATAGAGCAGTGATGGCTAACCTTTTAGTTGTTGGATGCCAAAAATCCGAGGGCGCGTGAACGATAGCGCATGTGTATGCTGGCACCCAGGAAACGTGCCCCCCCAAACGAACTTCTGGTTGGCCCATTGGGCCTGTTTTTTGCCTTCTCCAGACTCCAGAGGCTTTCTTGAAGCTTGGGGACGGTGAAAATGGCCACCCCTGGCTCTCTGGAAGGCTGAAAATCAGCTGGCCAGCGCATGCATGCGCACTGGAGCTGAGGCTTGCATACCGGCAGATATGGCTCCACGTGCCACCTGTGGCACGCATGCCATAGGTTCGCCATCATGGCTATAGAGTCTTCTTTCTGAAGAATATGAAGGATAAATGGGGATTTTTAAAAAATTTGGTCAAGTATAGGCTTTAGATCTATTTTGATAGCATATACAAAATTATCAACAAACTTATTGTACAAAGCTGTAAAGTAAGAATGTGAGGCTGATCATAGGCACCTCCTTCTTTTTCACTGACAGATTCAACCCTTGGGTTGCAATTATTTCATAACACAATTGCTGCAAATAAGTTCACCATCTCTAGCTGTTTCTCACAAACAAATCACATTTTTATTTTTCTTATCCACAAAACCACCAAACTTTCCCTCCATCTCATTGTCTCTTGTCTTAATACTTCTAACAGACTCGCTCCTTGCATGTGGTTATAAAAAACTGCTCTTGTTCTAACTCACGTGAAATGTCATTTTTTTTTGTCTGTGATAGAAAGAGGTAATTATTTGATGCACTGCATCCATAGTGATAACAAAGCATTTCTGCCTCTGACTGACTTGAGTGCTAGAGAACTGTGTCCCCAGACACCTTTTGATTTTATTATACTGGCCCTTTCAACACCTTTTGCTGGTGAATGGAAATGTTTAGAGAAAAGGTATTGATGGCTGCCATTAGGTGACTTTCTTCTTGAGCCCTGTCATATAAATTGCCAATGAAAATCTTTTTATCCAATGTCAAATCCTCTTGCCACAGATGTTTATCATACACAGTTTGGTGAATGTCTTTTTCTATCACCTGATTTTGAAACATATCTGCTACTAAGTCTCCAATACTTATATGGTTTAGCTAATTTTCGATGTGTATTTACAGATGTTTCTATAGTTCCTTAGAACTCTTGTATTCTTTGGGCAATTTGTAATCATTCCACCACAATAGTGGCCACCTCCACTGCTCAGCCTGATGACATCACCAGCATCCTCTTATGGACAAGAATGTTCCATAAGAGGATGCCACCCGAGAGAAGGCACACATCCTGCCCCCCCCCCCCCAAATGCCAATCTCTAGCTGATCTCTTTCTGCCAGATCTAATGGGCCGTGCTGATAGAATTGCATAGGGTGAATTACTTATTCAAAACAGTTTTAGCTTATGAAAAGTTACCCTTTGCTCTATTTAGCTTAAGCTGCTTAACCTGAAATGGAATCATATGCGGGAGATAGGTAGTTTTTAAAATAGATATTTAGATAGATAGATAGATAGATAGATAGATAGATAGATGGATGGATGGATGGATGGATGGATGGATGGATGGATGGATGGATGGATGGTAGATGGATGATGGATGGATGGATGGAAGGAAGGTTGGATGGATGGATGATAGATAAATAGATGTGATACGCACTTACATGTGTTGTATGCCTATCTAATAATATCTATCTAATCCATTGTAAAGATAACCACCAAAAGGTTGGCTTCCAGGAAAGAAACGACAAACTGAATATAACCATGGAAAAATAAACAGCCAGCAAGTAAACCAGGTTTTCATAATTCCTCTTAGACAATGAGGGAACTTAAGATCACCCATAAGTGAGCCAGACAGTTGGATTTCAAAGTGACTAATCTTAAGGTCTTAATAACTTAAAAGGTACATAAAAATAACAAGTCAAAAGAATGGCCTGCATAATCTTCTCATACTGTGTTTAGAAAAGAGGCTTGATAAAGCTTTGAAGAAATTTGACAGAATGTTTCCATGATATTGTTGAAAATTGATTGATTGCCTGGTTTTGCCTACTACATGTATGTGTGGATGTATTTGTATATGAATTTGTATGTAAATGAGCCATAAAGAATTTATGTTTACGGAGATTCTCAGTCATCCAGGCCATAGTTGTCCCAAAGGTGCTTTTTCAAGAGGCAACTGGACTTCCTGGGTTTTCTTTGAAGATGTTTCACTTCTCATTCAAGACCCGAAAAAGCTTCTTGGATGAGAAGCAAAACGTCTTCAAAGAAAAACCAGAAAGTCCAGTTGGCTCTTGAAAAAACACCTTTGCGACAAGTTTTTTAAAAAAAAAATGATTTATTGATAAGAGTTGGGATCTGAGAAGAAGAGATCATTTGTGTATTTTAAGACAATGATAAGTCACCAACATCGTTTATACTTGTAAAGAAAGAAGCAACCATTTGTTTATTATTTTTACAATATTCTTATTTTTTCATTCTTTTCTATTGTTTACAATTTTCTTTTTCTTTTCTATCTTTACTTTTTTTCTTTTCTTTTGTATTTGCTTTTTTGTCATGGTAATTTGTCCCTCAAATATCAGTCATATGACTAATACAATATAGATATATTTTTGGTATTCATTGATACAATATAAACCTAAGTACCGTATTTTTCGGAGTATAAGTATACCTTTTTTCTTCTAAAAAGAGGCTGAAAATCTGGGTGCGTTTTATACATCGAATACAGCAGTTTTTGCCTGAAAACCCACTCCTTCACCAAAATGGCCGCACGCATGCCCTTATGGAGGCTTCCAGAGAGCTTCTGGGCACTGGGGTGGGCAGAAATGAGCAAAAAACAGGACGTTTTTGCCCCCTCCCCAGCTCCCAGCAGCACTCTATAAGCCTCCATAAGGCTATGCATGCAATATTTGACCAAAAAATGGCCCGTTTTCACGAAAAAAACAGCTGTTTTTTCCTCGTTTTGCCCCCCCCCCAGAGCACTCTGCAAGCCCTCCTAAGGCTATTCATGCCATTTATTTGAAAAAAAAAGCATTTTTGCGAAAAACAGGCCATTTGGGGGAGGTTTGCACAGTGTAAAAAAGGGTTTTTTGGAAAGCTGTTTAGTTAGAGTGGTTGATGAGAATTACTTTGGTCAAGTACTGTGCCTGCAGAAACAACGATTTGTTCCAAAGGTGGTCAGTGATTTCCTTGTCCAGCACATGGGTAAATACACCTGGAAACATCTACCTACCTACCTACCTAGTCTCTCTCTCTCTCTCTCTACTTACCTATCTACTGTATTTCTCTCTCTTTCGCTCCCTCTCTATCCCTCTATCTACCTACCTACTTTTTTTAAAAAAATTGCCTCTTCAAAACCTGGGTGCGTCTTATACCCCAGTGCATCTTATACTCTGAAAAATATGGTAATTTTTAAAATAAAATTACTATTAAAAAAGAACCACCAAAAGGAAAAACAGAAGCATTAGCGTTGCCCACAATTTCAGGCCATCTGGACAATTTTAAATAGGAGCTGTTTTGTGTTTAAGTAATAATTATATAACTAATAAAAGTGAATTTTACGTATCAACAAGCATATGCAAAATATTATTTTGTATACTTAACTTTGTTTAATGGTGGAATAGTACACTTTAGCAAAGGGAACTGTGAAATGAAAATCATCTTTTTCAACGACAAAGTGATATTGAGCAGATTTGTTTGTCAGTAAATATTCTAAAATAATCTTGACCTTGAGAAATGATACTTATTTCTAGTTATTTATATACAAATTATTAATTCTTATCCTGTTGCTTTGAACAACAGGAAACAGGAAAGAGGCTGAATAATATTTTTTTCACGTTATTAGACTAAAGGTTTATGAGTAGACAATTTACAATGACTTTGGTCATTACAAAGGGCCACTAGATAACATAGGGCAGTGATGGTGAACCTATGGCACAGGTGCCACAGGTGGCATGTGGAACCATTTCTTAGGGCACGCGAGACATTGCCCTGTCAGCTCCAGCACGCATGTGTGCACTGGCCAGTTGATTTAGGCCTTCTTTTGAGGCCGTTTTTCACCCTCTGGAGGCTTCAGGAAAGTTCCTGAAGCCTCTGGAGATGGGGAGGCGAAGCTGTTTCCACCCTCCCCAGGCTCCTAGAAAGCCTCTAGAGCCTGGGGAGGGCAAAAAAACCGTGCCAAAAGCAGGGGGTCACGTACATAGCATTATGGGTGTGGCACGGCCATGCACAACCCCCCTGCGCTCCCCCCGCTTTTGGCATGCAAGCCAAAAAATGTTAGCAATCACTGACATAGGGCTACTGTAAGAACTGTGTTATTCTTGTCATTTATCTTCTAGTTAATTAAGAAAAAATGTTCCTGCCTCTGCTTAATACCATCTCTCCTAGTATATCTCAAAGAATTCAACTCAAAGAATTCCCAATGTTCAACCATGGCTGTCTGGGGAATTCTGAGAGTTGAAATCCACAGATCTTAATGTTATTGAGATTGAGAGATACTGATCTATCCACTGGAAAGATCCCTGCTTGTTCTTCTTACACTTTCTTTAGGAGAGATGTCACTGTACTATGGCAACTTCTTCCAATCTGTTATCTCCAGATGTCTAGGGTTGTATTTCTCATAATGCCTGATATGGGATAATGAGAATTGTAGCCAACTCTTCTGGAAGGCGTCACATTGATGAAGGTTGCTCTACACCTCTTATAAAATTCTAAAAGTTTTATAAAACTGTAAGACTCGGTTGATATATATACCAACCATGGACAATAACAGAGAGCTGGGAGAGGGGCAATGATGAAACATGCATTGTGATGCAAATTCTATCTCATTCACACTTGTGTGTAACAATATAATGCAAGTACAAAGACAACATTGCATCATGACATCACAGTGCCCATTTCATCATTTTAGCATCATTGTGGTTAGGAATGGATGCTTATGATACTAATCTAACTTTCTCCAAACTGAACACTTCTCATATATGTTAAATTAGAATCCATGAATTCCCCAGTCAGCATGGCCATTGTTGAGATACCCACCTATGTGTAGATTGTCAAAATTAGAGAAGGCTATACTAACCCATATTAATTTAAATATGATTTACAGAATTCTCTGGTTTCTATAATTAACCACGTTGGGAGGGTTTGCACAGTACACCCAGCCTACAATATTCTTGTTTAGCATGTTGTATGAGTTCTGCCTCAGAATTATCATTCAGAAAGCTAAGAGCTCTCAATAAGTTTATCTTGGTTTTCTGCCATATGCCCTTCTTTTGTGGGTCTTATACATTTTCTGGGTGTGGCTGAGAAATAATTGCCATCCTACCAACAAATGCTTCAATGGAGCTGCTTTAAAATAGCAATACTTTGCCACAATCAGATACATACAACCCAACAACGTGATATATATTCCCTCAATACTAAAGCCTTTGGGCACCAGACAATTTCACATACATTAAGCACATACAAAATAACTTTAGTATCGCCAGACAGCAAAGTGAAAGTCTGGTACTCCACTACTTACACTGGAACCCTAAGAGATATAATTTCATCATGTCTTAAGACCACCTGGTTGGAAAAGGCTATGTAGCACCCACTGCTTAGTTTCTTCTTGACAGCCTCTCTTCTTTCCTGGCTGGACTCTTGTTACTATCTCAGAGGTCTCCAAGCCCATAGCACAATTAAAAATAGTAAAGGTTTTGGTGGGGATCTGATGCTAGAAGAAGTCTTGAAATTCAGGCTAGACTGTTGGGCTTCCACTCTTGGCCCCTTATTTACCCACACTTTTGCAGATGCCTAAAATCAGTCAAACCAACAACACTTCCAGTTTTAAGAAAGGTGACAAGTTTAATCTTACCAGTTACTGCTGACCCAGTCCACTGAGCATGGCTGGCAGCTCTATAATACCTTTCTTCTTATGTCACTTTGATTAGTCAACATCAGAGAAAGGTTCTGACTGAGGAACAAGCTGGCTTCTCAGTTGGAGAGTCAACATTTGATCACATGGCAGCATTTGATGGAAAAATATTCCAGCTGCCTAGGAGGAACACTTTATGCTGCCATTATTGATTCAAGGGTAGATTTTGAATTCATCATCCCATGGGGTGATGCTGTGAAAGAATCTGACCACCTCGTATGGAGGATATTAACATTTACATAATTTGCAGAAGGTTAAATATGATGCTGCACGAAGAGCATCGATTTCCTTCACACCTCAAGAGCTCTTTGCTCCAATTCCCATCCTTAAGGGTGTTAAGCAAGGGAGAATTCTTGTCCTATTTATATTTTATACTGACTCCATCCAGGGTGGGTTGCTATCGGCATTATTGCCAGTTCGGCGTGCAAAAATGTGTGCACATTTACATCTAAAAAGGTCTGTGCATGCACAGAACATTAGAAAAGGGGGGGGGAGAAATTACATTTCCGCAATGGAGATTCTTCTGTGCATACGCAGAACCAAAAATCAAGATGGCGCTGCTGACAATAGAATCGGTGCGTGGGCAGCCAAGTTACTACTTACTCATCCGAACCTGTCCGAACCGGTAGGAACCCATCTCTGACTCCACCATAAAAAACCTTGAGTGAGTCTCATCCCACAGAGCTAGGAGTGACAACCCTGTTTTCACCTTACTCTATTCCGATGATGCAGTAATTCATCTAGAACAGCCTTTAGTGATGCCTTTGAGTCCTTGCAACATTCTGTTGTAGCGATGTACCAACTATTCCCAGGGGACTTCAAACGAAGTACTGAATTTTGCCAATGCAACAATAATAATTGTGTTCCATCTGCTGCCGAACTGTTTAGAGCAAAGGTGCTGAGCTTTCTATTGCTTGAAACATGGCTCTGTCTCTATAATGGCCTGAGCAGGCTGAAATCAAGATAGTCAACGTTTTAAGAATCTTCTCGAGGTCCCCTCCGTGCACCTAATGCATTTCTCTACTTGAAATTTGTTTTTGCCTCTATTGATTTTGTGTGAGAAACTGCCATTTAAAACAGGGGTCTCCAACCTTTGCAACTTTAAGACTGAAGGACTTCAGCTCCCAGAATTCTCCAGCCAGCAAAGCTGGCTGGAGAATTCTGGGAGCTGAACTCCTTCAGACTTAAAGTTGCAAAGGTTGGAGACCCCTGATTTAAAATATTAGGTACACTAATCTTTTGGAGTGGGCTTTCTTTCAGACTATCTTGAAGTGATAGATTTTTTTATATTCAAGGTAAAAAAAAGATATAAATAAGGCTTTCAACTAAATGCAGAAACATGCATGGCTCTGAAAACACAACAACAACAACAACAACAACAACAACAACAACAACAATAATAATAATAAATTTAATTTGTAGACCGCTCCCTCTCCCTGAAGGGACTCGGAGCGGTGCACAGTGGAATTAAAAACATACAAACATAAATACATCATAAATATATATAAAATCAGATTAAACAATTTATCCCTGCGCTAAAAACCCAAAATACTAAAAACTAAACCCCTTAAAACCCAAATAAAACAGTTTAAATGTTCAGACTAAGAGGCTGGAAGGTAGGTTAGGCGAGGCTGGCCAGTCATAAAGGCCAAAGGAAGGCCAAAGGAAGACTACAGGCAGTCCTCAACTTACAACAGTTCACTGAGTGGCGAACGGAAGTTACAACAGCACTGAAAAAAGTTACTTATGACCATTTTCATATTGATGACTGTTGCAGCATCTCCATGGTCTCATGAAGCTTGACAACTAGTTCATGTTTTCACCTGACTAGGTGGCTCAGTGGCTAAGACACTGAGCTTGTCGATCAGAAAGGTCAGCAGTTCGAATCCCTAGTACAGGTCTCCTGCATGAGCAGGGGGTTGGACTAGATGACTTCCAAGGTCCCTTCCAACTCTGTTACTATATTTATGACAGTTGCAGTATCCCGGTCTCAACATATGAACATATTTTGAGACCTTCTGACAAGCAAAATCAATGAGGAAGCCAGATTTACTTAACAATCGTATTAATAATTTAACAACAGTGATTCGCTTAACAAATGTGGCAAGAAAAGTCATAAAATAGGGCAAAACTCAGTAACAAATTTCTCTCTTAGCAACAACATAAATTCTGGGCTTAGTTGTTGTCATAATTAGAGGATTTCCTGCAGTTGATTCAAATCTGCAGACAGGCAGATTTAAGGCTTTTAATCATTACATTAGAGCCCCCTGTTATTACCTTTTAACTATATCTACTTTTTTAAATATTCATTTTTTTCTCATATGAGAGTCTTTATTCTAATGAGGCTTGATGTCCTATTGTTTATATTGCTGGAGGCAAGATGTAATAGTGTATCATTAATGTCCCTGCTCAGATGAAGCTATTGAGACAGTTGTTCATTTATTGCTGAGCTGTCCTTTTTATGGCACCTGATGTTTTGAGCTACAAACTCCACTCCTTACTATTTAGGTCACCCTGAAAAGGAGGTTGTACATTTTCTAACAGTGGATCAGTCCAGAGGTGGGTTGCTCATGGTTTAGCCCAGTTCGTCCAAACCCGTAGTGGCAGTGGCAGGAGGCTCCACCCACCCACCTGGATGCTTCTGCACATGTGCAGAAGCATTGTTCATGTGTGTGAGCACCAGTGGTGGGTTTCAAAATTTTTTAGAACCTACTCTGTAGGTGTGGCCTATTTTGTGGGCATGGCTTGGCAGTCATGTGACTGGGTGGGAGTGGCCAACTTGTAAAATGTGGTGAAACTCATTTAACAACGCTCTTGCTTAGCAACCAAAATTTTGGGCTCAATTGTGATAATAAATTATTTCTCTTTCTTTCTTTATTCCTTTCCTTTCTTCCTTTCTTCCTTTCTTTCCTTTCCTTTCCTTTCCTTCTTGTTGGGTCACTGGCAGCGGTGGGGCAGACTTACTTCCGGGTCCTCTGGTGGAACCTCCTCTCACCAGCTCTCTAAATTTCACTATCCGGCTCTCGCGAGTAGGTGCGAACCTGCAGAAACCCACCACTGGTGAGCACGTTCATGAGCAAACCAGTAATAAACCAGTTAGCCACCCACCACCGGATCGGTCCATCCTTATTGCTATGAAAGAAGCTAAATTCTGGTCTGGCCTTTGGAAATCATCATCAGGAAGTACTGGGTTTAAATTTGGCCTTCGATCCAATATTTTAAATTATTTTATTTCAGTGCACGCTTTTATTGAATACTGCTAACTGTATGCATTAGGTCTTTAATTCTTTACCTTTCTTTGGTCTACAAACAAACAAATTACTAACAGTCAAATTAACTGTCCTTAATATTCTAAATAGTCCATATGAAAAGTCCATATGCCCTATGTAGATTGAAAACCATCAAGGCAACATCCCTTAGAAAGATTCTACACTTTCTACCATGTTTCCCCTGAAATAAGCACTTGGCCTTATTGTCAAGGAGGTCTTATTATTTTTGAGGTGGAGGAGGCAGCGAACGTGGTCACCTCATGGCTGCTGCTGTGTTGCAACATTTTCGAGGAGGGCTTATTTTGGGGGGAGGGCTTATTTTAGCGCATGCGCTCAAAAGCCCGATTGGTCTTATTATCTGAGGAGATCTTATTTTCGGGGAAACAGGGTATCAGTGGTATCAAAAGCTGCTTTGCTTGGAACTGTAAGCCAAGGGTGGACCATATGAGCGACAGTATGGCTTGCCTTCTGCATTCTTACAGAGAGAAAACAGGGGCAGGTAAGATGATCTCAGCACTACAGGTTGTTCCAAAGCAATGGTTCTCAACCTTCCCAATGCTGTGACCCTTTAATACAATTCATGTTGTGGTGACCCCCAACTATAAAATTGGTGTCTTGGTTCCTAAGACCATCGAAAATATGTGTTTTCCGATGGTCTTAGGCGACCCCTGTGAAAGGGTCATTCGACCCCCAGAGGGGTCGCGACCCACAGGGTGAGAACTGCTGTTCTAAAGTCTGAGAGAAAAGTAGAAAGGGAGATATTCCCAGTCCTTCTTTGTACATGGCCATCTCATAGAATGGAACAGCTACGTGTATGTGGCTCAGAAGCGAGACCTTTGCCATGTGAGAGTCTTCTCCATCCTAATTTCAAAGATCCTGTGGTTGTTGGTTTTTGCATGACCTTGTATGGGAGCTTAATAACAAACTATAATCTTGGTGGCTGGTTTGATATAACCTCAGATTTTCTTTCAATGATACAGTGCATAATGAAGCTTGGAGTCGATAATAAAACAAATGCAAACAATTAAAAAAAAAGAAGAAGACATGGCAATGTTTCCCTAAGACCCTTTAGAACAAATGACATTTTGAAAACAGCTAGAACAGAACTGTAAAAATGATTTCTCTCCTTTCTCCCCCCAAACATCGCTGTGACCAATTCCGATTATTTTAATGTCACCTTCTCCTGGCTATCTTTCTTCCACCTGTGCTACTAGCAGAGAGCCCAGCTGGTCTCCAATCCTGAGACGGGAGAAGTTATTACATTTCTTGGCTGGCAGCTTTCTGTTTTTTATCACTGAACTGAATGTCTAACCTCCAAATATGCACCATCTGGACCTCAACAGGAACATCAGCTTTGCTTGCGAGGATTCTCACTTCACTTGCCAAAATGTGTTTGCATTCTGGACAGAAAGTGGGAAAGGGGATGAAATTTGGCACACGCTCTTACTTATATCATTAATCTTCTTTAGAATCCTAAGTTTCTGTAAGGAAATCTGTGAAATATAGAACACGATTCTTTAAGAAGAGTCCTTAAAATATCTTCGCACATCCCCACAAGGTGGTAAAATAGGAACGTTTAGAATTTTAGGATGTGTTTCTCGCCATTGGCAGGGGTTTCAGAGAAGCAACAGAAGATAAGAATTATATTTGCTCCACCCAACTTGAGAATAAAATCTCAAGTCCTAAATTTCACTATCAGACCCTTATAAAACTTGTCACACAATACTAAGATATGGAGGAATGCCACATCTCAGTATGTAGCAATTCCCATTCTGTTAAGGTAAATGTCTCAAAAAGCTGAAGGAAGGCTTTGATCACAGACAGAATATGCACTCTGACATTGGAGTTTCCCTCCTGTCTTCCTTGCTAGCCTCCAAAATTACAAAAGAGATCATTAAGGTTCTAGAAATCCCAGCATCTAGATATCCTCATATCTGGGGGTAAAATCTTTCCATCAACATGCTTTTGATGAAAGTGACACTTACCTTAACCCCTCCCCCAAGTTTCTGGCAAAGTTGGTAAGGAGGAACTTGGTTTTTAGCAGTATTCAACCTTCTTTCACCAAGCTGCCCATATATGTATATGTATATGTGTATGTGCATGTGTACGTATATGTATGTATAGGGATGTGGTGGCTCAGTGGCTAAGATGACGAGCTTGTCGATCAGAAAGGTTGGGAGTTCAGTGGTTTCAATCCCTAGCACCACATAACGGAGTGGGTTTCCATTACTTGTCCCAGCTTCTGCCAACCTAGCAGTTCAAAAGCATGTAAAAATGCAAGTAGAAAAATAGGAACCACCTTTGATGGGAAGGTAACAGCATTCCGTGCACTTTTGGCATTTAGTCATGCAAGCCACATGACCATGGAGACATCTTCAGACAGCACTGGCTCTTCGGCTTTGAAATGGAAATAAGCACCACCCCCTAACCGGGAACAACTAGCACTTTGTGTGTGTGTATATACATGTCCCAAGAACCTGCACAAGTTCTGGCCAATCAACCAGACACTGTAGTAGTAGACAAGGACAAGAAGACATCAGAGGTAGATGTAGTGATCTTGAGTGACAGCAACATCAGGAAGAAAAAGTATGAGAAGCTAGAGTAGTACCATGATCCGTAGGAAGAAGAGGAGAGGATAAGGAAAGATCAAAGTGATCCCTGTGGTGGTAGGAGCACTTGGGGTTGTTCCTCTCAAGCTGGAAAAATGGGTCCAACAGATCCCATGAGTGATATTAGATCTCTCTGTCCAGAAGAATGCAATGCTAGGAACAGTTAAGACACAGTGCAAAACCCTCAAAGTCTCAGGCCTCTGGTAGAGGACCTGACATTGAGGAAAATACTTACCACCCATGGGTTGAGAAGGGACTTTTTCTGTATCATTTCTAGATATAATTTTGCAAAAATAAGGAGTGTGGAAGAGAGTTGTAAGCCCATGTAAAGACTGAAATAGGTTTATGGTCCAGTCTGTTGTGAGAACGCTTAGCAGCTGGGTTGTGAATATGTTTCATTCAAGCATCATGCGTAGTGAGAACCCAGCTACTGGGTTGAGTTTGAGGTTTCATTTGTTGTGTGACCCTAAGCCAAATATTAGGCTTTTGAGAAGAGAAATGCTTAAACTGATGGAAAACTTTCAGGCTCTAAAAGTTGGCTTGGAATGAAAGCAATTTTCTAGAAATATTGTGCTGTCTGTTTTGAAGGACTGCAAGGGAGATATGGCCAGCTGTTAGCCTACTGATCTGGCAGAATTATATTGGGAGTTGGAGAGATTTTTGAAGAAGGCTGTTTGCCAGTGCTAAATTTCAGACCAAAGCAGAGGAAAGGCTTAAGGGAGGGGCTGGTGCTCTGCTTTGACTTTAGAGTTTGATTTAGGATTGCCTAGTAACAAAGCCATGGTGAAATATCTTAATATAGTAACACAGCTGCCTTTCTGGAAAACGAAGAAAGGAAGGGAAGAATTGGGAGTGCTGCTCTGTACTTCCTTTGGTAAGGCCATTGTACTAGTTTGCTTTGATTTTAAAGGAACAAGAATGTGTTTTAAGAGGTGGCCTCCTAATGAGAGACCTACCAATACCAAAATGTCTCCTTACTATTAGAAGATGCAAATGAACACTGTAGCAGAACAAAAGGTGGCTATGGCAGAAGCTCAGCTGGTTTGGCATTTCCGCAAGGAATGATTTGTGGTATAGAACAGGGGTTGGCTCTTTTAAGACTGGTGGACTTCAACTCCCAGAATTCCCCAGCCAGCTATGCTGGCTGGGGAATTCTGAGAGTTGAACTCCACCAGTCTTAAAAGAGCCGACTTTGCAGACCCCTGGTATAGAATATCAAAGCACTGCACTGTTAATTATGCGAGATAAGCAGTCTGTCTCATTGGTGTATCTCTTCACATGGCCTTTTTTGCTTTCAAATAGCAAACCTTGGACACCATCGGCAGCAGGGGTGGGTTTCAAATTTTTTAGAACCTACTCTGTAGGTGTGGCCTATTTTGTGGGCGTGGCTTAGCAGTCATGTGACAGGTGGGAGTGGCCACCTTTTAAAATGTGGTGAAACTCATTTAACAACGCTCTTGCTTAGCAACCAAAATTTTGGACTCAATTGTGATGATAAATTCTTTCTTTCTTTCTTTCTTTCTTTCTTTCTTTCTTTCTTTCTTTCTTTCTTTCTTTCTTTCTTTCTTTCTTTCTTTCTTCTTTCCTTTCTTCCTTCCTTTCCTTTCCTTCCCGTTGGGTCACTGGCAGCGGTGGGCCAGATTTATTTCCAGGTACGCCTGTGGAACCCCCTCTCACCGGTTCTCTAAATTTCACCAACCGGTTCTCGCGAGTAGGTGCGAACCTGCAGAAACCCACCCCTGATCGGCAGCCAATTCTTTTCTGACTTGCACACTAACATTGGCTGGCATATTATGAGCCAGCTGACAAGGGTTGCTTTAACCTGCATCGAGAAGAAAGTTTCCCCAAAGATTATGATAAAAACACAACTTTTGTACTGCTGAATTGAAGGGAAGGCGCTGAAGAATTGTCCACTTCACACACAAGTTCTTATTGTGGATGGTTACTTAGCACCCTGGATCTCAATGAGCTTCTCTGGGGCAGTTAGTTCTCTGAGGTTGCAGATATCCCAGGACCTTTGTCCCATTTTAGTTCGCTCTTCAAACCTATTGTCCTACTGACATTTTGGATTTTTTTTTTTAGACCAACACAGCTATCATTGTTTTTGTAACAATAATTGGAGATCACTGCATTGTCTGCAGTTTCTAAACACTAAACGCGAACTCTCATGACTAAAACACCTGGCCTACCATAAAATGTCTTTGCTCCTCTTCCCCATCTTTTGCTATCTCAATAATAATAATAATAATAATAATAATAATAATAATAATAATAATAATCATCATCATCATCATCATCATCATCATCATCATCATCATCATCATCATCATCTTCTTCTTCTTCTTTATTGTCATTGTAATAAAATTTAAAATTACAATGAGATTGGTTCGAGCGCTGTGCCAACATTTGCACCAGGTGGAATACAAACAGCAGTGACAGCCATAACAGGAATCTCTCCAGGCAAACAAAATGGCCGACAAATGACAGTTGAGAACCCCACGTCTGCAGAACAGTGTGCATAAGCAACCCCACTGTCAGTACACCAGTTATTATGTGTGTAAAATTCAAATCTGTTTGGCATTTTAGGAGTTGGTGGAAGAGGAGCACGTCTCTTTTTCTTTTTTATTTCTTGTTGCAATGAACTTTGAGGAATCGCACTTGGCATTTTTTCTTCTCTCTCAGCTTTCCCAACAGAAAAGGATGGAATTACTGGTAGGGGTGGTGCTCTCCGCTTCTTCATTTCAATTCTTGCAGTTGCCCCTTGTATATTCCCAAGAGATAATGATGGTGCCACCGTTACAGAACATAAACTTCGTGAAGAATCTGCGATCAAGGCTTTGTTTACAATACAACATGGGTTTTAAAAATTCTCCACTACCCAGATCTAGGCTTCTTCTTGAGGATTTCTCTGCCTGAAACTTGTTTTTCTTACTTGTCTTAATAAATCTGAGTAATCCTTTTTTTTTAAATAAAGCTCTGAAGAAGAAAACTGAAACTTGGCCATTCTTTTGGTTTGTTCTAATAAAGGCACTGCAAAAATCATGTATTTCTGATTTATTTTCATAATGGAAAACAACCTTTTGTTGTTTTGCTTGCTTCTAATATCTAATTGTGGTAAAATCAAGACTTCAAGAGTTAGTAGCTAAGCAGTGGGAGGGAAAACCATTTACAAGGCCCAATGATTTGGTGGTTATGGACAGCAACTTATCTCTATTACTTTAGCTATGCATTTTTTTTTCATTCCAGGAGGGGGGAAAATACGTTTACTCTGATTTTAGTAGGATTTTTGTTGGGTTACTGATGGGTGGCAATTGAAATGGCATTTAGAGATTTGTGACAGTTTCTAGGAAATAAGAGTAAAGAAACTCAGGGGCTAGATGTGGAAGCCTCATATATATTTTTCCAGATTGAAAGGAGGGATTCAGATCGGCTACTAAACATCATCCTGTCTGTGCAAATGAATGGCTGAGTAATTTGCCACTTTGGGGAGACTAGAAAAAGAAAAGTAAAAAGCTGCATATCTCTCTGTGCGGTCAAACAATATTTCTCCATTATCTGTATTTTTGATATGGTTACACACAGAATACCCAGGTAAAACAACTGAAACATTAATTATAATGGCACAGACAAGGTAGCCAATTTTCTGGTGACCAGTTCAAAGGTTTAGCTGAAAGAACCAATAAGTTTAATAAGTAAACTTTAATAAGTTTAAAGTGATTGAAAAAACATTATGAGCAAACTAAATCTAGAGAACGTAGTCCGACAAGTGATATCCATACAAGTCATAGAAGGAACCATAAGCTTTGCTAGGCAGGGTAGGAATAAAGTTCTGTTTGATTATATAGTAAATGGAATACCTTTCCCATTTGATTTCTCCTCTCACATGATACTGCAGTTTTCATCTTTTTTCTTACTCTTGTTCAAGGATTATTTGCAGGGAGTAAAAAAAAGCTAACATGGCAACAAAACAGCTGCTTATGGGCACTAGTATACATAAAAGGAAAGTGGACCCTTGATTACACACCCAAAATTGACAACTTCATTCTTCTCTATCCCCCAAGTTCTCTCTAGCAGATTTTTTTTTGCCCTAGCTATCAAAGACAAATCCAGTTTATATATATATGTTTTCGTAGATTTTCACGGGTGTAGGTATGCTGGCATTGCTGGCTTCGGGGATTTTCCCGTGTATATAGCATGGAGATGTTATTGCAACGTTTTGACAAGATCTCACTTGCCATCATCAGGCAGGCTTTTGTCTGTGACTGCGGAGGCATCGCCCCTCTTTAAATCTTGGTGGGGTGGTGGTGGAGTGCTGACTATTGTTGTGAGTGGGTTGATTGGCTGTGCAGCTGCATCATGACTGGTAGATTGATGCTGATTGGTCTCATATGTATGTTTCTCCTTGTTTTGAATTTCAACGGCTTGGGTGGAGGGTGGGGCTTGTCTGTTGGTCAGTACTGGTTTCCAGATGTCTGGTAGGCGGGAGGTGTCATCACGTTTGTTCATACTGGTAGATTGCTTCTCTATTTCAATGGCTTCTCTGATTATTCTCCTGTTCAGCTGTTCAGCCTTGGAGATCATTTTACTTCCTTGAAAGTCAATGTCATGTCCTGTAGTTTTGAAATGTTGATAAAGAGATGAGGTATTAAGATGATTTTTTAATGCATTTTTATGTTCAGCAATACGTGCACTTATCCTTCTGTTGGTTTGTCCTATGTAAGTGGCAGGGCAGATTTTACATGGAATTTTGTGGACTCCTTGGCTATCTAGCTGGATCTTGTCTTTGGGGTTCCTTAGGATATTGGTTATTTTTTGGTCAGTGTTGAAGGCTGTCTTGATGTTGTGCTTGTGGAGAATTTTTCTGATTTTGTCTGTGGTACCTTTAATGTATAAAGGTAATAATTGGCATCAACCCACTCACAACAATAGTCAGCACTCCAGCGCCCCCCCAACAAGATTTAAGGAAGGGCGACGCCTTCGCAGTCACAGTCACAGACCGAAGCCTGAGGATGGCAAGTGAGATCTTGCCAAAATGTTGCAATAAAAATTCCATGCTATATACACGGGAAAACACCCGAGGATGGCAATACCAGCATACCTACACCCATGAAAACCTACGAATATATATATATATATATATGTAGATTTTGGTTTATTCGGGTCTTTTCCCGTGTAAAATTAAAGGTGTTTTTGCAACGTTTCGATGGGATCACCCCCATCATCATCAGGCTTCGGCCTTGGCTTTCTTACAAAAAGATATATATATGTGTGTGTGTGTGTGTGTGTTAGATTTTTAAGGGCTGAAAATAAAGAGACCAGGATGGATAAAGAAAATAAAGAGACCAGGATAGGCTAATAAGCCTGAAATGGATCCATCCTGGTCTCTTTATTTTCAGCCCTTAAAAATCTAACACACATCTAAAAAATGTCACACAGCAGTAATCTAATTTGGTTCTCTGTCTGGATGACTCTGGGTTGAGTCAAAGGGCAGAGAGGGATGACGTTGAGTTTCCTCCCCTTAAAGGGACCTCTTCACAGGAGCTGTGATAATTAGTCTTCATTTAAGAGTCCTGTAAATTGGCTGATATATCAGGGATACCAGATAGCTCAAGGCATAGAGAGCTTGCCTCAAATGCTGGAAAGCCCTGGTTCAAATCCCAGTAGAAGGAGTATGGCCAGCTGAAGTAGGCTAATAAGCCTGAAATGGATCCATCCTGGTCTCTTTATTTTCAGCCCTTAAAAATCTAACACACATCTAAAAAATGTCACACAGCAGTAATCTAATTTGGTTCTCTGTCTGGATGACTCTGGGTTGAGTCAAAGGGCAGAGAGGGATGACGTTGAGTCTCCTCCCCTTAAAGGGACCTCTTCACAGGAGCTGTGATAATTAGTCTTCATATATATATATATATGAAGCTCCTGGAAGCACCAAGCCCGAAGCACCAGCCTGAAGATGATGAATGAGATTTCATCGAAACGTCGTGAAGATACTTCCAATTCTACGCGGGAGAAAACCCGAACAACCAAAGACCTACATATATATATATGGGGGCCTGGTTGTGCTTGTGTTAGTCTGAGTTGCAGAGGAATTTGACCTGGTGAGCTGCATTGCTGTTGTTTGGCTTCGCGTTTGTGGTCGTACCACAACAGCAATGCAGCTCACCAGGTCAAATTCCTCTGCAACTCAGACTAACACAAGCACAACCAGGCCCCCACCCAAACAGAACACGCCCCCATCCAATCAGAGCACAGCCAAACTCCCATCCAATCAGAGCACAGCCAAACCCCCTACCAATCAGAACACACCTCCACCCAATCAGAATGCAGCCAAGCTCCCATCCAATCAAGTCACACCCCCACTGGCAGTTAAAAAGAGGAACCGGCTGAGATCTCACATTGCTCCTGGAAGCACCAAGCCCGAAGCACCAGCCTGAAGATGATGAATGAGATTTCATCGAAACGTCGTGAAGATACTTCCAATTCTACGCGGGAGAAAACCCGAACAACCAAAGACCTACATACAAACACCCGCGAAAACCTCAGAAAACATATATATATATATATATATATATATATATATATATATATATATATATATATATATATATATATATATATATATATATATATGAAGAATAATTATCACAGCTCCTGTTCAGAGGTCCCTTTAAGGGGAGGAGACTCAATGTCATCCCTCTCTGCCCTTCGACTCAACCCAGAGTCATCCAGCCAGAGAACCAAATTAGATTACTGCTGTGTGACATTTTTTAGATATGTGTTAGATTTTTTTTTCCAGCCCTTAAAAAAAAAAAAATCTAACATAAAAATCTAACATGTTAGATTTTTAAGGGATGATTAATAATTAATTAAGAGACCAGGATGGATCCATTTCGGGCTCCTTAGCCCTCTTCAGCTGGCCATACTTCCCTACAGGGATTTGAACCGGTGCTCTCCAGCACTTGAGGCATGTCTCTCTATGCCTTGAGCTAACCAGCTTCCCTGATTACATCATCCTTGTTGTTTCCACAACATATATATATAATTATTTCCACAACGCCCTGTTAGGCCCCAATTAAGGGAGGAGACATACTGTTTCCTTTTCTGCCTTTCGGTTCATCACCAGAGACCATCTAGACAGAAAGCCAAGAGTTCCGTTGTGTAAATTTTTTAATATGTGTGTTACGTTTTTGAGCTGATCAATAAATAAGTTAGTCTATACTAGTCTCCCTAACTTATTTATTGATGAGCTCAAAAACATCACACACACACATATATGTGTTAGTTTTATGAGCTGATCACAACACAACATAATTCATGGTTTTCTGTCTAGATGGTCTCTGGTGATGAGCCGAAAGGCAGAGAGGGAAACAGTATGTCTCCTCCCTTAATGGGGCCCTAACAGGAAGTTGTGAAAACAATTATCTATCTATCTATCTATCTATCTATCTATCTATCTATCTATCTATCTATCTATCTATCTATCATCTATCTATCTATCTATCTCTCTCTCTCTCTCTCTCTCTCTCTCTCTCTCTCTATCTATCTATCTATCTATCTATCTATCTATCTATCTATCTATCTATCTATCTATCTATCTATCTATCTATCTATTTTAAAGGATGCCAAAAAGCAGGGCGATAATTATTCCAAAGGGATGCTGTTTAGAATATGAAAGGGGCGGGGGAGGGGGAAGTGAGTGGAAGTTAAAGGCACTTAGATTTATGTTTGGAGTAAGAAGAAGTATAGAGAAAAATCTAAACTGCAGGAGTACTTCAATCAAAGAACAAGCTTTCCAGCAAGTTACTGACTTTCAAACAAAGGAATTAGGACATTCTGGCTTGTGGCTGTTGATTTAATGTGTCCTGGGGAGACTATTGTTTCCATTATACCCTTGCTACAAAGAAGTAAGGAAATATTGAGAATGGGATCACTGTTTATTTATTTCTCTATTTATTCAATGTCTATAGCTGCACAACTCAACCAAATGGCTCTGGCCGGGTTACAATTCTATAATTATAAGGCATGTTTTAGTCACTAAAATGTTGATATTCTCTAAAGGGTGTACAGTACTTTGAAAAGTAAGACAGGAAGAAAATGGATTCATTTGAGTTGTGATGCTGGAGAATGCTCATGGATATTCCTTGGACAGCAAAGGTGGCCGACAAGCAAGTACTGGAGGGCATAATACCAGGCATTTTTCACTCGTAGGAAAAAAAAATCACAAAAATGTGTCTTGTTTATTTTTGCCATGTCGTGTGGGGGAATTCACTGGAGAAAGCATTTATGTTTGCAAGTTAGCAGTAAAAGAAAAACAGGCTGTCAAACACTATGACTGGAGACCAAGTTGATATCAACCAGAGCATTAAAAATGCCTCAAATAAATAATGCAAGATCAGATGTGGAGAGACCTGGCCCGCAGAATCATCAGAAGTTGTACATATATACAGTATTTTTTGGAGTATAAGATGCACCCTTTTCCCTCAAAAAAGAGGCTGAAAATCTGTGTGCATCTTATACACTGAATACAGCATTTTTTGCCTCCTGAAACTCTGCCCCCTTCAACAAAATGGCCGTGCATAGCTTTTAGGAGGCTTATAGAGTGCTCCTGGGGGCTGGGAAGGGCAAAACTGAGCAAAAAACAGGCCAATTTGTGCCCCCCCCCAGCCTGCAGGAGCACTCTATAAGCCTCCTAAAGAGTACACATGCCCTTTTTTTAAACTGAAAAACCTGGCCCGTTTTCATGAAAAATGGGCCGTTTTTTGCTTGTTTTTGTTCCCCCAACCCCCCAGCCACCAGGAGCTCTCTACCAGTCTCCTAAGGAGTATGCATGCTCCCTTATTTGACAAAAATGGCCTGTTTTTGTGAAAAAGGGGCCATTTTGGGGCGGTTTCACAGTGCAAAAACCTTGTTTTAAAAAATTTGCCTCTTCAAAATCTTGGTGTGCCTTATACTCCAGTGCGTCTTATAATCTGAAAAAATACGGGTAAATGGATAACGCCATCATTATCATCATGATCTTTGAAGAGCTCAGTGAAATTTGAGAATGTTTCCCTGGATAGAATGAAAGATGAACCAAGCTGGCCATCACAATTGTGCTACATGCTAATGTGGGTCATTTTAAATCTTGGCTGATGGAATTTACCTGGTTGTTTGGATTCTCACAACCCAAACATAACATAATTGCCTTATGTGGGCTTGCATAACATACACCAAGTCACAGAAACCACAGTAGAACCCAACCTTTGTAAAAATTACTCAAATTTCCCGTATTGTTTAGATGGGAGCTACTATTTATATAGAACACCTTTTGATTAATGGAGCTGAAAGCTATTGTACACAGTGGGTCTGAGTTAGGATTCAGAGTCTGGAGCAGAAAATTACTCCCTGTAAGACACAGGGGCACATCTGAATATGGCACATGTGCATTTTTGCACGATTTTGCTTGATTTAGGCACAGATGTTCTAAAACGTCCTCCTCCATTTCCTTTAAAGGAAACTCAGTAAGTGTGGCATTAGGAAGAAAGGCACACAAGGCAGGACTGAGCGTTCCCAAGGTTCCCCTGTATATACATTAAAAACCCATGCCAAGACAAGGACATATTGCAGAAAGAGTAGATGAATGTTTGAAAAACATGGCACCAAACACCTCATCGCTTGCCCTGGCTTGTTGGTTAAGTTTAAAACAATCTATTCCAGTGTGAGGTCTGCTAAACACGCTGGCACTAAAGAAGCGAGGATTTTCATTATATCCTAAGGGTGCCAGTTCAGAGACGGTTCTTTGAAAGCACAAAGCAAATCTTAGATCTCTGCAAAATATGGGCATCTGAAATGTCACGTACATTCAGAATTCTGGATCCATTTTGATTTATCTCAAAGCTTTCAAGGCTGTACGAGTTTGCTGCTTTCTAACTTAAGAAGACAGGTAAGCATTTTTTGCTGGCAGCAGAAACAGCAGCTTGTGTTGAAGGATGTGCACAAAATCAGGGAACAAGTGAAGCTTGATAATGAAGCTCTCCCTGATGATGAAAAAGGAGTACATTGGAACGCTCGCAAGTTTAGCTCCTTGAAAAGAACACGTACGAGACCTTATACTATTATATTTTATTTTATTGCAACATGATACGCTTTTTTATCATTAACATGCCCAGATTTCTGGGGAGTGAGCTAATTTATCTGCAGAATGAAGGTGGAAACCACAGATGCTCGGATGGTTGATCTGTGTTGTTGCTGTACACATTCAATTCTTCCTGCAGCTCCAAAGCAGACGGTCTGCTGCCCAGTTGCCTGGAGTGGGAAGCACAGCTGTGTATTGGTGCATTCCACCTGGCCTGGGGGATACACTACTTAAAGGAGCCAAAGGGTAAATCATCCATACATTTCTCTGTCTGCTGATAACCAAAATTGCTCACTGGCCAGCAGCTGCTTTTGCTCTACTTCAGGATTCAGAGGCTGGACAAGGTTGGGGAACTTGTCCTTCTATGAAAAGCACAGGGGAGGCATTTGGAGAAAAGCTAGATAACCTTGAATGGAAAATAAGGGGAAATACATGTAAAATAAAGAGCTTGCACGTGAGGAACATGCACACTGCCTAAGGAGAGAGCTTCCACTTCTCACTGAGAAAGATGTAATTGCTGAAGGCCAACTGTTAACTTTCTGGAAGTGAGGAATCTTTGACTCTGTAAATATTATGGGGCCACCATCTGCAGCTAGCAGGACCAATGATGATGGGAGTTGTAGTTCAACAAATCCTGGTCCACAGGTTCTTATTTCTGCCTAGAGCTTTGCAGTGTGTGAGAGAAGCTACAAATTGCATAAACTTATGTACTTTAATTAGGGCACAGTTTAAGCTGTTGTCATTGTTACCATCAGCCATTCAGTTGTGTCTGAACCTCAGACACAAGTGGCTTATGGCTTATGCCATATCATAAGCTATATAGTACAATGATTCACTTCCTTGATGTGAATACCATATAACATTCATAAGTTTTTGTCTAGCTATTCCTAAAGTTGCAAGGCATCATGAAAATGGGAAGAGATACCCAGAAGGATCTGGGTGAGATTGAGTTGGTAAATGGAACTTTGATGTGGCTAATTTGCTGTAGAGCGAGGTTTGAATAATGAAAACCTTTGTGTATATATGTGTGTGTGTGTGTGTGTGTGTAGGTATAGGTATAGGTATATGTTTTTGTAGGTATGTGGTCTTGTTGTATTTGGGTCTTTTCCCATGTAAGCTTACACGGGAAAAGACCCGAATACAAGACCGTATATGTATATGCACACACACATATACATACATACATAAATATACATACATACATACATACATACAATCTGAAATTCTCTAATACTAGAAAGTGGCATTATTATTATTCTTTCATTCTAGATGCCCGTTTGATAAATCATGTCAAATAATTTAGTTTAAACATGCATTTGAAATCCAAAATTCTGAGAAATGGTACTGTTTTATAAAAGTCCTCTTTATACTCCAAGAAATGCAATTGGGGCCATGTGGTGTTTCTGTCACTCTGAAGAAACTTAGAAGGGAATGAAATGTGCTGCTTGTTGGAGCTATTCTTCAGGAATCTATGTGAAGAAGGTAGCTATCCAATTCTCCCACTGCTAAGTGGGACTTTTGCAACTCAATCCATCCAATCAGCACATCTATGATAGTGTGTGTGTGTGTGTGTGTTTGCTTGTGGTCCTACCAAGTGGTTTACCTCAGACTGTGGCTAGAAGTATTCTCAGTGGCAGCACCTCTTTGATAAAACTCTACTAGGCTGTACTTATTCTATTCTTTCTTTAGCAACAAAAGATACGTAGGTTCATCAAGACATTTGTTGGCTAACAATTGGCTCAGGAGCAGTTTGCCCTGTGGACAGCTTTCTTAAACAGAACTTCCTTTAAAATTTCATCAGTATCCTTATTGACTCTTAAGATTAAGAACTTATTGGTGACTGGTGTATTCAACTCCTTGCTTGAAGACATTATGTACTGTTCTTCTACATACTGAGCCTTTTTCCTTTTAAAAAGCACAGCTGCATTAAGAGCAAATGCCAAGATGAATAACTGGTAAAATTTTAATAATTAAATTTTTAATAATGTTCTGACCTAGAATAATTTATATATTCATTCTCTCTCTCACCACCATCCACTAGTGTGTATATAAAACCTGATCAATGGGATCTGGTTCAAGTGGGTGATACCCGAAGGGATGCTGGTGTTCTGGGAAGGAGGTAGAGTAAAGATTAAAACAGTTGCTGAGGCGGAAGCCTTTCTTAAAAAACATTCCTCTGTCCTGGGAGAAGATCCAGGGGGGGCAGGGGGAGCCATGGCCCCGCCCGCTGGGGGCCCGGGGGAGAAGGGGGAAGATACAATTGCCAAGAGACTTAGATCTAAAAAATAACTTTGCCCTGTCTTTTGAGTAATATTGTATGATATTTGTAATCTGGATTTTTGCAATTGACTGACAGTATATAACTGAAAAATTTAGGAATATGTACTTGCTCCCAGCTTGTAGTGTTATGTGAAATGTTTCTTTTCTTTCTTTTTAATAATGTAATTTGAGGTTCCGGAGGAGCCGACGACTTTGACGTGACCACTCTCAAAATTTCTATGTAACCCTTTCCCTACCCCACAAAAAATGTAAACTCAATAAAACTTTTTCAATATATAAAAAAAAAAAACCTGATCAAATTACTGCAGAGGTAGTTCATAGTTTTCAGGAAGTCAATGTTCTAGAAAGGGCTTCAAGGTGTTCTTGCCACAATTGAGAATGTTTCATGCCTGAAACCCAAGTTTTACACCCAGCTAGGATTTACCTGTAGTGCTGTGATCCTAGAGAAAATAAGAGAATGTGGTGGTACTTCGCTCTTGTATTTCACTGCTTCTCTGTCATGTCACAAAAAATCATTTAGGGAGACGTTTCTTGGTTCCTGTTAGATTCTCTCAGGAGGAAAGCTTGCCATTTGAGAAACCGTTGCCTCCCCAAGTGCACCTCAGAAATGAAACTGGCAATGTTGTTGCTCTCATAGTGAGTTAGTGGGTGGCAACAGCACAGTTTCTGTTGCAGCTGTCAGGGGAAAGGGAAGGGAGTTCTTGTTGTTTTCTTCCGCTCACGAAATGCTGAAGGATCTGTTGTTTGCTGTAGCTATGGAGTCCTCCAGAAAGCAAGGAGCAACAATAGCAGTAAAGATGCTGCCACTGAGCAGAGTGGGCAGAGAAGAAAAGAATGAATTGCATGTGGTAAGGGAGGTAACTAGTGTTCTGACCTAGGCTTCCCAAGGTCATGAACCCTTCATCCTGATAAAACCTCTTTCATTTAGGTCAGGGATCTGCAAAGTTGGCTCTTTTAAGACTGGTGGACTTCAACTCCCAGAATTCCCCAGCCAGCCATGCTGGGAGTTGAAGTCCACCAGTCATAAAAGAGCCAACTTTGCAGACCCCTGATTTAGGTTAAAGGGAATTCCTCTCCAGAAAAGTACCAGCAAATAGTCTTTCATGAGATTTCACAACTACAGACCTTGGAGAGTTTCCAGGCCGATATCTTCCAAACGCCACGCTGTAGCCGCAATTATTTGGCAAGAAGTCAAGAACAGATCTTCACCCTAATGAATTGAACTAATTGTTTCCTGCAAACTCCCCTCCCCTTTCGCTCCTCTTTATTCCCTATGGGAGGGGCCATTCATCATCCAGCTGTGCCTTTACTCCCAAGTTGGCCCTTGTTCCTTAGCTGTTCCCTTCTCCTGGCACCTCTATGCATGCGCACGTTGGGAACAGGCTCCAACTGTTCTTCTGCCCCACTGATATCTGACTATGAAGGCAGCTGATAACTGTTGGATGGCCCTGGCTCCATCAATGCAGAGCACCAATCAGAATCTTCCCCAGACTCCAGGACTGGCCCATGTTCCTCCTCACTGTCTGCCTCCAGCTCCACTGGCCACTGACGGGCCACAACAACCAGTAAGAATAGTGACTTTGTGGAATATATGACTCAAGATCACTCTTCCTACCAGAGCACAGAAGGTAAACATTGGTGGTTGATCAATTCTATTTGTGCTGTAAGCCAAAGGAAAAATGGCCCCTGCCCAAGAAAAAGATCTATGGCAGGATGGGAGTATAGTCCCTTAATAGGCCAGTTGGCCCCTTGAAAATCACTAGCCTCCCATGCAATTTCCCTAGAACAGGGGTATCAAACTCATGGCCCATGGGCCAGATGTATCACTCGCTAGCCACGCCCACCCATGTTTTAGCGAAGGTGAAAAAAGTAATATGTCACATGACGACATGATAATGCAAGTTTGATAGCCCTGCTCTGGAAGGTTCACCTAGAAGATTTGCTGTGATTTTGGTGAAAAAGTATCCCTATCCTTCCATCTCAATGGAAACTCCATTGTCAAAATATAACTCTATAAATGGCAAGCAGCTTATCATAGTGCCAAAGCCTGTATGGGTTTATGGGGATGTCTCAAAGGTGGTTTTTTTTCAAAAGTTCACTGGACTTTGTTTTTCAAATTATGGGAGAAGTGCATTTATCTTAGTGCCTCTTGATTTCCTCAGTGGCTTTCCAATATCACTGACCACATTGTCCTTCTGGACTAGTTGTGGAGTATGGGAATGGGAATCCCAATATGCAGAAGTTCTCCTCCATTTTTGGTAGCCAGTTCCAGTCAGTATTAACAGAGGGAAAGTGATCAAGCCATGGCCCTCACTTATGAGGTGCCTTAAGGCTCGAAACTATTACTCCTTTTATGTAAGTTCTACAGAAAACTGTTGATCAGAAGGACCAGGTTGGTCCTCATCCTGGAGGAAGTCTGTCTATGAGTTGGCATTGATAGAACACAAATCTATACAAAAAGAAGGAAATGGGAAACTATTATAATTGAGGAAAGAATCTCAACTGAGGCAGCATATATTGTTTTAATTGTATAATAATATAACATTATGGGTAGGAAGGTTAGAGAGAAACTGCGTGTGTATGTGTGTGGGTGTAGTACAAGTTGTGGGACAGAAGAACCATGATTAGGTTACTCGGTATAGTGAGACCATTGCTACATCTTTGACAACAACAATAACAGATCATTTTCTAACCCGTTCAAATGTGGACTAAGTCCATTATCTTTAGAGCTCTAACATTCCCTGTTCTTTGAGATTCCTTCTCTTTCCCTGGGTATGCGCCTACCTGACTAGTTTTGACTTACATAAGGCAATTCACTTCTGTGGGGGCATGTGAGCCTGATGAAATATTTCCAGTGGATCAGGTCATTTGTTTAAGAATTATTAATCTCACTGTAAATCTAAATTTCACATTTGACATCTGTTTCTGGTTAACATCCATGGCATCTCTAATGCTATAGTAGAATTTAAGAATAGGCATTTCAGGACAAAAGAGATATTTAATTAGTTGAATAGACAAAAAAAAATAGAGAGAAAGAAATTGTGAAATAAATGGCCATTAAAAAACTGGCTGACAAACAGTAAACTTGTGCCTGGCCATTTCGTTTGTACTTAATTGACAGGCAGCTTAGAGTGGGAACTTGTACAACACTTTCATGTTATCAGGGAAATTCTTAATTGAAAAGGATCAAGGTTTATGTGCCCATCAATGAATAATTATCTCATTATCTAAATAACATCCTCTTTCTTCAGGTCTGTCCTTAAATCTAAATTGTTCGTGAAGTCTTTTGTTTAAGCTCTTCAGACCTTTCCTTTCTCAAACTGGCCTTAAACATGTTGAACCAGGCTGCATACTTGCAATTCATACAATTCATTGTTTGACTTTTGCTTCTATTCCATTTTCCTTTCTTTATAGCTTCCGTGTGAATATTCTACAAGTCTTTTTGGACAAAAAAATAACTGATTTCTGATTGCACTGCCCTAAATCATTCACCCTTTGATGAATCTGGGTCAGGAATGGGTAACCTACACTCTGGCTCCATTTTAACGTGCTCCAGAGCTTCTGAAGATGGTACTACTAATATTTGGACCTGATTTTCTGAAGGCTAAAAATCAGTGTACAAGCCTCCACTTTTTTTAGAATATCAATTTTCTGTTATTCTTCCCCCTTCCCCCATCAATAACAAGCCTGACATTTTTACTACTATGCAGAGAAACAATGTGGTCTTTGCAATGCAATTTTTGGACTGCATAAAATGTGGCCCCCAACTGCCCAAAGGTCATCCCATTTTATCCTTAATGGAAGGAGTTGAGAAATATAGCTTCACATGATAAAAAAAAATATCATAATCACAATGCCTTTTTACAGGGCAAATGGCAGCATAGTAGAATTTTATAGATAATGAAGGCAGCAGTAAAGAAACAAAACATAAATAAGAACCCCCATGCCACAATAAAAAAATCTGTAGCTGGAACTGTGCATATGTACCTCATAATACAGTTTTCAAAAGTTGCTTTCTTTTAAAGTTAAGTGAGAATTCTGGTAACTGTATGCATTCTAAATAAGTCAGAATCAATCACAGAAGAGTTGAAAGGGACCTTGGAGGTCTTCTAGTCCAGGGGTCTCCAACCTCTGCAACTTTAAGTCTGAAGGACTTCAGCTCCCAGACGTCTCCAGCCAGCTTTGCTGGCTGGAGAATTCTGGGAGCTGAAGTCCTTCAGACTTAAAGTTGCAAAGGTTGGAGACCCCTGTTCTAGTCCAACCCCCTGCTCAAGCAGGGGATCCTTTACCATTTCAGACAAGTGGCTGTCCAGTCTCTTCTTAAAAACCTCCAGTGATGAAACACCCACAACTTTTAAAGGCAGACTCGTTCCACTCGTTAATTGTCCTCAGTGTTAGGAAGTTTCTCCTTAATTCCAGGTTGCTTCTCTCCTTGATCGGTTTCCATCCATTGTTTCTTCTCCTGATCTTGGTGCCTTGGAAAATAAGTTGACCAAAAATGTCAACATTTTTATTTATGTATTAATCCCATTTATATGTCTGCCGTTCTTGACTGGACAGCTTTCTAAAAGTGATTAGTAAATATATAAAAATAGTTGTGCTGGCACTTTTGTATTCCAATGAGATGATGTAATTAGAATGCATACCGTATGTTTATCGGAATTCTCTTTAATTCAAAAGAAGACCGCTAAGGCCACCCATATGATGCCACATACATTCTAGCCAACATTTGTCCACACAACCTACAGACCACTTTCCATTGCAACTGGTTTTCGGTCTTTTAGTTTATTTGGGGGAGTTACACAAATAATATATTGATTAAACAATTTCCTTCCCTCAGACCTAACCACTGGACACAATTTTGAGCAATTAGTTGGATCATTTCCATTCCTGGTTGAGTTTCCCACAAGGTTTTCACCCATTTGCCATATTGTGAAAAAAGAAATCTGATACTTACAAAGCACAAGACTCTGGAATTGCCAGATTGAAGTGTTTACATGGACTTTTCTTAAAAAAAAAATCTCGGAATATGTTCTTTCTTCAAGCAATTGAACCTCGATTTATTCCTGGATACTTAAATTTTAAACAAGCTAACTAAGATTTTAACAGCTTAATTGATCACTGATTCTAACTTATTGTGCTCAATGCAGTAAACATGTATTATATATTCAATCAAATATGTTTACTCTATGTGACTAATATTGTGGGCTAAGCCTGGTGGGAAAATAAACAAAAAAAGGGCAAAATTCAGTAAATATTCCACTCCTATCAAATGTCACCTTTTAAAACCAGGTGCTTTTATGTTACATGGATGCATAAAACAAACCTTTGGAACTTGTCATACCCCAAGCTAAAAGCAGCTGACCACAGTCGTCGTATGTTGCAAAGAAGAGATTCAACCAATCTGTTAAAAAACTTTCTTTGGGTTACGAAACACTTTCCTGGGGTTATGAAATAAATAGAAGGGATGCCATTCCTGGTCGGCTGCAGTACCACAGCTGGATCATGTAAGGGGGTAGGCGCCTGACATAACATTTGGACCATATTGCTGGACGTGATCTTTTCACATATATAAAATGCAAATCAACTCTAGTAGGATCCAATTGCTCATATGGAGCTCAGGGTCTGATCCTATTGGCTGTAGCATGCAGGCAGTATCCCGAAAGATATTTGGAACAGCTAAGGTTATCAGTGAAGAGCTAAAGCCACTTTTGCAAACATCTTTTGAAAAGGTGTTTCAAAGAATGAGGGCAAAAAACCAAAGCAAAACAGAAAAACCCAAACAAACTCCTATATGTATTTTCTCTTGTAGGCAGGTTCTTTCTCTCAAGTCTAAGCAGATTCTACCGATTATTTCATTGGACCGAGACAGTTAAAAGACAAATGACTTGTGTATCTGTAGTAAATTTGCAGGTGGGTGTGGAGAAAAGATCATTTGTGTGCTCCTTCCAATTAATTAGATTATGGTTTTTTAAAATCTTTATTTAAGCCGTAGGGTAGCAGCCTTCTTCATCACATGACACTTCCTGCAGACAAAGGGAAATCTTACGGCTTTGGGAAGGATGCCAAATCTGAGCCATTAGTGTGAAGTTAGAGATTACTATTAATCTAGTGCTCAGCAGAATGAAATGTTGGTCCTACCTAGATATGTGAAAGGCTGATAGACACATCTGTGCACATGCAGCAGTAGCAGCAAAGAGTGGGAGAAAGTGCCTGTGTTATGAAGACTGATCTGAACCAGCTGTCCTTTCCTTAAATTTCTCTTAGGATGGAACGTAAAATAACACTGATAGCCCTTTCTTGCTCTCTCTCTTTCTCTGCTTCCTTTAGACCAGGGGTCTCCAACCTTTGCAAAGCTGGCTGGAGAATTCTGGGAGCTGAAGTTCTTCAGACTTAAAGTTGCAAAAGTTGGAGACCCCTGCTTTAGACAGCAACGGTGTCCCTCTGGAATCAAATTAGAAACAGAGCCTTGTAGTTGGAGACCTCAGTGCCATTACAAAGCAGTAGAAGAAAAGGGTTGATGTAAACTACAGAAAGAGGAACCCCCCCCCTCCCATTGGATCAGAGTCTCCATCCCGGTCTCTTTTTCCCTCCCTAGGTTTCTTCCATTGTCTGAATGTGCTCTCTCTCCTTTGTTCTCTCTTGTCTACACCCCACCCCTGCCCCTCACAGTGACCCGTATGCCCCCCCAATGTCTTTCCTTGGCCGAGGAGGAGGGTGGTAGGGTGCAGCGGTCTTTCGGAGATGTCAGCAACGGCTAGCCCAGACGACGTTGTCAAGAAGATTGCATCAAGCCTGTGAGACGCTTGCCTGCCAGTGACTTTCCCTGGAGGAACAAAGAAAGGGGGAAATGGGGAGGAGGGAGGGAAGGAGAAGCCAAGGATATGAATTCATCTTGTGATTAGTTGGTAACACAGGCCAGATTGCTCGGTGACGTTCGGAAGCTGGGGGGGGGGCAAGGACCAATTACGGAACGAAAGGTAGTTGTGATGACACATGTGGGGATAAAAGAGGTGGGACTATCCTATATTTCCTCTAGATAAACAGTACTTGGGGCCTCAGAAAGCTAATCAAGGTCATGCCTTCCCTGTGAAACTATTTCCTGTGTCAATTTTATGGCATCTACAAATATGATCAAGCTGCCCTTGATTTTATCCAAACCTGTAAGGAAACCCAGTTATCTCTTTGCACTGTTGGAAAAATATGTCCCAAAATGACAACTTGGAAGTCTTATACAAATTCACTCCCCTTAGGCATACAGGCAGCTCCATTATATTCATTAAGAGGGGACATTGGTTTGGGGGCACTCTTCCTTCCAATCTGCAAATCCCTTGGGTTCTTCCTTATGATGTGATGAGCATATTCCTCCCTTCCCTCAGCCTCCACTGCATTTGCACTCCACCTTCCTTTCCAGTTGCTGCAATCAACATCCAGAGATACCCGTCTGGCTCAGATCTACTTCATTGAAATAGGGAAATAGGGAAATAGGGAAGTAGTGATGAACGTGTATACCAAGTTCTTCCAGACTCATCAATGGATTTATAATTTCTCGAAGGCATTTATAAACACCCCAAATTCTCAAGAATGGTTAATTTAAAACTACAGGTGACATGCAAAAATTAACGTTATATATTCAGTAAATATTATATATTTACTAAAACATTTCAGTAAATAATCCCATAGTAAGTGCTTAGTTGGTTACCTAGAAAGATAAAGATTTTACCATTATTGTAGAATTTACCATTGTACCATTATCATTCCATTCATTACAAAGGAATGAGTCCCACCATTCAGCTATCAACTCCCCAAAGGCAAACTAAAGGGGGGGAAATTAAACAAGTGAGAGGGGAAAAAAATCCTGTGCAATGGCTGATTCCCTCATATTGTCAGCCTAAAATGCCAATTGGCAATTTTGAAGCTTCTTTGTCTCCCGTACTTTCATATCTGACACACTTATATGAGTATATGCTTTCTAAAACCCATTTTTAAAAAGACAGAGGGTAGGGTAAGGCATGAATAAAAGTTAAGTAAAACAAATTGCCTGTAAAATTTACAAAATTACCATAGTACAAAAATTACTATATATACCACCCCCATGGACCCACCTCCCTCCTCCAGCAGATATAATCAAGCAGAAGGGAAAAACTGGATGAAATGGGCCTAATAAGCTTTGTTCAGGCATTACAGAAAGGGCTAAAATCAGCTAGGTCAGGGGTCTGCAAAGTTGGCTCTTTTAAGACTGGTGGACTTCAACTCCCAGAATTCCCCAGCCAGCATAGCGAATTCTGGGAGTTGAAGTCCACCAGTCTTAAAAGAGCCACTTTGCAGACCCCTGGGCTAGGTAATTAGTCCTGCTTTTAAAAGCATCTAAGCTTTGGAGCAGCAAGGTCTGCCTTCTTTGGCACTTCTTCCTCATTCTTCTGCTTTCAAGAATGACCACAGTTCCTACCTAGACTAGGAGATGAGCCTGTCTCCAATTCAATTTGAGAAACCTCAAGCCGAACATTTCAAGGCATTCTGCCCCCAATGATTGTTCTGAGGTCACAACGCCTATAAAGACTATTTCTTTCCACATTTCTATTTTAGTTTATGCAACTGGTGCTGCTCGCAGAATAACACAGCACACGAGAATGTATTGCCTTCACTTCAGACAGGCCCAGAGGCGTAGCGTGGGGGGTGCAGGGGGGGCCGGCCGCACCGGGCGCAACATCTTGGGGGGCGCGCTCGCACTCGCAGCTGTTGAATACACCCCTTACAGCTTTAAGTACGCTCCTATCTAGGGGATGCTATCCCGAGAATTAGCTCCTTCACCTTCACTCCACACAAGCCTCGCTTGGCTCCGGCCAGGAAACGGCTTCGCTGCTCCTCAGTGCTCATGTGCGGGCCCTCGAAAGGAAGGCGGCCAAGGGAAAGGCTTCGCACATGCTCAGAAGGGTCGAGTCGCCGTCCCTCCGGGCTGGGGCAGCTGGCAGCGTCAGGCGAGGCGGCCGCCTCGGGAGCGGAGGGTGCCCCCCTCGCATTGTCATGCCGACTCCTCGCCGCTGCCATCCTTCAAGCCCGCGTGAGAGTGCTGGCAGCGGCGGCTGAGGCAAATGCCGGAGGAGCCCCCAGCCAAGTCCTCAGCCTCGGCTGCCGCCGCTCTGAACGACGCTCAGCGGCTCCAGCCTCTTTAACAAAAGGATTCGGCGGCAGAAAGGTGGGAGAAGCAGGACGCCACGCGCGGGGCGCCCGGAGGCGGCAGCAGCAGCAGTAGGGGGCGCAAATTACTTGCCTTGCCCCGGGTGCTGACAACCCACGCTACGCCACTGGACAGGCCTGAAAGTCACATTATATATCCTTTATAATGCTTTCTTTCCTCCAAATCAGTGTACATCCTTCTTTTCTTAATTGGATCCCAATCATTAGCTCAGCTTGCCAACTGAATGTTAAAGATCTGCTAGCCAGCCAGAGAATAGATGTATGTGCCAGATATAGCACTTAGCGATTACATGAGAGAGAGAAAGAAATCCTCTCATTCTGAATTTCTTACATCTTATAAATGGACTCAGTCAAGTATTGGATACTCAGGTTGGCCTTTGTTTCTCTAATCTTCTTGGAAAATAAGAATGGGGGTTGTGTGTGACAGAGTTTTTTCCAGAAGCCTTCTGCTATTATTTTTAATTCTTTGGATTTAGGAGTTTGTTGACTGTCCAGCAGAATGGATTAGGCAGGGGTTTAAGAAACAGGAGAAAGAACAAAATAAGCAATTAATTTATCCTTCCTTCCTTTACGAGCAGATTCAGAAGACCAACATATAGCTAGGTTGCAGTAGCTTAAAAAAAACACATTTCTTGTGGTACAGTAATAATTTTGGAAATGATTTTTCTAATATACACGGCTGAGTACAGAACTGAACAAGGTAAGTAGGGCAAAGTGGGTATTTATCAGCAACTTTTTCCTATTCGTAGAGTAGTATATCCACCACCCTGCTCTCAACCCAATCTTTTCAGAGCCTCCCCAGACTTCCATTAGCTGCCAAATGTCTTGGGTTTTTCACTCCTCCCATTTTTGTCTAGCATTAAACAGCCATTCTGTGCATGGACCGAAACAAATGATGTGTTTTATTTTGGGCATGTACCACCCAAAATTAGGTGCATAGAATGGCTTTTTCCTGATCCCTGGATAATCAAATAAAGTCTGAGCTCCATTAGAAGAAAAATGTCTTCGTTTACATTCTTCAGTATAGTGTAGACCCAAATGATGTTTAGTGCTGTACAAATCTTAGGTTAAGGTCGAAAGTGCAGAGAAATTCACTTTGCAATTCAAACAGAACTTTTGTAATTGTCTTTATATTTTGCTAAAAGACAACCGTTTTTTGTAGCTACACCATAATTAATCTCAGTAGTCCTATTCCTCTATGTTTTTTAATTTCTCAGTAGCTTAAGTATAGGTGTCCTTGATTTTCAATCAGAACTGAATTCAGAATTGATTCAATCAGAATCTCCATTGCTAAGCAGGGGAGTTGTTAAGTGAGTTACGGATGATTTTTCCACCTTTCCCCCCCCAATTGCTATTTAGCACATCACTGCAGTTGTTAAGTTAATCATGCAGTCATTAAGCGAGTCTGGCTTCCCCTATTGACTTTATTTATCGGAACCCAGCTGGAAAGGTAACAGATGATGATTGCATCACCCTGAGATGCTCCAATCATCATAAATACATGCCAGTTGCCAAGAAACCAAATTTTGATCATGTGACCCAGTGGTGGGATTCAAATAATTGAACAACTGGTTCTCTGCCCTAATGACCAGCTGGGTAGACATGGCTCAGTGGTCATGTGACCGTGTGGGTGTGGCCAACTCAATGTTACTCAGGTTGATGGGTGCTTCGCCTTAGCTGTTACAATGTAATAAGGGTTAACTGGAGAGGCAGTTTCTGTAAGCAGGGCAATAAAGATTAGGCTAGAAACGACTTAATGTTTCCTTCCTGTCTTTCTCACAGGATTAGCCCTGTAAGTTGGAAAAAAACAAAATAAGATTTCTTCCAACAACCGGTTCTGTGGCCCAGAGGTGGAGCTCTTGCCTCACAAGCAGGAGGTTGTGAGTTCGATCCTAGGTAGAGGCAGATGTAGGGTCTCCTGCTTGGGCAGGGGGTTGGACTAGATGACCTGCAAGGTTCCTCCCAACTCTGTTAATGAGAAACTGCTTAGGAAGTTAACAACCGGTTATCTTGAATAGGTGCGAACTGGCTGAATCCCACCACTGATGGGACCATGGGGAGGCTGCGATGGTCATAAGTGTGATGACGAGTCATAAGTCACTTTTTTCAGGGCTGTTTGAACTAAATGAATGGTTGTAAGTCAAGGACTACTTGCTGTGGCATTACTGGTCAATGTACTATATGATTGCCATTGGCCCAAATAAGGAAGTTTTCCAAATGGTCTTGTTAGTTTCGATTTGTTGATAGCCAACTTTGAAATCCTTAAAGGTCTCTGTGAATCTATGATGGTCTGTATAGGAAAAGGAAAAGCCTTCATTTTAAAGTATTTTTTTTAGGAAGTAGCTGTTACTAATGGAGTCCAGAAATTCTGAATCTTCTGAAGGTGCAGCTTGTAATCTTGCATTGTATATGTCCCAAAGAGATACTGGAACAGCTGTATACCCTCACTCTGATGTATTCTCTCAATTCAGATTTGGAAGTCTATTTAATGTCTCTTCAGGCGAGACCCTCCTCAAATTCATACTAAGCAATATCTGCCATTCTCTATCCAAAGGGGTGGGGGAAAGTATATGTCGCCTCGTGCCTCTCTATCTAATCTTTATTTTTAAAGTTTATTCTTTTGAGGATGAGATCCCAGAAGAGATATTTCCACTCAGGAGATCATCAAGATAAAATACGATCTCTTAAAAATTTCAAGAGATTATATTTCTTGGAGTTAAAACCTATGGACTATATTCCTTAATTCAGCCATATACTACAGTGGGCTTCTTCGAAACTTTACTAACACAAAACCTAAATGCAATATGGCACACATGCTATTGAAACGAAACAGACCACATTCCCCATTTGTTTTTAACATATGATTTTAATACAAAACTAAGGGCCATATCCTTTTAAAATGGTCTTTTATTAGAATTAGAAGGAAAAGAAAGAAAAGATACACGTTGAAGACACATGAGGAGCAATATAAACCAAGAAAAAAGTTTAATGCCGAACAGAAGATTTTTAAAGCAGAAACCAAAATCACAGCAGCAACAATAAATGGCAAAAGAACATAAAATCCGCACAGATGCATTTACATAAAAAAGATCAAAGGTGTTAAATTAGTATAAACAGAATAAGAAATGACGGCAACAGAAGACAGACAAAATTAAAAATATATATGTACACATAAAACAAAAGCAAAACAAATACACTGAAAGCTTGTTTACTGAATATTACTTTAAAAGAAAACATGTCTATTTCTCTTAGCTGCAGTAGCCCAATTATCAGCTCACTCCAAGAGCCATACAGGTGTTGGTTAGATTGCTTCAAAAGAAGGCAGCAGGGTGGCCCAACAAACTCTTTCATTTGAAATGCCACTTAAAGGCTCTTGCAGTTAGGTTTGGTGTTTCTTAAAGTACGGCCATGTATAATGTCTGTGACAGAACCCAAGACATGTTGTCTCCATGCAGTCTCCGCTGTGTATATAGAGTTGTCGCCCACTTACAAAACTGTAATTTATTTTATGTGATTCATAGGGGTTATTTTAGTCAATAGGCTGATTCTGTGGTAAAACATGTAAACATGTCCGCATAATTGTAAAAAAAATAATAATTCCTTGTTCATGTGCTCCCTGGGAGGTAATGCTGTGGGCAAAAATGAGTGTGAGTGCGTGTGTTATTTCCACAGCACAGAATACCTAGGGATGTATTTGAAAAAAATTAAACTACCATGCCTCCGTATCATGGATCTCAAAAGGCCTCTAAGCCAAGGGTCTCCAACCTTTGCAACTTTAAGTCTGAAGGACTTCAGCTCCCAGAATTCTCCAATCAGCTGAAGGAGCTGAAGTCCTTCAGACTTAAAGTTGCAAAGGTTGGAGACCCCTGCTCTAAACAATCATATTTTCAGCACCAGAGGTGCAATTTCATACCGAATTAGTGCTTTGTAGGTGCACTTTAAAACAGAAACCAGATAGTCCTCAATTTACAACAGTTTTTTTTAGTGATCCTTCAAAGTTACAACAGCACTGAAAAAAAAAGGGACTTATGACTGCTTTCACACTTACAACCACTGCAGTATCCCCAGGGTCACATGATCAAAACTCAGGTGCTTTGCAACTGACTCATATGTAGGACGGTTGGGGAGTCCCAGGGTCATGTGATCACCTTTTGCGAACTTTTGTCAAGCAAAGTCAACGGGGAAGCCAGATTCCCTTAACAACCATGCTACTAATTTAACAACCGCAGTGATTCACTTAACAACTGTGGCAAGAGAGGTCATAAAATGGAGCAAAATTCACTTAACAAATGTTTCATTTAGCAACAGAAATAGTTATAAATCAAGGATGAAATGTAGTGAATGAATTGCCTTCATTTTCCAGGTTTTTTTTTTAATCCCACAACAATAGCCTATGGGGTGAGTTGGGCTAAGACATAAAACTGGCCCTAAGTCACTCATTGACCTTCTCTGAGTGCAATCCCCACTCCAGGATCCTAACTATATATTATATGGCAAATGCATTTTAAAACTTCCCTACTGGTAATCCAGAACAATCGAATAAATTGTTATAAGCATTGAACGAATGAATAATAATAATAATAATAATAATAATAATAATAATAATAATAATAATAATAATAATTCATTAGATTTATAAACCGCCCCCTCTCCCCGAAGGGACTCGGGACGGTGTACAGGAAAAATTAAAAAACCATATAAAACATACAATATATACAAAGTTAAAAACGAATTAAATTAACCTGTACTAAAATTTAAACATTAAAATACAACCCAACCTATACTAAAATTCCCTAAAATCTAATATCCATATACGTATTTGGCAGATGATATATTATGAGAGTCAGGACTGTTACGCAAGACCAGCTTGCTGAAAAAAATATGTTTTAAGTGAGCGGCGAAAGAGGGGAAGGTCTGTGATAGTGCGAAGTTCGGGGGGTAGGTCGTTCCAGAGGGCCGGCCCTGCCACAGAGAAGGCCCTACCCCTGGGCACCGCTAGCCGGCATTGACCGGCGGTTGGTACCCTCAGTAAGCCCTCTCTGTGGGAGCGTATCGGACGCAGGGAGGTATGTGGCAGGAGACGGTCCCGCAAGTAGCTAGGCCCCGAGCCATGGAGTGATTTGAAGATGGTAACAAGCACCTTGAAGCGCACCTGGAAGGCCACCGGTAGCTAGTGCAGCTCGCGCAGGAGAGGTGTTACGTGGAAGTAACGAGAAGCTCCCAGAATCCCCGGCGCGGCCGCATTCTGAACCGACTGGAGCCTCCGGGTACACCTCAAGGGGAGCCCCATGTAGAGAGCATTACAATAGTCTAAGCGAGACATCACGAGTGCCTGAGTGACAGTGCGGAGGGCATCTCGGTCCAGAAAGGGATGCAACTGGCGTACCAGGTAGACCTGGTAGAATGCCCCCCTGGTCACGGCCGTCACATGGTCGTCTAGGGACAGCCGGGAATCCAGGAGGACGCCCAAGTTGCCAGCCCTTTCCGCGGGGGCCAATGACTCGCCCCCGATAACCAGCGATGGAGTAAGCTGGCTATGCCAAGACGCCGGAAACCACAGCCACTCGGTCTTGGACGGGTTGAGCCGAAGTTTGTTACTTCCCATCCAGAGCCGCACGGCTTCTAAACACCGGGACATCACTTTGACGGCATCGTTGGGGTGGTTGGGGGTAGATATGTACAGCTGGGTATCATCAGCATACAGATGGCACTCTACCCCGCAACCACGGATGATCTCACCCAGCGGCTTCATGTAGATATTAAACAGGAGGGGTGAGAGGACCGACCCCTGAGGCACCCCATAAATGAGTGGTCTCGAGGTCAACCTCTGCCCTCCTGCCAGTACAAATTGCGACCGACCGGAGAGGTAGGAGGAGAATCACTGCAAAACAGTGCCCCCTAGTCCCAACCTCTCCAGTCAGTGCAATAGGATACCATGGTCGATGGTATCAAAAGCCGCTGAGAGATCTAATAGGACCAGGATAGAAGAAAAACCCCTATCTCTGGCCCTCCAGAGATCATCCACCAACGCGACCAATGCCGTCTCGGTGCTGTGCCCAGGTCGGAAGCCAGACTGGAGCGGGTCTAGATAAGCAGTTTCCTCCAGGTGCCGAGAGAACTTCTGAACCACCACAATCTCTACAACCTTCACCAAAAAGTGAAGGTTGGAGACCGGACGATAGTTAGTTAACAATGCTGGGTCCAGGGAGGGCTTCTTGAGGAGGGGTCTCACCACCGCCTCTTTAAGGGAGGCCGGCAAGAACCCCTCACTAAGAGAAGTGTTCACAATTCCCTGGAGCCTGCCTCGGGTCACCTCCCAGGAGGCCAGTACCAACCAGGAGGGACACGGGTCCAATAAACATGTGGTGGCATTCAGTCGCCTCGGCAACCTGTCCATGTCTTCGGAAGTAACAAAGTCGAACTCGTCCCATAAAACGGTCTCAAGACCTGCCTCGGACGGTCCGCCCAGATCTATCGAAATGGAGGCCAAGTCGTCCTGAATCCGAGCGATTTTGTCCTGCAGATAACTTCCGAACTCCTCTGCTCTACCCTGCAAGGGAGGTTCCCGCGACCCCTGATGGAGAAGGGAGCGGGTCACTCTGAACAGGGCGGCAGGGCAGTTATCTGCAGACGCAATAAGGGTGGCAAGATGGTTACGTTTTGCCACCCTTATTGCCACTAGGTAGGTCTTTGTGTAAGACCTCACTAGTGTTTGGTCGGATTCGGAATGAGTGGACCTCCATCTGCTCTCTAGGCATCACTTGCGGCGCTTCATCACCCTTAGCTCCTCAGAAAACCAGGGGGCCAGGGTGGATTGGCGCCGCGTGAGAGGCTGCAAGGGCACGACCCGGTCCAAGGCCCCCGTGGCCGCACTATTCCATGCGGCCACTAAGTCCTCGGTCAAGTCGTGGGTGAGGGTTACAGGCATAAGCCCAAGCTCCGTCTGGAACCTCTCCGGGTCCATCAGGCGCCTGGGGCGGAACCATCTGGGAATCTCGGGTTCCGCCTCCCTGCGGTGGGGTGTAGCGGTCAGAAAGTCCAGCCGCAGGAGCGAGTGATCTGACCATGACAGGGGTTCGATGATTAATTCCCCTACTCCTAGATCACTCAACCACTGGCCAGAGGCAAAGATTAAGTCTAGTGTGTTTCCCCCTGTATGTGTGGGGCCTTGAATTACTTGGGTCAGGTCCACGGCCGTCATGGAGGCCATGAACTCCCGAGCCGCCTCAGACAAATCGCCTACCGATGGCAGGTTGAAATCCCCCATGACTAAAAGTCTGGGGGTGCCAACCGCCACCTCAGCGATCACCTCGAGGAGCTCGGGCATGGCCGCTGACACGTAGCGGGGAGCCAGGTACAAGACCAGCAGGCCCAGCTGCCTCCCAAGTCCCCATTTCACAAACAGAGATTCACATCCGACTACCTGAGGCACAGTGGCCTCCCTTGGCTGAAGACTTTCTTTAATAATAACCGCCACTCCCCCATCCCTACCCTGGGCCCTTGGCCGATGAAGTGCTAGGTAACCTGGTAGGCACATCTCAACGAGGGGAACACCTCCCTCGTGCCCCAACCAGGTTTCCGTAATACCCACCAGGTCCGGGTCCCCCTCTGAAATTAGATCGTATATGAGGGGGGCTTTGTTCACCACGGACCTGGCGTTGCACAACATCAGCCTCGGGCCCGGGCTCTGTAACTCCTCACCTCCTAGATTACGGGAGGAGCCCAGGGGGTCGGGGCGGGCGACCGCTCTTAAATAGCGGATACGCACGCCCCCCAAAACTTGATACAACCCCCGGCTCCCATCATACCTGCCCCTCCCCTGGGCCGTTTGGATGGAGAGGCCCTCTGTGGGATCGACCTTCGCCCCCCCCCCCTTTACATCAGATGTAAGATAAATAGATAATGTTGTGGTGGGAGACATCACTTTGTCAAGCTATAGGTGGAAAATATATGACACGCCAGATGTTGAAATATAATTCAGCAAAACCTGGACACATTGCTAACAATAAGGAATGTTGGAAATTGAAACGCAGTCCCACGGAGAGACAATTTTCTCATCCCTGTTCTGGGAGATGTAGGGAGAGCAGTGGCGTAGCGTGGGTTGTCAGCACCCGGGGCAAGGCAAGTAATTTGCGCCCCCTAACCCCTGGATTTTAGCACTCGAGTCTCTTCCACTCCATTGCCCGCCGCAGGGCCCCCGCCCGCCGCCGCCCCCTCCTCGGCAGCGGCTGTGGCACCCGGCGGCGAGGCAACCCCTTCGCTCATCCTTCTCGGTGCCTTTCTAGCCCCCCCCCCCCGGGAAGCAGCGGCATCGAGGACGGGGAGGGCGCAGCATGCGGAGCGGCGGGGAAGCGAGAAACGGGAAGGGGGGAGAGGAGGGGTGCAGGAAGATCCGACGGCAGCGGGGTAGGGGAGGCAGCCGCAGCCGGCAGGTACCCGAAAGAGCTGGCCTCCCTTCGATCCGGAGAGCGGGACGCCTCTCCCGCCCTGTCAGCTACATCTCCGCGCATTCACAAGACCGCTGCTGAATCAGCTGGAACGCGCGAGCTCTCCCCACCTTCCGCCCGCCGAGCTCTCTTCCTTTTCCCTGCGATTTCCCGCCCCCTCCCGGTTTCCTGGATTCCGGATCCCCCCTCCCCCGCCCGAGAAATAATACTAATAAAAATATGAAAAATCCCCTAAGATCCTTTCCCCAAGGAAGAAGACGGGGCGACGGGGAGAAAACGCCTCCTCTTGCAGCCGCTCTTGCTTCGGGCGACGCTTCTCCGGTCCCCGCGGCGGTGGCCACATTCCCCGGCTGCCGCTGTTCCTGCCTTACTCGATCCCCTTTCCCGAAGCGACGGGGAGCTGCGAGTGCGAGCGCGCCCCCCCAGATGTTGCGCCCGGTGCGGCCCGCACCCCCTGCACCCCCCACGCTACGCCACTGAGGGAGAGTCAGGGTTGATAAAATGAATATATTACTTTGTCATGATATTTACTGTCAACAGGTCAGTGATGGCTTCTTCTTTAAAGGGGGAGCAGGATTATAAATCTCCACTATGTCTATTTCCCTTAGAGCACTTCAGAATGGTGGGGAATGATGGGAACTGAAGTCCGACATATTTCAAGATCACAAAGCTGGTAAAATCTGATCCACATAGTATCTCTAGAATCAGAGGCATGCATTTCTGACTTGGCCTGGTCCAGCAAGTTTCCTGTGCTTTTAATGTGTTTTATTGAATATCACATTTTTCAGACTGTAAGACGCACCAGTGTATAAAATGCACCAAGATTTCGAGGAGATAAATAAGAAAAAAAAGTTTTTGTCTTCCCTGGCCCCCAGGAGCACTCTGCAGGTTTCAGCAGGGCTGGGGGAAGGCAAAAATGCTCCCATTTTTGTAAACAATGGGCAGAAAACGGGCCATTTTTCACAAAAACGGAGGTGTTTTTGCCTTCCCCCAGCCCTGCTGAAGCCTGCAGAGTGCTGCTGGGGGCTGGGGGAAGGCAAAAATGTCTCAATTTTTTGCAAAAATGGGATGCAGGGGCGGGGCTTCAGGAGGCGAAGATGGCTGTATTCTGTATTTAAGACGCACCAACATTTCCATGCTCTTTTAGGGCGGGGGGAAAGTGTGTCTTAGACTCCAAAAATTACGGTAGTTTCTCCTAATTCTTATGGTTGTCTAAATTCATACAAAAATATAACCACTCCAATACAGCACAATTTGTAGCCCCTCTCTCATTTATCCATTAGAAACCGAATAAATAAGTAACATGCCTTAGGATCAGATTATCTAAGGGACCATCTTTTCCCAATAATTTTTACCTGTGCACTTTGGCCTAACGGATCAGGGATGTTATGCGCCCCATCAGCCACGGAACATTCTCTGATGGAAACCAAATGTTCTGCCTTCTTAGTAGTAGCCCCTGCCCTGTGGAATATTCTTTCTTCAGGATGGCCCTGACCTGCTTAGCCTTTCATAAGATTCTAAAGACCTAGCTATGTCCCTGGAGACCTAAAATTGTAGGGGAATCCATTACCACCTTGCATTGTTAATTTTTATGTAATTATTAGGATAATTCTCATTTGCCTGCATGTATTATTTACAACTTTTTTTATGGTTAATTGTTGGAGTATTGTTTGCCACCCAGAGTCAGCTGAATTGAGATAAGTGGCTACAGACATTGGATAAACAAATACTGCATAAGTAAAATTCGGAATATGCTTCCCATATCTCCTGTTTTCATTGAATTTTGCTTCATTTTCTGAAACAATTTGCCAAAGGGCTCTAGAAGCGAATGCAGTAGAAAAAGTATTTTTAATTAAATGTGTTTTTTTTTCTTTGTCCACAATAGGTCATAGTATTGATGCTCTAGTCCCGTGATGGTGAACCTATGGCACGGGTGCCACAGATGGCACGTGGAACCATTTCTTAGGGCACGCGAGGCATTGCCCTGTCAGCTCCAACACGCTTGCGTGCACTGGCCAGTTGATTTAGGCCTTCTTTTGAGGCCATTTTTCGCCTTCTGGAGACTTCAGGAAAGCTCCTGAAGCCTCTGGAGGTGGGGGGAGAGGCTGTTTTCACCCTCCCCAGGCTCCTAGAAAGTCTCTGGAGCTGGGGAGGGAGAAAAAAGTGCACCAAAAGCAGGGGGTCATGCACATAGCATTATGGGTGTGGCACACTCACACACAACCCCCCTGCACTCCCCCCGCTTTTGGCACGCGAGCCAAAAAAGGTTAGCCATCGCTAGAGTCTAGTCCTTTAGATTCCCTTCTATGAAAATATTTGAGAAACCTATGTTTGGTCAATGGAACTGTAATAGATTTTTTAACACCAGAATTGTACTCTGTATTGATAACAAATAAAAATGCTTAGTTGGCCATTGTTGGGGGACTGATTGGAAATAATTCATTAACCATTGATAAAACACATTGAAAATGAGACACCAAGAAAGGAGTGCATCCTACTCCATGCATTAAAATCATTGTTCTGTGTAAACTAACAACCAGAACATACTTACTTGATATGCAGAAGAAGCCACAACAGATCATGTATCAATGCTATGGAAATAAACAGAAATCTGATCCTTTGCAGGATACCTACCTGAACCAAACTATCCCACCCTCTTTTTTGGTAAGGGCAATGTAGGTGGAAGCATTGTGCATGTTACTAACATTGTACAGAGAAGAGAAGCTATGTGTGCATCTTCCTTATTCTCATCAAGGATAACTTGAAAAGGGGGGAAAATGTCATGGGAATGGGACTCTCTGTACAGGGGAAAGAGGGAGAAAACCAGATTCTATCCCAGTGTTGGTGAACCTTTTTGGCACTGAGTGCTGCAATGGGGGCATGTGTGTGCGTGCATGCTGGAAACCGGAAGTGCAGCTGCCCAGTGCACATGCGCACACTGGAAAGATGATCTTCCAGTTTCTAGTGCACACATGCACACTGGTGACTTTCTGGTTTCTTATTTATTTTATTTATTTATTCAATTTATATCCCGCCCTTCTCCAACAGGACCCAGGGCGGCGACATGCATGTACATGCAAAGACCAGCTAGCCAGTGCGCATGCACGTGCCAGAAACTGGAAGATTATCTTCCCAGCATGTGTATCAGGCAGCTGCTCTTCCAGTTTCCAGCACTCCCACACACATCAAAAACAGCTGGCCAGTGCATTGCAACCCAGAAGAGAAATGGGCAACAGCTTGCATGCCCGCAGAGAAGGGGCTCCATGCCACTTCCACCATGCGTGCCATAGATTCGCCATCATAGTTCTAGCCTGTTTTGTGGGAAGCTTCCTATTGCAGATCAGAGAGCTGACTGTTTAATTTAAATATGGATCTTGAAATTCTGTCTTTTTATGACCAAAGGATACTACAGAGGAGCTAAAAAAATTAAAAGTTTCCAAAATAAAAGTAAATGATAAACAGAAGAGGGAAGAGGAACAAACATAACCAAAAACAAATGAACTTACCATACTGCGAGTGAACTTTTCTAGGGAAGTTCTACGACATTGCTCATTCTCGGGCTTTAGAAGGGGAAACAAAAGTTAAGAAGGGGGAAAAAAATGCCAAAACCAAAAATAAATCAGAACAAAACAAAATAAAAACCCCTTCAGCTTACTTCGTCTTTAGAAGTGTTAGCAAAAGAAGAAAAAAAGTAAACATCTCAAACATAGGGCAAGTGCTGTTTGCAAGAGCAAAGCAAGAACTTAGTGCAATCATTCCGTAACTGCTTTTCTTTTGGGAAATGCTGCCCTCCTTTTTCAAAATATAGCTATGGACATGTAGGCAATGTTACATATACCAAGAAAATCGGATATAATGATGATTTCTACATCGGTCACGTGTCTGTAAGTCTTTCAGAAGAAAACCGACATTTTTTTCAGTCAGAAGGTAGTGCTCTGGATTTATAACGGAATAGCAATAGCACTTAGACTTCTATACCATTTATTTATTTATTTATTTATTTATTTATTTATTTATTTATTTATTTATTTATTTATTTATTTATTTATTTATTTATTTATTTATTTATTTATATCCCGCCCTTCTCCAAAAGGACCCAGGGCGGCGCACAGGAATTTAAAATACATACAAAGTAATACAAAAATTTAAAAAACCTATTAAATGTCTGTCCTGCGCTAAAACCAATTAAAATCCCCGAAATAAAAACTATATACACTAGTCCCAGCGGAGGTTATGTTAGGCCGGCTTGATGAAAGAGATGTGTTTTTAAACACTGGCGGAAGAGGCGGAGGTCAGTGATGGTACGGAGTTCTGGGGGTAGGTCGTTCAACAGGGCAGGGCCCACCACAGAGAAGGCCCTTCCCCTGGGTGTCGCAAGTCGGCATTGTCCGGCCGACGGCAACCTGAGAAGGCCCTCTCTGTGGGAGCGCATCGGTCTAAGGGATGTATGGGGCAGGAGACGGTCTCGCATATAACTAGGTCCTGAGCCATGGAGCGCTCTGAAGATGGTCATCAAAACCTTGAAGCGCACCCGAAAGACCACAGGAAGCCAGTGCAGCTCGCGCAGGATCAGTGTAATATGGGAGTGCCTCGAAGCTCCCGTAATCACCCGCGCGGCTGCATTCTGAACTAACTGTAGCTCTCAAGTGCACCTCAAGGGAAGCCCCATGTAGAGAGCATTGCTTCACAGTGCTTCACAGCCCTCTATAAGTGGTTTTACAGAGTCAGCCTATTGCCCCCAATAATCTGGGTTCCCCATTTTACCAATCTTGGAAAGATGGAAGGCTGAGTCAACCTTGAGCCTGGTAAAATTTGAACTGCCAAATTGCAGGCAGCCGGCAGTCAGCAGAAGTAGCCTGCAGCACTGCACTCTAACCACTGCGCCACCAGGGCTCTTAATCCAGTCTTTCTGTCTCTGTGTGGACGCAAGAATAGCCCGAGATAGAACAGAACAGCATAAGAGAGGATATGATGAGCCTTGTCCTATTCCCCCTTTCCAAATTTATTTATGTGGACATTTCTATTCTAACTTTCAATGACAAAAATCAAATTCAGGAGGCTTACAAATAAAACGATACTCCTTTCTGATGTGCTGGATGTTATATGAAAACTGATCGGGTTATCTGCTTTTTTGCTTAACTTGATCCTTTGGAACTGCTATGCTGCGGTGTTCTACTCCAAATGAATCCCATTGTGTGCTCAGCTGGACTTACTCCCAAGAAATTATGCATAAGGCTGCTGTTGGCATAAAGGTTTTGGCAGGCTACATACAAAACAATCAAATTACTATTATTTGTTATTTTTGTTATTTGGAAGCTATAACTATAAAGTATGGGAATTTTACTATAATAAGAAATTTACCAACGCTATAGCTGTGTTACTGTCCTCCAGAGAAACATGATTCAACTCATCTGGCATAAAACAAATCTTATTAAATATGAATGAAAGGGTAATTTCCCAGCAAACAAGCCATTTAGCTGAATAAAGGAATTGTAATGTTCAGGGGCAAACCCATCACGAGATGACCTAAGTCAATTCACAAGTTTCAGGGGCGAGAGACGGATTTGTCCATACATTTGACATCATTACTAAATCAGCACAGGCTTTTTTTTTATGAACAGAAAAACAAGCACTCGATTTTAATTCCTAATTTCTGTTCATGTCATACTAGTTATTATCTCATTTTCCTTACTACCCCCTCCAATTTCCCCCAAACTCAAAATAGATTATATTAAACTTGGAGAAAGTTAATGGTTTAAAGTCATACTCAGCTTTCATGGTTGAGAGTGAAACTGAAGCTGAATTCCTACGACTATTAAGATACCAACCCGCTTTTCCCTACCTCCTCAGGAGGGGGAAAAAGCAACGGTATATTACAGGGGTGAGCTGCTGGAGGTTTGCAGGGGTTCGGGAGAACCTCTAGCTAAGATTCTGTGCAGTTCGGAGAACCCCCAAATCCTACTCCTGGCTGGTCCCGTCCACCCTGCCCCTTAGTTCCCAGGCAGTAGTTCCCAGGCAGCCTGTTTTGTATGCAGGTAAGTGCAGGGCATTCACAGAGGCTTGGGGAAGGAGAAAACCAGGCCTACTGAAAGTTCAGGGAGGCTGGAAACAAGCCATTTCTGGCCTCCAGAGCACTTTCAGAGCCCGGGGATGCTGTTTTTGCCCTCCCAGAGGCTTGGGGAAATTTTCCAGAGACCGGAGAGGGCAAAAACGCTCTCCCTCCCGCCGTGGTGCAGGAGGCCAACTAGGCCACACCCATCATGGCCACACCCACCCAGCAACCGGGCAAAGAACCCCTTGCTAAAATTTTTGAAGCCCACCCCTGGGTAAATGGCATGGAAACGCATAACTGCAAAGCTTCTCTTTGTGTGCGAAATAAAATAGCACAAGAAAATACAACTTTACTTTTGAAATAAATGGGCTCACAAAATATACAGAGGACAAGAGTACACGTGATCTTAATTGAGAGACTACTTGTTTAGCTGTTTAAACTGACAATACTGCTGAACAAGTAGCACTTACAACTGCTCCTTATTGTTTTGTCCATCACATTATCCCTGTGGTCATCTGTTGACCATCTGTGACCTTATTTTCTGGCTTCCTGTAAGCAAAGTCAATGAGGAAGCTGGCAGGAGGTCACAAATGGCACCAATGTGATGTCCTTGCTTAACAACCTGGGATGATTCACTTAATGACGGCAACTAGAAATGCCAGAATTTCTGTTGCAAAATGGTCATGTAACGTTGTGCTTTATGATCATGGAAATTCTGGTCCTAATTGCTATAATTAACCAAGGACTATCTGTATAAGTTAAGTGTTTCGGAAAATTGGCTTTCTTGCACTCGTCCTGGTTGCAGAAGTATAAAGATGTACCGTATATATATAATGACAGAGATGTATACATGTCTTTTGATTTAAGTTCTTGTGGAAGAAGAGTGGAAAAGGGAGATGGAAGATTGATTCTCTGATCTGCCTTAAATGGGTATCTTCTTCTAGCCAGTGAACCTTGGATGTAATCTATTAAAATTTCCTGAATTTCTTGTTAGCATGGTCAGTTATCATGGTGGCTGTGAAATGTGGTAATTGTAGTATGGCATAGATTGAGGAAGACTGCGATGGAAGAAGCTTCATCACAACAGCTTTTAAGGAAATAATTCTAGGGCAGTTTTATCAAATCTCCAAATGTTTGGATTAGGGATATATATTTTTTTGATATCTGGAATGACATAACCAATCAGTGGAACTCATCTGGCATAGACATAACCAGAAAAGAGGCCCGCAAAGCAGTAATTATGGACTTTCAGATATAATATTGTGAGGAATGTGACATCATTTAATGTTTGAACTTTTCTGTCATATTGTCATTATATAATTTTACCTATAAAAGGACATTTAGTTGCTGGTAGCAAAGCTTTTCCAGAAGCCAGTGTGCTCATATTTCCTTTCCTAACATTTCTTGCAAAGTGGGAAAAATAGGACTCCAAATCTGCAACAGTTAAAAAATATGGAACCAGGAGAAACTTTCATTTGCACGTGTAATTCTCATCTGAAGGATTACAGGTGTTCTTTTTTTTTTTTTTAGAACTGGAACCTGTGTGCCCCTGAAATAGATTGGGGCTCTGTGTATTTGTGTGTGTTTGAGGCCAAATCTGCTTAGGTGCCATGCTCTGTAAACACTTATGCAATGAAGCAGCTGTGATATTAGAAGGTGCCAGTTTAAATGTCAACTGCATTTGAAACCAATGTTCCTATGATTGTATGTTGTTTTAGTTTCCCCCCATTTTCCAGCACTGGTTGGAAATTCTAGGATATGCAACATATCAGGAGGTTGTCAAATTAGGGAATGCTGCAACTGTTTCTTTCCCACTAACACTCTCTGTTCTTGGCCATTTTACACCCTTGGAATTGCCCTACCGTGGATGACAGGCTGAGTGAAAGAACATCAAACTTTGTGACTCTTGAAAACCTACTATAGTTGTTTTGAGCTTACAGCCCTAAACACTATACCAATCCTAAAGACTATAGGTTTACAAACAGAACAATTCTATCCATTGGAGCCTGAATGCAATATATTTAATTACTGTAAATATAGAATCCGCACACATAAATAGACAAGGATTAGTTCATGTAGGTTTCAGACATACCCTTCTCCTTAAAATGTAAGGAAAGGGACTGTTGCAACCAACCATTGGGCATGGTTACACAGAGTTAAAATAATTAGGAAATCCTTCATTCTAGTTAGCTGCGGAGAAACTACATGAGAATATGTAGTTTCTGGGTATGTCTAGTTTGATGAAGAGAAGGACGGGGAGACATGATAGCAGTGTTCCGATATCTCAGAGGGTGCCACAAAGAAGAGGGAGTCAAACTATTCTCCAAGGCACCTGGGGGCAGGACAAGAAGCAATGGGTGGAAACTAATCAAGGAGAGAAGCAACTTAGAACTAAGGAGAAATTTCCTGACAGTTAGAACAATTAATCAGTGGAACAGCTTGCCTCCAGAAGTTGTGAATGCCCCAACCCGGGAAGTCTTTAAGAAGATGTTAGATAGCCATTTGTCTGAAATGGTATAAGGTTCCTGCCCACGCAGGGGGTTGGACTAGAAGACTTACAAGGTCCCTTCCAACTCTGCTATTGTATTGTATTGTATATGTGGGCCCATATGTTTATTTTTTTAGCTCTTTGTTCTTCCTTTCTTTTCTAGGCTCTCTGTTGCTTCTTGCTCCAATCTACCAGCACTGAGTTCTTTAAAGCATCTATTGTCAAAGAGTCATTACCTCACATATGGACATTCTTGCAAGGGAAATAGATACATGGATTTAAAACTACCTAGGGCTAAAATTGAGCTTGCAGTAGCAATAAAACCCCACTATGGGGAAAAAAAACCATGCAATTAATTGGAACTAATCTAAGGAATAACTGTCACAAGCCATGTATAGATATGAAAAAAGGGATCATGATGAGTGAATGCTACACTAAGAAGAAGAAAAAATTGATGTTAAAATAACATGGTTTGAAATACTATGTAATTTTGTTTAATCGGCTAACTTGGAGAAGGTGACTATTCATAAATGTTCATTGCCCACATATACAAGTATGTCACTGCCATCATTACATTATTTGTGTAATGATGTTATCTTATATATGATGCAAATGACTTAATTTGCATCACATCCACAGGCCCGTGTTACATGTGAATCTCTTTCATCACTGCTAGATTCTTCAATTCCACATTCTGATAGAGGAGACAAACTTGGATGAGGCCTATTTGACTCTTATGACAAGAAAGATAAGTACTTGCAGATCACCTTTTTGCCCATTCAGCTTTCAGAACAATGGGGAGGCATCAACTAATTAACTGTCAACATTTTTCCTGCCAGTCAGAATTCAGGGGTTGGGTTTCTGGCACAAACTTAGAATGTCTTCTGAACTGCTTTTGTTTTCTTCTTTGACCTGAGTCTTTTGAACATTTTTAAGAGACTAAAATACAACTTCCTTTGCTGTAGTAATGCTCACATGCACCTTTCTCCATTTGGGAAATAAAAGGAGACAGCATCAGGAAATCTAAATCCATGTAATGCAGCATTCCCCAATTCCTTCTCCTACTACTTTTTAAGAATCATAAAATTGTACTGTTGAAAGAGCCAATTTAGACCGGAGGTTCCCAAACTTGGCAACTTTAAGACTTGTGGACTTCAACTCCCAGAATTCTCCAGCCAGCAGAATTTTAAGCTCTCTTAAAGCGCTGCTGGCTGGAGAATTCTAGGAGTTGAAGCCCACAAGTCTTAAAGTTGCCAAGTTTGGAAACCTCTGATTTAGACCATCTAAAGTCTAATCCCCTCCATGCAGGAGGTTACGGCATTTTAACAGATGGCCTTCCAACCTTAGCTTGAACATCTGCACCAGAGGGGAGCCATGTCTTCTCTGGAGAAGTGTTCCACTGATGAATTGCTCTTCTCATGAAGACTTTTGTCAACATTCAGACTACGCTGCTCTATAAAAAGTGATGTGTATAATCCCATCTTTGAAAAAAGACAGTAGCTGGTGAATCTGATCTACTCATAACCACCATAAGACAACTGTGTTATAGATACATATCTATAGATATTTATTGTGTAGAGTCAGGATTTTGGGCTACACTTTGACGTCCAACCCAATTACTATGTTAAATTTATTGAATGAAAACTGTTTTGGAGGTTTTTTTGGCCATGGGATGATAACAAAGAAAGTCAATAAGATTTATGACCAATCACTTAGCATTCAAGACACCCACTGAAGCAATCCTATCTCAACCATAGCCACAACACTGAGTTCTGCCCACCAGCTATGCAGGCCTATACAAGAGCTTAACATCAGTATAAAGAGGAACCACCAAACTAGATTCAGTAAAAATGGTCTAACGGCCATTGGATTCTGTTTCTCCATTCCATCTAGACTTAATAACACTTCTGCTGTTGAAAACCACCTTAAGCCCATTTCTTGGATGTCTCTTCAGTTTCAGAGCTTCTATATGGCTCTCGCAAGAGCAATTGGCATGTGAAATATAACTCTGAGAAATACTTGCAAACTCTTGGTACAAAGGAAGTGCTGAAGGGTTCAGTGGGTGTCACTAAAGTATTCCACACATTCTATCCCAACCTAGCAGTTCTCTATTTATGAGTCCATAGAAATATGCAGATGGTAAACTTCTTGCAAAAACTTCTACCAAAAATAGTCTCATGTGTACATCTCTATTTCACTGCCAAAATGAGTTCTATGCACACATCACCACTGCTCAGCAGAGAATGACCCTATCTAGTCAGCATCAAAGCTTTACTCGTGATAACCAACCGTACTTCAGAGATCCCATGCATACAGGGAACCAGTAGCTTGTCAGAAAGAGTTTCTAAGAATTTATGATCCCATTGGAATTGCAACAGAGATTTGATTAGGTTGATTGAATTACAGGATCATGGGAAAGCAGCAACTAGCAGAGGAAAGAAGAGAGCCAAATGGAAAAAGCAGAGGACTCAATCTCTAAATCTCTGTACAAAAGCCTACCGCATTTTTCGGAGTATAAGACGCACTGGAGTATAAGACGCACCCCAGTTTTGAAGAGGCAATTTTTAAAAAAAAGTAGGTAGGGAGAGAGAGGGAGAGAGAGGGAGAGAAAGAGAGAGAAATACAGTAGGTAGGGAGGGAGAGAGAGAGAGAGAGTAGGTGGGAAGGTGGGGGGAGAGAGAGAAATACAATAGGGAGGTAGAGAGGGAGACAGAGTGTGTAGTTAGGTAGGTAGATAAAGGGATAGGGAGAGAGAGAGAGAAATACAGTAGGTAGGTAAGTAGGAAGAGAGTGTGTGTGCAGATAGATAAGTAGGTACAGGGATAGAGAGAGAAATAGAGAGAGAGAAATACAGTAGGTAGATAGGGAGAGAGTGTAGATAGGTAGGTAGGTAGAAGGAGAGAGAGAGAAAACTAGATAGAGAAATAGATAGAGAGAAATACAGTAGATAGGTAGGGAGAGAGAGAGAGAGTAGGTAGGTAGGTAGATGTTTCCAGGTGTATCTACCCATGTGCTGGAGAAGGAAATCACTGACTACCTTTGGAACAAATCTTTGTTTCTGCAGGCACAGTACTTGAACAACATAATTCTCATTAACCACTCTAATTAAACAGCTTCCCGAAAGGGGGAACCTCCCCCCCTTTTTGCACTGTGCAAACTTCTCCCAAATGGCCCGTTTTTTGCGAAAATGGGCCTGTTTTTTTTCAATTAAAAGGCATGAATAGCCTTGAGGGGGCTTGCAGAGTGCTCCTGGGGTGTGTGGGAGGGTCAAAGTGAGCAAAAAACTGGCCCATTTATCACAAAAGTGGGCCATTTTTGTGTCAAATAAATGGCATGCATAGCCTTATGGAGGCTTATAGAGGGCTGCTGGAGGCTGGGGGGGGGCAAAAACACCCTGTTTTTTGCTCATTTCTGCCTTCCCCAGCCCCCCGGAGCTCCCTGGAAGCCTCCATAAGGGTATGCGCGTGGCCATTTTGGTGAAGGGGCGGGGTTTTAGGAGGCAAAAAATGCTGTATTCGATGTATAAGACGCACCCAGATTTTCAGCCTCTTTTTAGAGGAAAAAAGGTGCGTCTTATACTCCGAAAAATACGGTATATATAAAATTGAATATGGGAAGTAGGAAATCACTTCATGTGGGTATATATTATTTAAACCAAGCCACAGATGAAAATCAAAATATTATCAGCTCTCTACCCTTTACGCCTAAATGCCTGATTTAGGATTCTAGTCCGTACAAGAAACCCTTTGTTGTTTTATATAGTAAGGACAGAAAACAATAATGAGCACAGCACAGCATGCTGACATGAAAATAAAATAATAAGATGTGGCTGGACAGAGGGATAGTCAGAGTAGCATTTAGTATTTGTTTAAAATCAAAAATAATAACAACGGTCCATATATAGAGAGAGTGGTGGTGGAAGGGAATGGCATTCACAGAAAACCAGAAGCTGATAGAAAATCAAGAGGAAGGCTCCAGGTAAGGCATCACTAGAGCAACCATGAGATTAAAGAGAAGGGGATGCTGCCCTTCTTCCCAACGGTTGCTAAGCTGTATGACAAGATTAAATGTCATTAAACTGGATGGTATTTGTGCCCTGCAAATACCATGAATGGTATTTTTCTACTTCACGTTAAAAGAAGGTGGAAGAGCCCTAGTTCAGGGATAGAGGGCAGCCATGTCAATCCTGGACACCTCAAGTTAAAAGATGCTGGTCAACAAGGTCGGGAAAATTTATGGAGATCTGCTAAGAAGAGCAGACTTTCACAAGGCTTCACAACAAATCATGTCACCCAGCTTAGAGCTGTTTTTGCTTCAGCTTCCTCTCTCTATCAGAGGACGGCCACTGAACAGTGAAGTTGTTTATTCAGATGCCAAACATGGAGCTTTAGGAAGAGGGAAAGACATGTTCTCAATCCTCACAAGAAGGAAAGGGAACAAGCCTTGCCCCTCACAAAGAACAGAACATTCATGTCCACACAGCAGCAAGCGGCAGCAGGCAGGAGTCAAGAAGGACTTGAAGAAGCAAGCATGTCCTTCCCGATAGATACCTTCTTCTTTGCCAGCAACAAGTCTTGGTAAGCATTGGAACGGAGGAAACGTGCATAGCTGTCACTCTTCATCAGCTTGTAAATATGTTCCTGTGGGAAGGGAAGAAATGACAGGGTGAAATTTGCTATTGGACACTGTTCAATAATCTCCAGGCACCTAACGAGGAAAAAAAAAGTGAAATATTAAAGCACAAGTGAACAGTTCCCCCCAAATTTCTAAAACATGGTGATAGATGTTCCACAATGGACTATCAGCCAGGTGAAAAGAAACCTTGGCATGGCTTTGTTCCAGGAAGGAAGGAATGATTATCTAGGTAATTGAAGGTTTCTTCCATCTTTCAGTGCAAAGGACTAAATAAAACCTTATATATATACTTGTGTCACAACACCCTGGTAAGCCCCAATTAAGGGAGGAAGCAAAGCTGCTTTCCTTTTCTGTCTTTCATCTGCCTAACATGTAATACAGCCCCAGTTCAAATCCCAGTAAGGGTATGGCTAGCTGATGAGAGCTAAATAGCTTGAAATAGATCTATACTAGTCTCCCTTGTTTATTTATTTATCAGCATATTGATAAATGTTTATTTATTAATCAGTGTGTATATATGTGTGTGTGTGTGTGACACCCTGTTAGAGCCCCAATTAAGGGAGGAAGCATACTGCTTTCCTTTTCTGCCTTTCGGCTCATCACCAGAGACCATCTAGACAGAAAGCCATGAGTTCCGTTGTGTAATTTTTTTTTAGACTATCTATCCTAGTCTCCCTGATTTATTTATTGATCAGCTCAAAAACTTAGCACACACACACACACACACACACACATATAAACAATACTGCCTTTCAGGTGTTCATTTTTAGTATTCAGAATCTCTAATACAGCTTAGAATCATCTTAGGTGAGATAGAAGGATTCTAACCTCTTGCTCTTCACTAACTGTATTCATACAAGAAACGTGTCCTAGTTACCCAATTAGACCACTTGAGAGGTTGTGTGATAAAAAAAATTAGGTGCACACAGGTGGAGGTGACACATGTGCACACTGAAGTCTGCACAAAACCATATGGGGCTTAGTTAAGGCGTACAAGAAATAGGGAATTGGTTTTGATGGTGAAAATGACATATTTTTTGCAAGTTATAGCTAAATGGCAAAAAACAAAAACCTAAAGCAAATAGGTGGATCTGTGTACTATGTTTACTAAATAAGGGGAAATGGAGCAAGAAATGTTAAGGCATGCAAATGCTGATAGAAAAATAGAACGGAGTATGTGGTTCAGTACAGTATTGTATTAGAGTGAATAAATATTTGTTGAAAGAAGTTAAAATGCCTGTCTATAACAAAGTGGGGTTGCCCATTTTTGTTACCTGGAAATGAGATTGTAATGAACTGGAATGGAGCATTTAAAAATACTGTAACTGAAAATGGATACGGGATGATTATGGTCTGAATGCAAAAGTTTGGGTCCAGCATAAAAGCAATACGTTGAAGTGGTTTGGTTATATAGACAGAATTAATAAGAACTGAATTACAAAACCATTTGAATCAAAAGGAAATGGGTTGAGAGGAAAGAGAAGACTGAATGAGTCATGGTTGGATGGCACTGAAGAGATATCATCATGAGCCATGTAGCATTCGAGATTAAATTAGCATTGGTCTACCATGCTACTATTCATAGTCCTAGAACAGTGATGGCTAACCTTTTTTGCCTCGCGTGCCAAAAGCGGGGGAAACACGGGGATCATGCATGGGCGTGCCACACCCATAATGCTATGCACGTGACCCCAGTGTGCATGCAAGCACAACCAGCACTCCCCTCCCCCACTTTTGGCACACTTTTTCCGCCCTCCCCAGGCTCCAGAGGCTTTCTAGGAGCCTGGGGAGGGTGAAAACAGCCTCCCGCCACCCGGAGGCTACAGGAGTTTCCATGAAGCCTCTGGAGTGCAAAAACTGACCCTATGGGAAAACCAGAAGTCTGTTCCTGAATTTGGGTTGGTTTTTCACGAAAAATGGCCTCAAAAGAAGGCTGAAGTCAGCTGGTCAGGGCAACACCTCACGTGCCCTAACAAACGGCTGTGTGTGCCACCTGTGGCACACGTGCCATAGGTTCGCCATCACAGTCCTAAAACAATACTCATAATATTGGCATCATAATATCCTTAATACAATTTGCACAACTGTTTGACCAATCTCCTATGATATCGCAAGGACAAGCCATCTGGTACGCTAATCTAGATTTATAGATTACAATTTATATGAGTCCCACCTAACATGATGAGAAGGTTGGGATAGCTGAAAAATTGCTCTATGCACATTATTATGTTGAATCTCATTCTAGCTTTGAATAGGCTCAAAGGCAAGTGACTTTGGATGACGTTTTTTGGTCTGACGATAGACTGCTGGATTTACTTTGATGTGACACCACCAATCGAACCATGCTGGATCTTTCCCAACCTTTTGATTTTTCCTACTGCTATAATTTCACACGAGCGTAGATGCATTAAGAGAAATTGAAAGGATGGTTAAATGCAGTTGTTCAAGAAGAGTCAGGGCAGGCATCGGTTTTGTAAACCTTTACAAGATGCTGTAAACTTACCGGCCATGCCAGATTTATTGATTTTATAACCAGCCTTCTGTCTAAAGAGCAATACATGGAGTAATCTTTAAATAACTTAATAAGTAGATTGGCCTAAGAGATAACAGGCAGGCAGTTGCCATGGAAGTTCTATGTAGCTAAGGCTGAAGCCCCTTTTAACCAGTCTTCCTAGTTCGAGTCAAAGGCTCTGATCTAATCAGTGTTCCAATCTGGACCCAGCTTTGTTGTTTGGACAAGTTGTCTTACAGGTCTCTCCTTGTTCATTAGTGTGCTCATGCATGTAGATCCATATGATGAATCATGCACAGACCTACATTAATTTTGTGTACCCCTGGGAACTGGTAAACAGCAATTCTCTTAAATAGATTTTAAAATGGATTTATTCTAAATTGCTTATGACTTTATTAAGCTTGGGGTGTTAACGAAGGCCTAGAAGGAAATCAACAAATGATTGCAGACAGATTACAAAGTTTCAGTCACACTTTTTTAGACAAATGTTGACACAAATATGGAAGTAATGGTTTTCACATGAATACAATTTTAGGAGGGTTGCTACAATCTTCTTTGCAACCCAGTGAGGGCATCCAGCTGTCCCTGGCTCAGCACTGCTCCTTTTCCTGGACCTAATGGATTTGCTGTCTCCAATGGCTCCAATTTGAATGACGACTTTAGCAATAACTTAGTCTTCCATATATTATGCACTCAGTCTGTAGCTAGAAATATGTTATCTTGTGATAATTCACTATATTGGCCTTTAGAGTTGGTTGTATCTACTGATATAGGACATGGTAAAATATGTGGAGCTTACAGCCCATATGAAGACGAAGCAATTAGTGTTTGACAATAGAGGGAAAACAGATGAGGAGATATAAGCAAATGCTTTGGAGAAGGATTCCCCGCAAAACAGGTGAACATCAATTTAATGATGTTCCACAATGATTCCACAATTCATGAGAATAATTCTAACACAGTCACAAAGTAATGGGCTATCATTTTTTCATTTGGAGCAAGGGTGTCAAACTTGCATTGTCACGTGATGTATCGAGGCTTTCCCCCCCTTCGCTAAACTGGGCAGGGCCAGCACATGACATATCGCTATCTATCTATCTATCTATCTATCTATCTATCTATCTATCTATCTATCTATCATCTATCCATCCATCCATCCATCCATCCATCCATCCATCCATCCATCCATCCATCTATCCATCCATCCATTTATCCCTAAGGTAGTATTGAGCCATTGCTCCTAGGATTATACACGGTTAGATTCTTATAGGGCTCTAAACACAATATTTTTATCAACTATTCAATACATAACCTTTAAAAATATGTTTAATGACATACCTTTTAATGTATACTTTTTTACAACTAAAAAAGTCCTAAAAAGACCTTACTTTTGATGGTCATTTTAACCAGCAAAATCATTAACAGAAGACAGGCATGACTAGTAGAGGGATTCAGATAATTTAACAACCTGTTCTCTGCCCTAATGATTTCTTCCAACAGCCAGTTCACCAAACTGCTCAGAAACTTAACAACCGGTTCTCCCAAAGTGGTGTGAACTAGCTGAATCCCACCACTGGGCATGACCATGAATAACTAAAAAGGCATTGCAAATATTGATTTTGGGGTTACAAAGAAATTTTAGTGTATAGGCAAATTTGCAAATATAGAACCCACAAATTACAAAGATTGTCTATATTTGGAGACCTAGATTGATCTGTCTGTCTATTATCTTGAGATATTTCTATATTTCAAAATTGTCACACATGTGCAATTCTTACTATGTTCAGCAAAGGCCCCACTGAAAACCATATCCAGTACTGGCTAGATCAGATGCCTCCAAAAAAATTCAGCTGAGCTTAATGCAACTGGATTTCTTTTCATGGTTTCCACCCAACATTTTCCCACTCAACTTCTGTGGGTCATTTATAAATTTTCCCCAACCCTTTTAAAAAGACACTGACATACAAATACACCAGTGGTGGGTTTCCAACATTTTTAGAACCTCTTCTGTAGGTGTGGCCTGCTTTGTGGAAGTGGCTTGCTGGCCATGTGACTGGGTGGGCATGGCCAACTTGTAAAATGTGGTGAAACTCACTTAACAATGCTCTTGCTTAGCAACCAAAATGTTGGCTCAGGAACTCTGGCATTTGAAGCACACAAGTCTTAAAGCTGTCAAGTTACAAGACCCTTGCACCCCTAACCCTTTAGGGGAAAAACCCCCAGGGGTGTTCAAACTTGACAGCTTTAAGACTTGTGGACTTCAACTCCCAGAATTCCTCCTATCGCTCTTCCTCTTGATGATGTGTGGACGGGCGGGGTGAGGGAGCTGGAACCGGTTCTAAACGGCACTGTAGATTTGTGGAACCTCTTCTATAGAAGAGGTCAGAACTGGCAGGAACCCACCCCTGAAATACACATTAAAACACCTGCAGAAAATAATAGGTTGGATTCACACTAAAAGCGTATGTTTTTATCCAATTAAAATATGTTTAAAACTAAAAAGCAGGATTTAAAATATAGCTATCAAATGCTGACAGATGTTTAACAAAATATTAATTACTACAGGAAAAAAAGCATTCCTTCCCTTTCTTCCTCTTCCAGCCTTTTGCTCTGTTCCACAGACAATTAAGCCTTGAATATGAATGCGAATGAAACAAAAGAGATTTTCTTTTCCTCCCCTTTTTGCTTTACAATGGGCATATCGCAGAGTGGAGTCCTTGGTGCTCTCAGAGCTTGATTGTTGGCAAGCTTGCAAAGTAAACAGCCTCGCTCAGCGAGCACCAAGGACGCCACAGTTCAACTCTGAACAACAGATATTCCCTTCTGTTGGACATCACAGAGTCTTGAACTACATAAAGACACTCCCAAAGTAGTGGAAGGATATGATCCAGAGGTGACAAACTGGCAGCCTGCGGGCCAGATGCGTCACATGTAGGCCACATCCACCCCAGCTCCGTGAAGGAAAAAATCATTGCGAAATGTCACGCAATAGCAACGTGTCGCCGTGAGTTTAACACCTGTGGACTCTGATCAGTGGTGGGATTCACTTACCTTCCCTACCGGTTTGCAAATGTGAGCGCACACGCCACATCTACACATGTGCACTGCCTTCTATGCATGTGCAGAAGGCAGTGCACATCACATCGGGGCGAATGGGCGGAGCCTCCTGCAGCTGCTGCTACCGGTTCGCCTGAACCGGAGAGAACTGGCGGAATACCACCTCTGACTCTGATCTATCCAAGCCTTCCCGTAAATCAGGCGCTACCAAATTATATCTTTTTCCAATGAAAATTGTAACCTCTCCTGCATCTCCCCTCCCCCACCAGTAACCTGAAGCTTATAGGATGAAAACAAAATGTCTGGATTTCTTTTGTGCACCAAAGGTCTGATAGAGAAGTGTTAGGGGTAAAACACCCCCGTTGGAAAAAAACCAGGCGGAATAATGCACTACACCGGACAGCAAGAGATATGTTGCTTAAACCACACAAGAACTCTCAAACACTGATACTAGAAAAATAAATAGTCTTTACTCTTAACTAAAATACTTCTTCCAAACAGTGATACTAACTCCTCCAACAATAAACAGTCCTTCACCAAAACACAGTTATCTTACAGTCAGTCAAAACAATGATTCTTCTTCCGTCTTCAGTTTCAGCTCCTTTCTCAGTGGCAATCAAGAAGCAAAGGAAAGCAAAAGGGATGAACTGTGTTTCCAGCTGCCTTTTATGATTGAGCTGGGAAGCACAGCCAATCAGATTCCACATAGTCTTTAAAGATACATATACCCTTTAATAATCCTGGCTTATATATATTGTCAACCCAACATCAGGATAATTATCCTAACATACTCCCCCTTGGGTTGGCCAATATATATTTACATCCTTAAGCCATAAACATCACAACACTCTTTGTGCTTTATCACTCCTTGAGCCTTCGTGAAATTGTCAGCTACATTATTCTCTGACATACAGTATACAAGCGTTACCATTTCATTCTTTATACACTCCCTCACATTCAAATATCTAAGATCTGTGTGTTTAGATCTCGTTTTCACTGCTAGATTTGTAGCCATTTGTATGGCTGCTTGACTGTCCTCGTACACAGTTATCGGACTACTCACGTCAATGCCTAAATCCAGTTGATAATCCAGCAATCACAAGTCTAGTAGGCAAGGCAACATCAGAAAAAAAGGCAATGAACTGGCATGGCGTTTTATAGCACGACAAAGTTAATATGGATTTTGAAAATCACTATGTCAAGGAGTGCCAGATTGAAAATATGAAATAGGTACAAATAGAGGCTGTGCCTGATGATACTTTTATTGACCTCAGCATAGGGAAGCATTTTATATAAGACAGACAGCAGAGAGAAACTCTATAAGTTTTATAGATGCCGTATGAATCAGAAATTAAGATGGTCAAAAGAACAATTGGAGGAGAACATAACTTTCAATGGTTTGCATATGCACGTTTAAAAGAAAGAAAGGTTCAATATGGATAAAAGGATAGATGGAATTGAAAAAAAATACAATACACAGGTTGAAATGGAATCATGTGCAAATGATGAGCATGCAATAGCAAAAATATATAAATTTAAGATTTGAAACAGAAGAGGTTAAAGACTGCATGACAAAACGAGCTGCAAATTTTGGATATAACATAGAGAGGAACATTTGGAGAGAATATGGGTAATTTTGTGTCATTTAAGAGTACATTTTCTATAGGATGATATACCATTGGTATGTGACACTGGAGAAATTATTTTAAAAAAGTATAAAAGTATTTAAAACCAGGCATGAAAATGTGAGAAGCACTTTTTTTTTAATGGATGGTGAACTAGTGAGAAATCTAAGAAATTTTGGATTTAAGTTCACATAATGATGAAAAGGACTTGAAGGATGAATATTGCTAAGCAATCAGAACTTTTTATTGGAATTTATGGTTAATGAATAAGAAAAGGCTTATGGTCAATTGATACTATAAATTGTAATTGCAGAAAGATTATTATATGCATCACAATGGAAGAATGATGAAATTCTCATAGTAGAAAAATGGATTACGAAAATGTCCAAATTTGCTGAAATGGCAAAACTGATCTGGTCAGAAAAGAAACAAAAAAATTAAAAAAAAATTGGAAGCCTTATATGGACTTTTGTTGAAAGAAGGATTTGAAGACGACGAAAGATGAGGACTAAATGAAGGAGGGACAATAACAACACAAATGTCTGTTAAAAAGAAGGTCAGAAGTAGTCTATATTTCTTATTTTTGGTTTATTCTTCTTCTCTTGCAGTTTTCTGAATTTTTCCCTCTTCCCTTTTCTGTTTGTTATTACATGGAAAACTCAATAAATATATTTTTGAAAAGAAATGAAGGCAACACAGTTTTCTGTAAAAATGGCTTGTTCTAAGTTACATAAATAGCTTTAAAAATATGACCTGATAGTTCTCAACTTAGCACCAGAGGTGGTATTCAGCAGGTTCTGACCAGTTCTGGAGAACCGGTAGTAGAAATTTTGAGTAGTTCAGAGAACCGGTAAATACCACTCTGATTGGCCTCACCCCCATCTATTCTCCGCCTCTGAAGTCCCAGCTGAATGGGAGGAAATGGGCATTTTTCAGTAACCTTCCCTTGGAGTGGGGTGGGAATGGAGATTTTACAGTATCCTTCCCTTGCCACGCCCATCAAGCCACACCACGCCCACCAAACCATGCGTAAACACAGAATCGGTAGTAAACATTTTTGATTCCCCCCATTGCTTAGCACCATAAAGGGGTCTGGAATGGAGTGAGATGTCATGTGACCACTTCACTTCAAGCTCATCTGGCTACCATTGATAAGTAGGTATGCAGATCATTAACTATAGTGGGATGCATTGGGAGTGGTAGAGGCAACAAGGTCCCACTAGCATGTGTAATTGGGAGAATTTGTATTGTTCCATGGCTGATCCAATGCATGGAAATTGCCGCAGGGAATAGATCTGGACGTCTCTCCATCCCACCATTCTTGGGAGGCCTCCATTGATTACAGGGACCAACAGTGAGCCTAAATTGTTCCACTTACCCTGACATTTTTCTATTGCTTCCGACAGTCATGCCCAACCAATGCCTGGCATGGCTTTCTACAGAGAGCGGATGCCTTGTGCCATTCTGCAGGCATGTGCTTTTCCAAACTGCACCCTAATTTCCAAACAACTGAACTCCTTAGCTTTCCATGCTTCCTAGTCTAAAAAGGCTAGTGCACTTGATCATTCAGGAGGCTAGAAAAAAAGAGCTAATTCTAGCCTGCCAGACGACTGTACTCACTAGCTTTCTATCAGTGGTGGGTTTCAATTTTTTTTAGAACCTACTCTGTAGGTGTGGCCTATTTTGTAGGCGTGGCTTGGCAGTCATGTGACAGGGTGGGAGTGGCCACCTTTTAAAATGTGGTGAAACTCATTTAACAACGCTCTTGCTTAGCAACCAAAATTTTGGACTCAATTGTGATGATAAATTCTTTCTTTCTTTCTTTCTTTCTTTCTTTCTTTCTTTCTTTCTTTCTTTCTTTCTTTCTTTCTTTCTTTCTTTCTTTCTTTCTTTCTTCCTTCCTTCCTTCCTTCCTTCCTTCCTTCCTTTCTTTCTTTCTTTCTTTCTTCCTATTGTAACTCTCTCTACATGGGGCTCCCCTTGAGGTGCACCCGGAGGCTTCAGTTAGTTCAGAATGCAGCCGCGCGAGCAATTATGGGCACCTCTAGGTTTGCCCACGTAACACCGCTCTTGCGCGAGCTGCACTGGCTACCTGTCGTCTTCCGGGTGCGCTTCAAGGTGTTAATTATCATCTTCAAAGCGCTCCATGGCTCGGGACCTAGCTATCTGCGAGATCGGATCCTGCCCCACACATCCTCACGACCGATTCGCTCCCACAGAGAGGGGCTTCTCCGGGTGCCGTCCACTAGACTTTGTCAGCGGGCGACGCCCAGGGGAAGGGCGCTCTCTGTGGCGGGCCCGGCCCTCTGGAACGACCTTCCCCCTGATATTAGAACGACCACTGACCTCCGCTCCTTCCGTGTAAAATTGAAGACCTATCTCTTTCGACTGGCCGGCCTTGAATAGTTCTCTCTGTCTATTGACTCCAAATATTTTAATGGGTTCTTAATCTTATATTTTTAGCACGAGTAATATTATTTAATTCTATTTTAATGTATGTATGTTGTATTTTATTGTATATTGTTTTTAGCTTTGCCTGTGCACCGCCCCGGGTCCCTGTGGGGAGAGGGTGCGGTTAATAAATTTCAATTTCATTTCAATTTCAATTTCCTTCCTTCCTTCCTTCCTTCCTTCCTTCCTTCCTTCCTTCCTTCCTTCCTTCCTTCCTTAACTTTCCTTTCCTTCCCGGTGGGCCAGATTTACTTCCAGCTATGCCGGTGGAACCCCCTCTCACTGGTTCTCTAAATTTCACCAACCGGCTCTCGCGAGTAGGTGCGAGCCTGCAGAAACCCACCACTGCTTTCTATGCTTGCCTCCTCGCACAATGATGTTTCATAAGTTGTAGAAGCTATGCTATTTTTCCCCCCCAGGCCGTATGGTTAGCATCACAAAATGACTTCATTTGTAAGCAGTGCTGTTGGAGAGCAAAAGAAAGGGGATAATGCAACAATAAGAAAAATGGTATGCTCAAGCTTACTTGAAGATATAACACCTTCTGCATACAATACAAGCCACGTCTTTAGAAAAAATATGAGAAACACATTCGGCAAAATTCTTGGAACAGGTTTGCACTATCAATTTCACTACGACCTAAACAGGAATAGGGGAGATAATAAGAAAAGGGAACCTATAATGATAAGATAACTACTTCAAGTCAATGTCGGTGTAAGAAGAGAGTTTCTCTCTCCTACAGCAATGATGACCCTGGCGAGGTTATAGAAGGGCACTTAGCCAACAGTCCAGTATCTTGGAAATTCTAGACAAAGATTCTGGAAACAGTTGGATCTTTTAAAATAAGACAACATTATCTCTGCCTGCTGTATTGGGTAGCCAATGGAGCCTAGCAAAGCAACAATAAAAACATCCCTCATTTTTCTTTTGTGTGCAAGGATGGGCTTTCCTCCTCTCCCCTCTGAGATAGTAGATAGGCGAATTCTCATTCAACCTTAGATGATGGATGGGAAGGCACTAGCCTAACTGCTCCCAGGACAATTTCCACTTTTCCTTTCTTTTCCTTTTGTTATCTTTTGTGGTTCCAAAGAACTTGAAACTTTCTCTGGCAAGACAGAAAGAATGAGCAGCTAATTTTAAACTGTCACGGAGAGTAAGGTTATTTATTCAATCGCTTATTTTATAATCAGCCTTAGTCTCATTATAGAGCTTACAGGCTCATCAAAATATGCACACCGAGGCATAGATAGAGTCAAGGATGTAAGGAATAAAGCCAAAGCCAAAACTCATTACGAGAAGAAATACTTCAACATTACATATGGCTCTTTGACAGGGGCCATTTACAGATTGCCAAAAGAGAGAAGGGGGGGGGGAGGGAGGGAGAGAGGGAGGGAAATATATCACCAAAAATTGGGATGGTGAGAAAGAAAAATGTGCAGGAGACAGAGGGCAGAGCTTAAGTAAATATAGCCAGACTGAGAAATAATTTATACAGTTCACAAAAGGCCTCCCAACTATTTCATACAGTACCTGCATTTCTATCTGAATCCTAATGTTAACCTTATCACTAGCCAAGACTCTTACTTTGCCGATATATCCCTGTGCAAAAAAATAAAAAAAATAAAAAGTACTTCATCACAAAGTTAAATGTGCAGTGGAAATATGACAACTTTTTTTTTTTTTTGCAGCTCTTGTTCCTTTTTTTCCTGGCATTCAGGAGAGGAGGTGGAAGGACAGGATGTGGCTTTATTCAAGCTGTTCACAATTGCAAGCATTCTACATTACAGCCATAACTTGTCAGCTTCTTCCAGAAACTGTCAGCACGATGCTATGCATTTGGTCACATCTTTCAGAAGTTTTAAGTAAAAAGAACGGGTGCAAAGTAAAATACCGTCGATGTGGTTTCGTATTCCTTGAAACCCAGGGCCAGCCCTCACTGTGGCTTTGGCTGCAGAGTTATTTTCAGAAACAAGCCTGCATTTGAGCCTGACATACGTGTGCTGGTCAGGGGTGCGGGGAGGGGGGTGACTTACAAAGATTTGTGCCTGCTGCTTCAAGATGTGAAGTCGAGAGATTGTATGCCATAAAGCCACTGGGTGCTGCAGCTATCTTGGAGTGACTGCGCAAATCAATGTGATAGATGGAGCATTTCTGCATTTTGGAGCATTCTTGTTTTATGGCCTACATATAAGAGTCATCTGGGATTTCGGCAGCCCATTCAGAAAGAAAACCGTGATCTGCTCTTTCAGCAGTGGCCTTCGATGTAACACACCCAGTATTTGCTATCACTTGACTTCATCAGAACTACTGTATTTTTCGGAGTATAAGACGCACCTTCCCCTCCCAAAAAAGAGAGTGAAAATTTGGATGCATCTTATACACTGAATGTAGCCCCACCCACCCACCAGCCCCAACCCTTTGGCCTCTGCCTCCCAGCAATTTACCTCTTTGCAGCAAACTGGGGCTTGCAGAGGCTTCAATAAGCTGTAGCAATCCCTGCAGCCTGTAACAGCTGATGATCGGGAGAAATTGAAAGTGAAACTTGCTGTTTGCTCCATGTGACAAATTGCTGGGAGGCAAAAAAAATTTCTTGTGCTAATCAGGCTGTTTGCTGCAAGGAGGTAAATCAACAACTACAAATGACTATAGAATGTTCAAATTATTAGACTTGTTTTTTAAAGTCTGCTGTATTATTATTATTCTAGACAACTTAACAAAATGAAGAAGCTTTTTAAAATAAATGCTTGATCTGAAGAGGCCCAGTGCTATTGTTTTAATAAGTGCTATTCTTTTAAATAGCAGAGAATAACTATACTTCCAGAAAGCGCATCAATTTTAACAGCATCTATAAAATTATAGTCTGAAATATAACACTACAAACAGTGTATATTGTCTATACTGTTTGTTGTAAGGAGGCAAATTGCTGGGAGGCAGAGGCAGATATTTTTCCCTTGTTTTCCTCCCCAAAATCTAGGTGTGTCTTATACTTTGGAGCATCTTATACTCCAAAAAATATGGTAGTTGTCAGCAAACACTCCTCAGCTCTCAAACCTGAATTGTAAGCAGAGAGGAAGAAGCTATTTAATATCTGTTCCAAGAGTCCAAATTTCCAGAAATCCCCAAAAAGAAGTGACTGCTGGTGAGCTGGTTAATAGCCTGCATCTGAAATGTTGTAGCAACAGCACTTAGATTTATATACTGCTTCATAGTGCTTTACAGCCCTCTCTAAGCAGTTTACAGAGTCAGCATATTGCCCCCAACAATTTGGGTCCTCATTTGACCCACCTTGGAAGGATGGAAGGCTGAGTCAACCTGGTGAGATTTGAACCACCAAATTGCAGTCAGCCAGCAGTCAGCAGAAGTAGCCTGCAGTACTGCACTCTGACCATTGGGTCACTGTGGCTCATGTAATTCAGTGCTGGCTGGGAATTCTGGGAATTGAAGTCCACACATCTTAAAACTTGTGAAGGTTGAAAAATTATGCTGGGCTGTAGCTATTCTTACACCTGAGACCTTTGACCACTTTAATACCAGTTTTCTAGCAGAGACATTACACTGCCCTTGATTTCTATCAAAGCCCACCTCCCCTTAGGCCTCCTTATTTTGACCTTTCAAATCTTAACACGCTCCTTTTATCCACGTTTATGGCTAATAAGCTACTATTCTATGGATTGAAACAGCAACTCTGAACAGAAGTCTATGATAGGCAGCAAAAGAGGAAGGAGAAGGGAGCGGCTCTGGATGGGAAGTAACAAACTTCGGCTCAACCCGTCCAAGACTGAGTGGCTGTGGTTTCCGGCATTTCGGCATAGCCAGCTTACTCCATCGCTGGTTATCGGGGGCGAGTCATTGGCCCCCGCGGAAAGGGCTCGCAACTTGGGCGTCCTCCTGGATTCCCGGCTGTCCCTAGACGACCATGTGACGGCCGTGACCAGGGGGGCATTCTACCAGGTCCGCCTGGTACGCCAGTTGCGTCCCTTTCTGGACCGAGATGCCCTCCGCACTGTCACTCAGGCACTCGTGACGTCTCGCTTAGACTATTGTAACGCTCTCTACATGGGGCTCCCCTTGAGGTGCACCCGGAGGCTCCAGTTGGTTCAGAATGTGGCCGCGTGGGAGATTCTGGGAGCGTCTCGTTACTCCCACATAACACCTCTCCTGCGTGAGCTGCACTGGCTACCGGTGGCCTTCCGGGTGTGCTTCAAGGTGCTTGTTACCATCTTCAAATCGTTCCATGGCTCGGGGCCTAGCTACTTGCGGGACCATCTCCTGCCACACACCTTCCTGCGTCCAATACGCTCCCACAGAGAGGGCCTACTGAGGGTACCAACCGCCGGTCAGTGCCGGCTTGCGGTGCCCAGGGGCAGGGCCTTCTCTGTGGCAGGGCCGGCCCTCTGGAATGACCTACCCCCGAACTTCGCACTATCACGGACCTTCCCCTCTTTCGCCGTTCACTTAAAACCTATCTCTTTCAGCAAGCTGGTCTTGCGTAACAGTTCTGACTCTCTCAATGTAACATCTGCCAAATACGTATAAGGATATTAGACTTTAGGGAATTTTAGCATAGGTGGGTTGTATTTTAAATGTTTTTAAATTTTAGTACAGGTTTAATTTAATTCATTTTTAACTTTGTATATATTGTATGTTTTATATGGTTTTTTATTTTTTCCTGTACACCGCCCCGAGTCCCTTTGGGGAGAGGGGGCAGTTTATAAATTGAATAAATTTGAATTTGAATTTGAATTTGGAGGCAAACCTGTTGCTCCACTGCCCAGAGCTGCTCCTGTGTGGCATTGAGGGCACATAGTTCTTCATTGTGACTCACTGCTCTTGCTGGCATTGGTAACTTTCTCTCAGTCAATTTGATGCGATGCCCAGGAAATTGACAAGCTGGAGACTGAATTGACTGCATTACTAGCAAGTGGGAAGGGCCATATAGGAGGGTTCTTCTAGTGCAGGGTTAGACAACTTGGTGTCTCCATTCAGGTTTTAGAAGCAGTACACCAGTGGTGGGTTTCAAATTTTTTAGAACCTACTCTGTAGGTGTGGCCTATTTTGTGGGCGTGGCTTGGCAGTCATGTGACAGGGTGGGAGTGGCCACCTTTTAAAATGTGGTGAAACTCATTTAACAACGCTCTTGCTTAGCAACCAAAATTTTGGACTCAATTGTGATGATAAATTCATTCTTTCTTCCTTTCTTCCTTCCTTCCTTCCTTCCTTCCTTCCTTCCTTCCTTCCTTTCTTTCTTTCTTTCTTTCTTTCTTTCTTTCTTTCTTTCTTTCTTTCTTTCTTTCTTTCTTTCTTTCTTCCTTCCTTTCCTTTCCTTCCCGTTGGGTCACTGGCAGTGGTGGGCCAGATTTACTTCCAGGTACGCCGGTGGAACCCCCTCTCACCGGTTCTCTAAATTTCACCAACCGGCTCTCGCGAGTAGGTGCGAGCCTGCAGAAACCCACCACTGCAGTACACCTTCCAACAACCTTGCCACTTGCTATGATGGTAGGACAGACAGGGTCTGTCTTTGTAAGGGTCCCATCGGAAGCCAGTTTGGAGGAGGAGCTGGAACCCAGACCATACGAGTGGGATGGCATGTCACCCTAGGAAAGTCTGAAGAGCCCCGGGGCCTAGGATAAATGCAGTCCCAGGGGCTGCCTGGCATTGGGAGCAGCGGTGAACCAAACAAGAAGCCGCCTGCTCTAACGAAAGCAGGGGAGGATCAGTTGCCAACCGTCAGCAGCGATGAAAGGCAACGGATCTCCTCTGAAGAAGAACAGCTGCCTCTCCATGGAGCGGAAGGAAGGGATAGAGGAGGTATGTGAGGCTACTCATGAGGAAGCAGCTCCAGCCCCTCCTCACAAGGAACATTTTGGCTTGGGGTGATTTAACCATACACTGGGGGAAGATGAATTGCCAGGAACAACAATTTGCTTCGGTGCACACTTCCCTGGCTCTCATGGACTTCTGACTGGGTTTTGGCTTTGTGGACTCTGAATCTTGTTTGTTAACTATAGACCTCCAATCCATAAGACCTCCTTGCCTTATGGATTGGCTTTGACTTGCGGGACTGGGTTGCATTGGCTGTAGATGGTTGCCTTGAAGTGAAATTTTACTGGCATGGTTGGAAGGGCTGCCTATTGCAGTGGCTGGGCAATAAACAGACTTTGTTGATACCTACACCTGCCAATGGGTCAGAAGAACTCTTCAAAATTTATCAGATATCAAGTTGCCAATCCTAGGCTTGTTCCTTCATACACCTTTGGCACCCATGTAGCAGAAATCTGCATCTATATATGCACCTGAGAAAAATTAAATCCCGGAAGGAGAAGGAATTGAGTCCCGGAAGGGAGAAGGGCAGTATAGAAATTTAAACAACAACAACAACAATAATAATAAATATTAAATTAAAGTCGATTCATATTAAATATTAAATTAAAGTCGATTCCCTGATCCAGTTTCTGAAAAATATAGGATAGTTCCAGTAACTTTGGCCTTAACCTCATATGATACTAAATACATATCAGATTTTATAATATTAGCATTTTTGAAGGAAACTGCAAGATGAAACAGTTCCTTGCAGGAAAACTCAAAGATAGCAGGGAAGATAATACAATAATACAATAGCAGAGTTGGAAGGGACCTTGGAGGTCTTCTAGTCCAACCCCCTGCCTAGGCAGGAAACCCTATACCATTTCAGACAAATGGCTATCCAACATCTTCTTAAAGACTTCCAGGGTTGGGGCATTCACAACTTCTGGAGGCAAGCTGTTCCACTGATTAATTGTTCTAACTGTCAGGAAATTTCTCCTCAGTTCTAAGTTGCTTCTCTCCTTGATTAGTTTCCACCCATTGCTTCTTGTCCTACCCTCAGGTGCTTTGGAGAATAGTTTGACTCCCTCTTCTTTGTGGCAGCCTCTGAGATATCGGAAGACTGCTATCATGTGTCCCCCAGTCCTTCTTTTCATTAAACTAGACATACCCAATTCCTGCAACCGTTCCTCATATGTTTTAGCCTCCAGTCCCCTAATCATCTTTGTTGCTCTTCTCTGCACTTTCCAGAGTCTCCACGTCTTTTTTATTTCGTGGCGACCAAAACTGTATGCAGTATTCCAAGTGGTATTAACACTTCACGTGATCTTGATTCTATCCCTCTGTTTATGCAGCCTAGAACGGTGTTGGCTTTTTTGGCAGCTGCTGCACACTGCTGGCTCATATTTAAATGGTTGTCCACTTGGACACCAAGATCCATCTCACAGTTACTGCTATTGAGCAGGGTACCACCTATACTGTACCTGTGCATTTCATTTTTTCTTGCCTAAATGTAGAACCTTACTCTTTTCACCATTGAATTTCATTTTGTTAGATATTGCCCAATGTTCAAGTTTGTCAAGTTACCACCTGGAACCTTCTCCAGCACTGCCTATCCATCTTTCTCCAACATTTCAGAGCTGAGGTGGCACAGTGGTCAGAATGCAGCATTGTAGGCTAACTCTACCCACTGCCAGCAGTTTGAGCTTGAGTGGCTCAAGGTTGACTCAGCCTTCCATCCTTGGGCCCAGACTTTTGGAGGCAATATGCTGACTCTGTCAACTGCTTAAAGAGGGCTGTAAAGCCCTGTGAACCGAAGGCTAAGTTCTATAGCTATTTCTGCAGGAGGAGTTAACCAGGGAAGAATGCAGTGGCAGCAGTTGCAGATATTTCTTCCAAAGTCCATTCTCTCTGGGCACTGCAGTGAATCTGGCTGCAGATGTTGCCAAGAGAGTGTGCGAGCAACTGTGTCCATTCGTTTTTTTTCTGTTGAACTGGATGACGTCACCCTTTCATCCTCCCACTCGCTCATCTGAGATCTCCCTCCAGGTACCGTAGTAATGGTGATTCTATCCAATTAATCTAATAGCCTCCGCCACGCCATCCAGAAATAAAAGGGGTAAGTGAGAGCGGTAGCAATTGCTCCACCACATTTTCATGATTACTCAGCCTTTCTCTTCCCCTGACAGCCAAAACTGAGCAAGTGATTGCAAAGAGTCTCTGTAATTGCTCACCTGCCTACTCCAATTGCTACCTGCTTGCTTCAATCGCTGATTTCCTCACTTTGACCAATGTAGCGGGAAAGATTGGTGGGCATGCAGCAGGAAAAAGAAGGGGGCGCCAAAGGAAGTGTTGGCTTAAGTAGAGGCCCACCTTGAAGAAATCATCCCCGAACAATTAAACACTTCTTTATGTATCTAGTTGGAAAACGTTGGCTTACGTTGTACAAAGTGGGCAACAAGTAAACTCAGATCACAGTTTGAGTCAGAGGATGTTAGGTTTAACCTGTGACGTCTGTTTTCGTTGCAAATGTTCATCTCCAGGAAATACAACATTTGGTAGTTTCAGCTAAGCTCCACATTTTTCGCTGTTGTTTTGAAGAATGGGACACAGAATAATCTGTTTAAGTTATAGAAAGGAAGTGTCTACCTGAAAGTGTGAAAAACTTCCTAACGATACAATCAGTGCGTCAAAGAAACCAATGATTGTTGAACAGGCATGTCAGAGATGTTTAATTTGGACTCCTATACTTAGCCTATAATTTATTGTTGTAGTATTTATGGTGTCTTTATTTATGTATATGTATATACTTGTTTTAACTTCCTGTGCGCTGCCCTGAGTCCCTTCGGGGAGACAGGTGCGGGATAAAAGTCAAAAAAATTCTAAAAAAAATTCCTAGCCAGGGTGGGGTGGATGTGATGGCCCTCTAAGACTTTACAACTCTCTCTCTCTCAAATTTAAGATGTAAATAAGGCTATCAGTGAGGTGCAAGCCAATAAAAACCTTTTATGTTCATAATAACCTTGTAGATTCTCTAAGGCAGGGGTTCCCAACCTGTGGGCTGTGGTTCACTACCAGTCCATGCCCTATTCGCAACCAGGCCATGTGAGTGGTGGGGCAGCACATAGACGCATTTGCATCTGTGGTGAGTGCTTGCAGCCCCACAAAGTTGGGTGCTTGCATGCCCCTCACACAAAACCATCCCTCTTTCTCTCCACCCTGCCTCCCACTGGGCCGCCAACCCAGAAAGATTGGGAAATGCTGCTCTAAGGAACTACAGGTGATAGTGGCAAACATTATCATCTTTTTTTTAAAAAAACAAATCAATTTATAAATTTCCTTATTCAATCCCTGTTTCTGCTCCTGATTAAGGCTGAAGCATCTTCACTTTACATATTCATAAGTTACGCATTTTCCAGGGACACGTTAGCCATTTAAAAGCTGCATTTCCCTCTTTTGTTCTAGTGCACTATTAGAAATGACATCCAAGTCCGAACCTGTGCATCTTCATATGTGTACCTCCCTGGGTCTTTGACGTTTTGGCTTGTGATTTCATAGCTGTGAGAGTCCAGGTTGATGGCGCTCTGGGCCCCGGGTGCGAGGAACTCTTGCCAGATCTCTTCTACTCTGGCCGCTACATCTTGCAGTGGTTGTTTTTTGAGATCTTGGACAGCCAACCAAAACCTGCATTGAGGCAACAAAGAAAGAAAATGTATCCCAGAAAAGTGAGTCAGCTGCACCACCAAGATCCAGGTTAATTTTATCCCAATCTTTTTACAGCCAATATCCAACTGATATCCAAATATCTATGGCAGGGGTGTCCAAACTTGGGACCTTTAAGACTTGTGGACTTCAACTCCCAGAATTCCCCAGCCAGCTATGCTGGCTGGGGAATTCTGGGAGTTGAAGTCCACAAGTCTTAAAGGTCCCAAGTTTGGACATCCCTGATCTATGGAGATTCTCAGTCATCCAGCTCATGCTTGTCCCAAAGATGCATTTTCAAGGACTTTCCGCAAGGATATAAATCCTTCCCTTCCGCCACCATCCAGTCAGAGCTGAAGAAGATTCTTGGATAAGAACATTTTCAAAGAGAAAAACAGAAAGTCAGTTGCCTCTTGAAAAAGCACCTTTGGGACAACTGATATCCAAATAACCATAGCCAGAACCATTAGCATGTTGTAATTTCTGAGTGATTCTGAAAGAAAAATCACATTTTACAGCCTCTCCATGCGTTTGTAATGCATTTCAGCCTCTCCATCACTTTTTAGAATCATGTACAGAGACCTTATGAAATTAGAAACAGGAAATAGAGCTATTTTGCAGACAATATACTTTTGATATGCTTACTATGAACAAACTGAAACACAGTCTCCCCACCTCCTTCCAACAAGTATCTTGTGTCAAATCCCAGAGTAATCAATAAAGAGAAGGAATTGTTTCAAGCATAAAAAGCAGTCTGGCTCAAATTCAGTCTAATATTTTTTACATTGTTTCTGTTGAAGATCACTTGGGTTTAATCCTATGCTCTTCTACTTAAACAAAGGAAGTTTGAAAGGAAATATCTCCATCACCAGAGCAATATCATAGCCAGGAGATTCTGATTGATTGATTGATTATCTACCATCAACTTGTCAACACTCAGTGACCATCTAGATTTTTGCCCTAAGTTTGCTAGAAATTGATTTTTGCAGATAACTATCCTGCATAATGCGCCTTTGGTGTCTAGTCATGCCGGCCACATGACCACGGAGACATCTTCAGACAGAGCTGGCTCTTTGGCTTTGAAATGGAGCTGAGCACGGCTCCCTAGAATTGGGAACGACTAGCACATATGTGCGAGGGGAACCTTTACCTTTATCCTTCTTAATTGTTGTTTTTCACCGTTTGTTGAATGCATTACTCACAAAAGTTTTACATTAGATATAATGTCTTTATTTGGTTCCCGAGGAGGTGTTGTAACGGGAGCATGCACAAAGCCATATTGACACCTAGTGGACGTTCACAGCAACTGGTTCTTTTGACCCATTCATGGCAACTTGCATTTTTTCTTTCTGAACTGGCATTATCTACATGGATAAGTAGGAGCTGGGCTCAATATCCTTGGCATGCCAAGCATGAGTACTTCCAACTAATCTTTACTCTCTTACCTCTCTAACTTGCCATTTCTTCGTGGGTCTCTCTAGATCCGGGATGGCAAACCTATGGCACGGGTGCCACAGGTGGCACGCGGAACCAGAGGCGTAGCGTGGGAGGTGCAGGGGGGGCCGGCCGCACTGGGCACATCTGGGGGGGGGCGCGCTCGGGCAGCCCCCTGCCCAATCCAAAAAGACCCCTAGATGGCATCTCTTGGGCGGCATGAATAATACATTTAAACACTTCAAAACCCGCGTTTGATCCCCGGCGCAGCTCGACGGATGGCGCTGGGCTCGGAGCTGTCAGAGCTTCTTTTGCAACAGTTTTGGCTTTTGGGGGGGGCGATGAAAAGCAAAACGCAAAAAAATCCAAATTGTTGCAAGGAGCGCCTTTCCTTTCCTTCCCGACGCAGCGAGCACGCCAAAGCTATGGGAGAGTGGGGGGAAGGAGGGAGGGAAAAGAGGAGGAGGAGGAGGAGGAGGCGGCGGCACGGGGAGGGGGGGGAAGAGGAGGTGGGCGCCCGTTGGCAAAGAGAGAGAGAAAGAGAAAGAAGAAGAGAGGAAAGAAGAGATAAATTGGGGAGGGGGAGGCAGAAGGAAGTTTCTCCGCTGTTTCAAAGCGCAAATCTTTCCCCCTCGATTTGGATGGGCTCCCTTCCCCAAGTGGGAGGGAATGAGGAGGGGCTGGGAAGGCAGACTTTCCTTCCAACTGGTGCTTTCTGGAAGAGGGGGAGGAGGAGGAGGGAAGAATGTGGAGAGGAAGTGCGGAGAGAAGAGGAAGGAGGGAGGGGAAGAGAGAGAGAGGAGGGGGGGAGAAGAAGAGGGAGGAGGAGGAGGAAGAAGTGGAAGGAAAAGCGGAAAGAGGGAAGAATGTGGAGAGAATGCCAAGAGAGGAAGACGAAGGGAGGAGGAGAGGAAGAGGTGGAAGGGAAAAAACGGAGGAGGAAGGAATGCAGACAGAGAGCGCCAAGAAGAAAGAAGAAGAGGGGTGGAGGCAGAGAATGAAGGAGGAGGAGTAAGAAGAAAGAAGGAAAAATGAAGAAAAGGAGAGCCACCAAGAGGAAGAGGAGGAAAAAGTAGGGACAAGGAAGAAGAGGATGATGATGAAGAAGAAAAGCAAGAGGAAGGAAGAGTGAAGAAAGAATGGAGAGAAAGACAAACCACTCAGGGGCTACAAGAACATCGATTTACCTATTTTTATTTTACGGATGTATTTGTGTTCCACTTTAATAACTCCAGGCACTAAAACAGACTTGCAAGCCCTTCCTCTTTTTCCCTCTAACAACCCTGTGAGGTGGGCTAGGAGAGAATTAAATCCCCATGTTCAACAACCGTTGGTCGCTAATGTTGAGCAGGGGACTCTGCAATCCTCATACATGCAGACAGTTGCCCAGCTCCCAAATTTTGATCGGATTCAAAGCGTAAAAGCAGTGAGATACCAAATAGGTGAATTTTATGATGCTTTTTTCGAAATATCAGAAATTTCCGAAGATCAACAAATTAAAAGCGAGGCAGAATCTCTTGGAAATGCAATGAAAGACTATAAATTTTTAGTATCACTGGTTTTTTGGTACGATTTACTGTTCCAAGTCAATTATGTAAGCAAGGAACTTCAAAGTAAATCTGTAGAAGTATCCATTGCACTTTCTTCATTTGAAAAACTTTTAAAATGGTTAAGCGACTACAGAAATACTGGATTCAAACAAGTTTTAGTTCAAGCAAAAATTCTTGCACAAGATTTGGAAATATCTACAGAATTTCGAAATAAAAGGCTTCGGAAAAGAAAGAAACATTTCAATTATGAAGGCGATGATGAACCTATTGTAGATCCGATAAACGCATACAAGATATCTTTTTTAAATTTTGTTTTAGATAACGCTACAGAATCACTAAAAGATCGTTTTGAATAATTCAAAAATCATAATGACTTATTTGGGTTTCTGGGAAAATTTCAAAATATGGAAAAAGAAGCACTTCAAAAACATGCAGCTAAATTAGAAATTTCTCTAACAGATTCTAGGTTCACAGAAAATGATGCACCAATAGTGAAGGAAACTGATATAGATGGAAAAATGTTAGTTGAAGAAATGGAAGCTTTAAAATCTATCCTTCCATCAGAATTTTTTGAAAATCCATTTAAAATGTTCAAATTTTTATCGGAAAATGACAGAGCAATGGCATTTCCAAACTTGTTTATTGCTCTCCGAATATATTTAACAATTCCAGTGAGCGTTGCTTCTGGAGAGAGATCATTTTCCAGGTTAAAACTAATAAAAAACTATCTGAGATCGACAATGACTCAGGATAGATTAAATAGTTTAGCAATTATATCGATTGAAAGTGAAGAAGCAAGGAAATTGGATTTTCAAACTATTTTAGAAGAATTTACAGAACAAAAACTTAGAAATATGTAAATTCATATATTCATATTCAATGATGTAAATTTATATTCAATAAAATGTAATTGTTTTTGTATTTTGCATATTTTTATTTTTTAATGTATGTAGAAGTTTACCTATCTTATGATCCATGATATTTGATTTATATATATATTGAATTTGCATTTTATTTAAATATTTAATATATAGAGGGCCCCGCAAAAAAAATCCAATCGGGCCCCGCACTTATTGGATCCGGGCCTGCACATACAAACACAAACACACACACACACGCAGAGTGACAGATGGGTGGAGGGAGGAGAGAGAGACAGATACAGAGAGAGAGAGAGAGACAAAAAAAAGAGAGAAAGAAAAATAGAAAGAAAAACAAAGTGGGAGGGAGAGAAAGAAAGAACTTATGACCACAATTGAGCCCAAAATTTTGGTTGCTAAGCAGCACCGTCATTAAATGAGTTTCACCACATTTTCCAAGTTGGCCACGCCCACCCAGTCACACGACCGCTTAGCCACTCCCATAGAACAGGCCACACCTTTTGGCTCTCAAAAGAAATTTCAGTGGTGGTACTGTTGATATTTGGCTCTCTTGACTAATAAGTTTGCCCACCACTGCTTTAACTAATCTAGTGGAAGAGACTCGAATGCTAAAATCCACGGGTTAGGGGGCGCAAATTACTTGCCTTGTCCCGGGTGCTGACAACCCACGCTACGCCACTGCGCGGAACCATTTCTTAGGGCACGCGAGGCATTGCAATGTCAGCTACAGCACGCTTGTGGGCGCTGGCCAGCTGATTTAGGCCTTCTTTTGAGGCCGTTTTGCGCCCTGTGGAGGCTTCAGGGAAGCTCCTGAAGCCTCTGAAGCCTGGGGAGGATGAAAAAAGCGTGCCAAAAGAAGGGGGTCGTGTACATAGCATTATGGGTGTGGCACGCCCACTCACGACCCCCCCTGCAGTCCCCCTGCTTTTGGCACGTGAGCCAAAAAAGATTAGCCATCACTGAACTAGATATTTATGAATTCTTATTACGCCTTTTCTGGCAACTAGATACAAACATGCTCTATGATAAAACAGTGGATGTATTCAGACAGCAAGTCAGTCAAACATCCATCTCAATGCAATGGGAAGCTTGGTTAGTTTCAAGTTTCATTAGGGGTTTTTGGGGGGGCGGGGAAAAAGGTGGGAGAGCTCAGCATTTTGTGAAGACAGCCCATTTGGTTAGTTTTGTATAAAAATAAAAATAGATTCATTCAGTAACCACATTTGTGAGTCATATAAATTATAAAACCAGTCAGAGGCATTACAAGAATACGGTAAATGCCATCAGATCTGAGATTGATCATTCGCACAGAACAATCCTTAGGTAACTATCCATGTATATTAAACCAGCAATTGGACCTGGAAAATCTTGGGAGATTTCTGCTTTGTATGCATCTCCGGGGCAATACTTATCCAAAAGTCTTGTCACTTCATTTCATCAGGTGATCCTTTCTTTATTCCTCCAGTAAAACATTAAAGATTTCTTGCTGCCCCATTTAACTATGGACCTCATTCATTGTTGCTAACAGTGAGAAAAAAATGTTTCCCAGTCAGCCAGTGATCTAGCTTGGCCTGAGCTTTCTTTACTACGAAAAACACGAGAAGTGTCTATATGCCACCACTTCCTGTTCTTAACAATCTCTCAAACCAGCATTAAAACTATTGGTCGAAAGTTCAGGTGGGGCTGCTGCCACAGCCTTTTAAAAACAGCCTATAGTTTAACTGTCCAGTTCTCCTCTTTCTTCTTCACGGCCATGGCAACCAGAAAGCAAGAGCCCAGAGAACTGGCTATTTAACTTAAGAAACAGTCCAGAGGTCAAAGGTGGTGGCTAATGATGATACATCTCACTTTAGAGATCCAGATATTTTATATTGTCTATTTACAAAAACTTGAAACCAATGGACAACCCATCCACTAACCAGCTTAAATATACTGTTTCAGGAATCCCTCCATAGGCTGCAACATAGGAATGTGATTGGCAAACGTTTGTGAAAAGTGGGGAAGGTTCTGGAAGAAACTACCGTATGTAGGCACTTTTCTTGGCCGCATACAGAGAGTGAAATACAGAGAACATTGTCACAGCTTGGTATGCTATCAGATAAGGTGTTTAGTGTAGCCTGCCTTAACTGTGGTTTCACACACACCCCCGGCAGCCATTCTGCCTAGGAATTCTGGGAATTGTGGTTAAATACAACTGAGGGCAGCAGGTTGAGGAAAGGAGTCTTAGTACCCGGAACAAAGCTGTGCTTTTATTACAATGGCTGAAATATCAGCCTGAGGAAGCTAGAAAAAACAGTCATCCATGAATCCATCTTAGGGACATACGTGATATAACAAAAACCAGAGACCACAAAGTCTGCTGGCCTGGAGGATCACAGGAACCGAACCAAAGTTGATCCACCTAATAAGGAGACTATAAATGCCATCTCAAGTGTTCTGGGGAGAAAATATGAGTGCTAAATGACAATATCTGTAGCCTTTATTATATACGCTGGCTTGGGCATGCCGTGAGAATGGCTGACGGTCGGATTCCGAAAGATCTCCTATATGGAGAATTAGTGCAGGGGTAAGCAACCCAGAGGGAGACCACAGCTGCAATATAAGGATATCTGCAAGAGGGATCTAAGGGCCTTGGGGATGGGCATTAACAGGTGGAAAACCTTGGCCTCTGATCGTTCAGCTTGGAGGCTAAAGACGCAGCCTGGCCTTCTGCAATATGAAGAGACACTTGTTTGGCAGGCTGAGGCAGAGGCAGTCCCGGAACCACCAAAATCTGGGGGTTGGGCAGGGAACAGAATGTATCTGCCCTCAGTGTGGAAGGGATTGCTATTCTCAAACTGGTCTTTTTAGCCACACCCAATGCTGCTGCTTTAGGAACTCTTTCCAGAGCACGATACCATAGTCTTTTGAGACTGAAGGATGCCAATGGATGGTATTATTAGTTTACTCACTGTTTGTGGTTGATTGTCATGCTGCCTGTCCCTGATGGTGATTTTCACAAGAGGAGAGGTGGGTTACCTAGGGCAGGGGTCTGCAAAGTCGGCTCTTTTAAGACTGGTGGACTTCAACTCCCAGAGTTCCCCAGCCAGCATAGCTGGCTGGGGAACTCTGGGAGTTGAAGTCCACCAGTCTTAAAAGAGCCGACTTTGCAGACCCCTGACCTAGGGCATATCTGCCATCTGTTTTAATTTATAGGAAGCCACTGGTTGGTCTCTGTGGCACATTTCCTACACATGCACCACCCAAATGGAATGGCTGAGAAAAGCAGTGCTTTCTGAGAACACTCTTCAACGGGTTTGGAAGTGTGAAAAATGTTTTCCCCCCCCAAACTCTGAAATAACTGGCACTTTCACAAGAGTACTAAGGAACTCTGTACACCTAGAAGCGCCCTCGTTTTAATACTTGTTTGGGGCCAGCGGTGCCAAAGAAGGGGAAGAAAAAGAACAAAGCCTTTGTGAAATCCTCTTCAAACGAACAGAAGAAGCTGCATTTTCTGCTGTGCTGATCACTCCCTTGAATGATTTTCTACCCTTTTGAAAGCAATATGTAAATATTTAGAATGGAGGACTTGTTTTCTATTTCTGCCTTCTGGAGGGTAACAAGTTCACCGAGGATCAAATTCTATGCCTTCTACCATCACAGAACGGGCTGGCCTCAGCCCAACGTAAGCTTGTTTAAACGTCCCATTGTTTTCCATGGGTGAATTATGGCTGAATTTATGGAACACAGAAATGCTTATTGGCCATCTTAGTTTCACACTGACTTCACAGACTACCAAGAAGTACTTATTCCTTATGTCTTGTGTGCATATGTGTGTGCATGTATATATACATATATACTGAAACTCTCTTTCTCTCTCTGACACACACACACTCTCACACACAGATACACTATATTGAGTGACATAAACTATTTTACCAACAATGCGGTCTTAGCAAATAATGGGCAACCTAACAAACTGCACTTTCTCTGACCTGGCTGGGCTATATATCATAAAATTCCAGGGAAATGTATTTATTTATTACACTTGATTGGGGAAGCTCTGAACAGCTGACATATGGCTCCCAAATGGCCTTTTGCAGCCAAACTAGCCCTTCCTACAATTCACTGGGAATAGACCACTTCTGCATATGCATTTTCTGATGTCACAAATGAAATACTGCACTTCTTGGAATATTTAAGCTGTGGATGCTATTAACACAGGAAGCAGAGAGTAATCTTTTTTTTTATGCTTTATTAAATGTTTGGAGGCAAAAAAAAAATTTTAGTTTGTGAAAATTTTTGCAAAGAAATGAAGGTGCCATTTGAAGCATGATCTAGTGAGAAAAGAAAATTATGTTCAGAAAGATATTAGGATTCTAAGATACTGGCTGTATTTCTTTGAAGATGTTAAACAAGACTTCATGTTGCAGTAAGCCTTGGTTGTTGTTGTTTTTTAAATGATGATGTGTCAACCAAGCTACGGTTGGCTGACTTTGCATATTGTGCAAAGCCAAAACGATATGAAATTCAGCAATAAAGCTTGGCACAATGTGCAAATTCAGCCATTTCATCCTATTTGAGTTTGTCCCTAATTTAGGTGCCCTCCTAGGTGGGCTTCAATCGTATAATCCTTAGCTAGCCTAGAGGGCACCACCTGATCCGGAGCTGCAGAATAGCCTTAAGGCCAGTCATGCTCAGTATTCAAATGCCAAGGGATTCTGAGGGCCTCCGGATGTTTTTCATTAGGAATTTAAGAAGCAACATTTTCCCATCCCAGGTAATTCTGCAAACACCATCCTTGGTTTTTGTCTGGCATCAAGTCAGATGGAATATGATGCTGCTCATTGAGTATCAAGCAGTTTCCACTGCTATTTGGCAAACATATGTCCCCATGGAGCATGGGCCCCCTCTAGTGGTGAAGAACCCAAAGCGTTTGGAATGTTTTACCAACTGATTCTTCCACCAAGGAAGTTATAACGCGAAGATTATCAAACACACAAATAAGTGTATATTCTACACTGTCTGTTATGTAAGATTTCAGACTGCAGGAGGCTGATAGAAACGTTTGTCTAATTTCTTTGTTCTTGGAGAAATCTTTCTTTTTCTGTGTCTTCCCTTTCATTTGGAATACATTACCCATCACCCAATAACTGTGGATGATAGGGAATGTATTCCGACACATCTGGAGGCCAATCGATCGAGGGAGGCCAATCTTATAATATCTGGTTATCCTGCTTGCTTAAAATTGTATTCATGGAGAGATATTTTTTTTAAAGACATATTTTATCTATTTGAATATTCCATATTATTTTCTGAATGTCTTAATGGTTTGGGGGTAAACCTTTGTTTTAAACGAAATGGCTGTTTTATGCGGAGTTCTCCATGATGGATTTATTTTACCTGCAATCCATAACCTGTATCATTATTAATAATTTCCTTTTTGAAAGTATTGTTATTGCTAGAATTTACAGAAAAAGATAGCAAAAAACCCCAAACCCAACAACAACCCCAAAGCAAACAAAAACATAAAATAAATAAGAACATGTTAAAAACAGATGAAAAGTAGCTCAGTTTTCAAACATAGTATTAAGCCTTGAGAACATGGAATAATATTTACTAGTCTTTCTATTACAGTAAAGAGTTCATAAGCAGAGAATGAGCATCTATCATTAACTAAAGATTGTAAAATCTTTCTAATGTAAATACATGTAATAAACCTGTTGGTACATTCACTAGATAAACCCATAATTCCTTATATAGTGTTAATTTCCAAAATCTGGAATTTAATTCAAAATCCCATTCATATTCTCAAAACTGTATTATTTTTCCAGGGGTGAGTTCCTACGTGATCCGGTACCGATTCGCTTGCGCCCCAGGCATGCATGGCGTGCACATGCGCAGTTCACTTTAAATGGTGCTGCACATGTGTGAAGACCATTAAAAGGTAATAAACAAGATGCCAACAATACCAACGGAGGCTGGGGAACCAGCCTGGGTCGCTGCTGGTTCTGTAACCCAGGCCAGATTATCACTGCCGTTTCAGCCGAACTGGGAGCAACCCACCTCTGTACTTTCCCCGAGCCACATTAACACGCTTATGGATTGTAACTTCCAACAAATTAATCATTTCTGAAACTTCTTGTATCTACTTCTGCCTCAATGTGAAAATGGACAAGATAAAACAATCACTGTCAGAGTTCCAGGTAACACACCCGTAGCAAACAGAACTTCAAGGCAGGTAGATTCCTCAAAGATTAGTTTTATTGGATATAGAAGCAATAGCAATAGCACCTAGATTTATACACTGCTTTCTAGTGCTTTATAGACCTCTCTAAGCAGTTTTCAGAGTCAGCCTATTGCCCCCAACAATTTGGGTCCTCATTTTACCCACCTCAAAAGGATGGAAGGCTGAGTCAACCTTAAGACTGGTAAGATTTGAACTGCCAAATTGTAGGCAGCTGGCAGGCAGCAGAAGTAGCCCACAGTACTGCACTCTAACGATTGCACCACCGTGGATCATATTGGCACAGACTGGCAAAAACCAACTCCAAACCTTCCTGCCGTTTTCATCTAATTAAAAGTAAAAGTTTTTTCCATTTCCCAAACAGTCACATGGTCCAATCAAAGTGCCGTCCGTTTGCCTGGTAACTTCAGTCCTCCTCTCTCCAACCACCTATGGGAATGTCCTTGGTTCCCAGGAGAAAGTATTCTGTTTTGGCTACAAAACCCCAGCTACCTCTACCCCCTCCCTCCTGCCCTATCTCTCAGTTCTAGTGGGTCTACAGGCCATAGGTACATGCCTCCATTTATCTCCCCTTTTAACAGCACGATTCAGAAGGATATTAAGAAATTTCAAAAGAGAGGTGGTTTGCTTGGTCTACTGTCTCACCTAAGCCTCCCAGCAAAATGACCTCCACCTTTTTTCTAATAGCTATTGTTGAGAAAGATGGAATATCAGTTAGGTCTACAACAAATATTTTGGATCAGGATGTGATAAAATAACTGTAGTGGAATGGGACATTCCAGAACTGAAATTATGAACCAAGAAGAGAAAGAAAAGGCTGAGAATAGATCAGAAAAGTGCAGACAGGATTTCCTCTAGTCTTCAGACTATAACATTCTCCAGACTATAAGGCAGAGGGGAAAAAAACAAAATCTGCCTCTGCCTCCCAGCAATTTGCCTCCTTGCAGCAAACAGCAAACAGCCTAGTCAGCTTCAGCACAGCCTGATTTGCCACCACCTATCCCCACCACCTGGAACAGGCTGAAAATGGGGCGCGCGGAGCAGTGGTGGGTTGGCAATTTTTTATTACCAGTTCGGGCATGCTCCCACTGCTGCTACTACCAGTTCGCCCAATCCAGGCCAAACCAGCAGCAACCCACCTCTGGCACAGAGGCCAAGAATGGGGTGGCGATAGGTGGCAGTGGCGATGGGCGGTGATGGCGGTGATGGGCGGTGGCCATCCCCAGGCAGTATTCTGGGAGGCCAATCCAATCACCAATCAGCTGCTCGGGCTAAATCAGGCTACACTGAAGCTGATCAGGCTGTTTGATGTTTGCTTCAAGGAGGCAGATTGCTGGGAAGCAGAGACCGAAGGGTGGGGGCTGGTAGGGTTTCAGCAACATTCACTGTATAAGACGCACAGACATTTTCACCAACTTTTGGAGGGGAAGGGCATTTTAAACACTGAAAAATATGGTAAATAGCACTGAGTGAGCAGAAAGAATTTAATGGTAATGAAAACGTATATTATCTGTGCATATCTATATCTACGGCTTTGCATTTATTATGTTTACAACCTCATAATGTTTTCAGAATATATGTAGTTAGCAGTTAGAATAAAGAATGTTAAAAGCAATCTGTTTTAAGTTAAGGAAAATTGCCTGAAGAAATAAACTCCCCTCATATTCCAATCTTCCATGTAAGTGAACCTCTTTTCTCATTGCTAGGCCTTAAAGTTTTCCCTCTTTTAAATTCCCAAATGTCCCTCTGCTTAGTTTTGAGGTTGTCAAATTATTGCTCCTTCCTAGATTAAGAAAAGAGAAGGAGAATTTTAATCATTGCGGCATCCTATGGATTTTTGTGATATACAAAAGAGGATAGAAGTCCAGAGACAGATGGTGAAGGTTCCCCTCCAGATTGACCCTGGGCATTTTGTTGCTATAGGCAAAATACTGAAATAGCTTATCTTTCCCACAGGATTCTGAAAGTTCAAAAACCCACAGCCGACTGCTCACTTGGTCCTCCTGGCTGCAGAATTTTGATGAGGCCATCTTTAGGCTCTGAAACTGTGCTTCCATAATTGCTCCCCTCTTGCGCTTACTGCTTTATTGTCTCAGTAAGCTTTGGGCTTTGTTCACTAATGCTGCTGCTGTTCACCCATCTGCCCTTAACTCGGTAAAGTATATCTTTTAATTCTCCAAATGCTGCTGAGGTGAACCGAGTGATGCCAAGATTCTTTGATTTACCAGTTCAGGGGTAGCAAATTCTGCATTGTTTATGGCTGAGACTATGCTTTGATTTTTCCAGAGCATTCCTGGACTGGGAGGCCCCATATTCTTGTCCTTTTGAAAAGGAGTTAAAGAGTAAAATTAAAGAGCTCCTTGAACTTTCTCCAATTCTTGTACAACTTCCATTTTGGGAAAAGGTAAGGGAGAGTTGCAATTGGTGTTGACTCCCCCTTAGGAGTGGAGAGGAGTTAAATAATTAATTTAAACTTGTTTTGAGGACATTTCATAAAATGTCTCATCTTCAAATATATGCCAATAACTTCAGGACTGACTTAAACCAACACTTAACTTTTTACTTAATATTCATTTATGACATTTTTTAATCATCTGGACTCATGGAAATGAATCTTTCAAAAAACTTGATCATGAAATTAACAACTTTAAACTTTAACCAGCATTAATTTATTTTATTTATTTATTTATTTAAATTTATATCCCGCCCTTCTCCACAGAGGACCCAGGGCGGCGCACAGGAAATTTAAAAACATATAAAATACAATAAATATAATTTAAAAACTATTAAATAAACCTATCCTGCGCTAAAACCAAATTTTAAAAACCCAATTTAAAACTATCTAAAAGTCCCCATGGGAGGTTAGGCTAGGCCGGCTTGTTGAAACAAATATGTCTTAAGACATAATCTCAGCCTATCTTCAGAATGTCCATTTCCTTGATATCACCATAAAAATATACAATGGTTACATAAATATCACATTATATGTAAACCTACAGATCACCACATTTCATTTTTTTCCTCCAGCTTCAACCAGAATAAGCTACCAAATCTATCATTTATAGTCAGGCTCGACACCACAACTGCATTTATTCTCACCCACCTGATAAAGATGCTCAACTGATGGAATTAAACCAGCTATTCAGGGCAGAGAACTACCAACCTAACAAGATCAATAGACAAATCAACAGAGACAGGCCAATTCCCAAGAAAGACCTATTAAAACGCACATTACAGGAATGAAAAAAACCAACAACCCACAACTATACTGGTAGTCACCTGCAGTTTAGACCAAGGGTCTCCAACCTTTGCAACTTTAAGTCTGAAGGACTTCAGCTCCCAGACTTCTCCAGCCAGCAAAGCTTGGACTTAAAGTTGCAAAGGTTGGAGACCCCTGGTTTAGACAACCACCCAAATTAAAGGAGATTCTCACTAAGCAAAATAAAAGACAAAAAACAACAACACACAAAACAGAACAATGGGAACCAGTCCCTGTAACAAACCCAGATATTTTTTTCCTATTCTCTCCAACAGCATTATCACAGGCCCCAACAAGTTCACAGACAAGATTAGAGTTGATATTTCTCTGAAGTGATACATGCCATTATCTGTCAGCAAAGTCTGTCTAGCATTCTCTAGCACTAGCACTGATGATGTTACTTATTTTGGGTAATGAAACATATGCAAGGAAACAACCAAGCTCAGAGGGCAGCAAGGGCCCCTCGCGTCTTTCAATATTCTATGTAGGACAAATAGGAAAATGTTGTATAAAATAATTAAAGGACACCATTTTGACCTTAGGACTCAAAACAAGGACAAAATTGTATCAGAGTAGTACAGTTTCCCAGGATACTGTGTAACAGACCCGAAAAAGATTATTTTGGAAAACTGAATTATAACACTATTGTTGACCAAGAGGTTGCTGGACTCACACCTAAAGATTGCAGTCCATCTTAGAAAGTCTCAGAAAACATAATGATTTTTCTTAAGACATTAGAATTGTTAATTGATAAGGTACTGGTAATCTATCTCACATGTAAACTGAAGCTCCATAGCCAAACTGTCTCCTTTCCCTTCTATCTATAATGCCTTTTCTCTCCCATCGCAAAGAGTGCAGAGAACAGAAACAAGAATGATTAGGCTACTGAAAGCTAAAGCATACAAAGAACAGTTACAGGAATTGGCTATGTCTAATTTAATGAAAAGGAGGACTAGGGGAGACATGATAGCAATGTTCCAAGGTGCGTTTCAAGGTGTTGACTAACATCTTTAAAGCGCTCCATGGCACAGGACCTAGTTATTTGCGGGATCGTATCCTGCCCCATACATCCCTTTGACCGATTCGCTCACACAGAGAGGGACTTCTCCGGTGCCGTCCACAGGTGCCATCCACCAGGCAATGCCAGCGGGTGACGCCCAGGGGAAGGGCCTTCTCTGTGATGGGCCTGACTCTCTGGAATGACCCAGCCCCGGATATTAGAACGACTACAGACCTCCGCGCTTTCCGCCAAAAATTAAAAATTCACCTGTTTCATCAGGCCGGCTTGGCCTAATTTATGCTTCTCGCCCCAGTCTGTATTTTCAAATTGTTTTATTTGGTTTTTAATGGGCTGCAATTTTAATTGTCCTTAAAATTTTAGTACAGGCTAATTTAATTCGTTTTTAATTTTGTTATGTATTGTATGTTTTTAGATGGTTTTTAATTTTCCTGTACACCGCCCCGATCCCTTTGGGGAGAGGGGGCGGTTTATAAATTAATAAATTAATTAAATTAATATTGGAGGGGCTCCTACAAAGATGAGGGGTCAAACTACGGTACTTCAAAGCACAAAAAGGCAAGACAAGAAACAATGGATAGAAACTAACCAAGGAGAGAAACAACCTACGGAACTAAGGATAAATTTCCTAACAGTGAGAGCCATCAACAAATGGAACAACTTGCCTTCAGACGTTGTGGGTGCTCCATCACATGAAGCTTTTAAAAAGAGCCTCAACAATCATTTATCTGGGCTGGCATAGGGTCTCCTGCTCAAGCAATTGGACTAGAAGATCTCCAAGGCCCCTTTCCAACTCTGTTATTCTATGTTCTACTAAAGTGCCGAAAGAAGGCTGTTGAAGCTAGTCCTAAAAAAAAAAAAAGAACTTTGTGATGGGAAGATTAATGAATTGATATAATTAGCATGTTTCCACCTGGGATGATTAAACCATGCTGAGATAGATTTTGGAAGAATACATTTTTCATCGAGATAATGTGCAGGAGCTGTTCTCTTAATTTTCTCTTAGCCTGAGCGAATTCAAGAAATGGTAATAACTCAGAAAAAAGGCCAAAAGAAGAAAAGTATTTTTGAGAATTATCTGTGATCATGATAGTGTTCATACCACTTTATAAGGCCTTGGTAAGGCCACACTTGGAATACTGCATTCAGTTTTGGTCACCACGATGTAGAAAAGATGTGGAGACTCTGGAAAGAGTGCAGAGAAGAGCAACAAAGATGATTAGGGGACTGGAGACTAAAACATATGAAGAACTGTTGCAGGAACTGGGTATGTCTAGTTTAATAAAAAGAAGGACTAGGGGAGACATGATAGCAGTGTTCCAATATCTCAGGGGTTGCCCCATAGAAGAGGAAGTCAAACTATTCTCCAAAGCACCTGAGGGCAGAACAAGAAGCAATGGGTGGAAACTAATCAAGGAGAGAAGCAACTTAGAATTGAGGAGAAATTTCCTGACAGAACAATTAATCAGTGGAACAGCTTGTCTCCAGAAGTTGTGAATGGCCCAACACTACAAGTCTTCAAGAAGATGTTGAATAGCCATTTGTCTGAAATGGTATAGGGCTTCCTGCCTAGGTAGGGGGTTGGACTAGATGACGTCCAAGGTCCCTTCCAACTCTGCTATTGTATTGTATTGTATTGTATTGTATTGTATTGTATTGTATTGTATATTTACTAGTTGAAATTTACCGGATTGGATGGATGGAATCAGTCCAGCTTAGAAAGAGTGGCACTTGAACGGATATTTATTTATTTAGCGTATGGCATATGATATAAACTATCTAACAGTTCATCTATATTAGTAAAACATAATAAAATATAAATGTTAAAAAGACCTATATTTAAAGTCTAGGCAACTAACCATTGAAGCGTAGCATCGTTTAACATTTTAACCACCCCACTAAACTTTATCATACATAAAATACACATTGTGTAGTCTCGTATCTGTGTTTATTTGCTCTAGTGCAGTATTTCTTAAAAGTTTTTTGTTCTCTTTTAAAATCTGTTGCAACTTTTAAAATTTTTGAAGGACATCAAAATAGCTTTTGTTTGTAAGGGGTTATATTTATCAATATTTAATGGAAGGTAACAGGGTAACAGAGCTGGAAGGGGACCTTGGAGGTCATCTAGTCCAACCCCCTGCTAAAGCAGGAGACCCTATCCCATTCCAGACAAGTGGCTGTCCAATCTCTTCTTAAAAGCCTCCAGTGATGGAGCACCCACAACTTCTGGAGGCAAGCCGTTCCATAGGTTAATGCATTGACGCATAATGCAAAGTTAAAATTGGCATATTCCCTGTCACTATCACTTCCCACGAGTGTTTGATGGGATTTAATATTGTATTAAATTGACTGAAACGTTGACTGGCCTGAATTTCCCTCCCCTCACTTGTGAATGGATCAAAGACTTCCTGACCGATCATCCACAAACAGTAAGGGTTGGGTCCTTTACATCCTCCACGCTGAAGCTCAGCACAGGCTCCCCTCAGGGCTGTCTCATAACTGGAGGGGACGAATCAGCATCCAGGGAAGAAGTCCAGAAGGTATCCACATGGTGCTCAAGAAACAACTTACATCTAAATACTAGCAAGACAAAGGATATGGTGCTAGATTTCCGAAAGCAGACAGAGGAACCTGCCCCACTGTATATTGAGGGGGGCTGTGTGGAGAGGGTTTCCTCTTTTAAATTCTTATGAGTGCCAAGATCTCACCTGGAAAAACAACACGTCTCTGGTGATTGGAAAAGCCCAACAGAGACTTCATTTCCTTAAGAGTCCTGCGGAAAAATGAGGTGGAACAACGGCTGATGACCTCTTTCTATCGGTCCACCATAGAAAGTGTCCTCACATATTGTATCACAGTGTGGTATGCTGGTTTAACTGTTGCGGAGAGGAAGGCACTACAGAGAGTGATCAATTCGGCACAAGAAACCATTGGTTGCCCTCTGACATCACTGGATAACATCGCCAGATCTCGCTGCTTTAGCAGAGCAAGGAAGATTCTCAAAGATGATTCACACCCTGTTTGGTATCTCTTTGCTCTTCTACCATCAGGCAGAAGATATCAAAGGATAGCCAGCCGAACAAACAGGTTTAAAGATAGTTTTTATCCTTGGGCTGTGAGACTTTTAAATTCAACCACAATCACTCCATGTACATGCTAGTTTTTTCTTTTTTCTTTTCTCTCTTTTTTTGTTTCTGTTATAATTTTGCACCCGAGAAGTTAAAACCAATTTCATTGTAATTTTAGTACAATGACAATAAAGATGATGATGATGATGATGATGATGATGATGATGATGATGATTTTCAACAAAAGCTAGCAAAATTTTTGATTTTGCAGATAGCGGGGGGGAGGCAGGTCTTGGGGATCCCCAAGTTTCCTCCTAGCATATTTTGAGAAAGACTATTCTAGTGGATGCAAAACATTGGATACAGAAGTTGGAGATATGAACTGGGTCCACTGAAGGGAGGAAAACTAATCTTACTTCAGTCCTCCGTTTCTTTATTTAGAAAATTGCACCCACACTCTCACTACATAGATAGGAGGCCTTTAAAAAGCACTCCTCTTATCGCTGTTGCTAAAAGCCAAAATTAAACTAAAGGGGTAAATAAGATAGCAAGATGAGGGAGAGCTATAGAAAGAAGTTAAGGAAATGACGTTTGGGCTGTCCCAATTACATGCAGTCCTTGTCTTACAATAGTTTGCTTAGTGACCATTCAAAATCACAGTGCCACTGAAAAAAGTGACTTGTGGGCGTTTTGCACACTTAGGACCATTGTAGCATCACACAATTCAGACGCTTGGCAACTGACTCATATTTATGACGGTTGCAATGTCCCAGGGTCATGCGAGCACCTTTTGCAAACCTTCTGACAAGCAAAGTCAATGGGGGACGCCAGATTCACTCAACAACAGTGTGATTCCTAACTTAACAACGGCAGTGATTCACTTAACCACCGTGGCAAGAAAGGTCCTAAAATGGGGCAAAACTCACGTAGCAAATGTCTCACTCAGCAACAGAAACTTTGGGTTCAGTTGTGGCCGTAAGTGCCTGTATACCATATACAGAAGGCCAGCCAGGCTATGGCTCAGTGACCAAACATGACCCGTGCATGGAAACAATCCCAATTCAATCGCCAACATCTCCAGGTAAGGCTGAGCTGCTGCCAGCCAGTGGTAGCCACATTTGTGCTACATGGATTCAGGGTCAGTTGTACTAAGCTTCCTGCACCCCTAACACAAGTTTGGAAGAGCCACAGGTTGTGCAGATACCTTCAGAACATCTGCCTTGGCTAAATAAGAGAGCTGAGTGGTCAGACTCTTGTGGCCTAATGCTGGCAATAATAAAGCAAGTCCTGCAAGGAAATCAATAGAGGAATGGCCTGTGTCAAATCTGTGGATTAGAATTCGATTCAGAGTCTGTGTTTGCACAAATTAATATGGTTACTGAAATGTCCCATTTTCTGATCTACGCCTTAAACTATAAACTCATGGAATATCCTCTGTTCATATAGCGCACCAAGCTACCAAAGATCTAAAGGAAAAGGTTCCCCTCGCACATATGTGCTAGTCGTTCCTGACTCTAGGGGGAAGTGCTCATCTCCATTTCAAAGCCGAAGAGCCAGCGCTATCCAAAGACATCTCCATGGTCATGTGGCTGGCATGACTAAATGACAAAGACACATGGAATACTGTTACCTTCCCACCAAAGCGGTCCCTGTTTTTCTACTTGCATTTTTATGTGCTTTCAAACTGCTAGGTTGGCAGAAGCTGGGACAAGTAATGGGTGCTCACTCAGTTACATGACTCTAGGGATTTGAACTGCCGAACTGCCAACCTTTCTGATCGACAAGCTCAGAGTCTTAGCCACTGAGCCACCATGACCCCAAAGATCTAATGAATGCTAAAGTTAAGCAGGCTTACCATGTTGTATAAATGCAGCCACTGGGTTTGTAACTGACTTGATTAACACGTTGTGTGCACATAGCTAGTGAGTACACGTAGTCCTCAACTTTAAAAAGTTCACTTAGTGACTATTCCAAGATGCAACATCACTGAAAAAAGTGACTTATGAACATTTTTCACACTTAGAACTGTTGCAACATCCCCAAGGTGATTGACATTTGGATGCTTGACAACCGACTCACAATTATGACAGTTGCAATGTGCAGGACTCATGTCATCACCTTTTGCAACCTTCGACCTTCTGCCAAGCAAATCAATAGGGAAACCAGATTCACTTAACAACCATGTTATTAATTTAACAACTGCAGTGAAGTCATAAAATGAGGGGGAAACTCACTTAACACATTTTTCACTTAACAACATAAATTTTGGGCTCAGTTGTGGTCCTAGGTCGAGGACCACAATTTGTATTACCTGTATACAAAATTCCATTGCTTCTTCCTATGGTCACAATACGGATTAGATCTACATGCACAAGGGCTTAAAGAAAACCTCAGATAGGATTCCAATTTTAAGACGTCTGTTACAGATGTCCATTGTGATTTCTTTTTGAGGGCAAGGAATCAACATTCCTTCTGCAAATTATTTGCTAAAAAGGCACTATCAGATGTTAGCCTTCTAAATTCTTTTGACCATGTTTCCTGATCCTGGAAGTTGTTGGCACCATCCAATTCTTTTGCTGGCAATGGCCATCACAGAGAGGATTCAAGTGATAATAGCTTATCAGGAGAAAGTTTTAATGGAGAAATGATTGAGACAGGAGAAAAAAAACAGATTTTTACACAGAACACTGCATCTTGTGAATATTTATAGAAATCTTTTAGTGGCTGAGGACTTCTGGGTGGGGTGTGATATGGCAAACTGAAGATACTTCTGCAAAAGCATAGCATAGCGAAGACCAAGAAACTGGTGAATAAACTGATCCCTTGGAACCTTTCCAGATAAGGAGAGAACGGGAGATTGACCACATGTTCTCTGGACAGCTGCTCTTCACGAGGAGACCACAGGATATGAATTTTTGTATGAGTCTGAGAGTTGGGAGACAAAGGTATTACGCACCTTGCTCACCATCACGGTGAACCCTTTTAAAGGCCACCAAGTTCACAAACATCATTTCCAGAAATTGCCTATTGCCGTAGTCATCTTAAAGCTATTAGAAATTTCTTTGTGGTTGGGAAGCTCTTTTTTCCCCCCCTGTCTATCTAAATCTCCAGCAAAATATCATTGAATAAGGATGGTTGCAAATGCCGTTTTGGACTCTGAATCTCTAAGCTGCCCTTGGAAGTGCTGTAGGGTGTTATTGGAGAGACACCAAAATGGGAAGGAATCATCCATGGAGTTATCTGAAATCAAGTCCGACTTGATGACACTCATTCAACTGATCTGAAGTTGGATATCAAGGTGGGGTATACATTAAGTTAATTAAATAATCTATAGACCATGGTGGTATCTCTTCTTTGAAAGCCCTCTGGTGTTCTTCCCTTCAGCCCTTATTTTTGAGGCCACTGAAAGCTTTCCTGGTGTGAAACCCCCATCCACTAGAGTGCTGTATCTCCAGCTTCTTACCTGAGGTTTTCAGAACTGAATTCTGATTCCAAAAATCGAAGAAACTGGTCACGCCCCACAGGATCTTTCAACACCTCATCTATAGAGAAGCCCCATCTCTTGACCCGATGCTGGGAAGGCTCTTTGCTACGTAAAAGGACAGAGAGGAAACCATTGCAACCATCAGCATATTTTTCTTTGTCAAATCTTCAAATCCTCATTTGGAGTGGCTCAACTGAAAACTGCTTGCAGCAATAAATGAATGAAACTGGAGAAAATGCTTGTGAACACCTGTTTGATTTATGAGAGGAAAGGAATCTGGGTGTATGAAAACGGACGATATGCACCCCTGCTCTATAGGAGCAATAGCAGATACAGCATACTTTTCTTCCCTGCACTCTTTACCTAGAGCAGGGGTCTCCAACCTTTGCAACTTTAAGTCTGAAGGACTTCAGCTCCCAGAATTCAAAGCTGGCTGGAGAATTCTGGGAGCTGAAGTCCTTCAGACTTAAAGCTGCAAAGGTTGGAGACCCCTGACCTAGAGGACTAATAGTTGTTTAAGCACAAACTAGCCATTAATTTAGAAGAGACCCAAATGAGCTAATGTATGATAAACCAAGATTACAGTTTGTTTTTAAAGCACTTCTTTATAATTACAGTTCATAAGTCATGACAAGCCATAAAGGGGCTTATTTTCTTTTTTCTTTTAAAAAGAATTTTTTTTATTTTTATTTTATTTTATTAAATTTATATCCCGCCTTTCTCCAAACGGACCCAGGGCGGCGCACAGGAATTTTAAAATACATACAAAATCAATAAAAAATTTAAAAAACTTATTTAATAACCGTCCTGTGCTAAAACAAAATTAAAATCCCCAAAAATTTAAAACTGTCTAAAATAGTCAATTGCAGAGGTTACGCTAGGCCGGCTAGATGAATAAAATGTGTCTTTAGACACTGGCGGAAAAGGCGGAGGTCGGAGATGGTGCGAAGTTCAGGGGGAAGGTCTTTCCAAAGGGCAGAGCCCGCTACAGAGAAGGCCCTTCCCATGGGTGTCGCCAGACGGCATTGTCCGGCCGATGGCACCCTGAGAAGGCCCTCTCTGTGGGAGCGTATCGGTTTAAGGGATGTATGGGGCAGGAGACGGTCTCGCAAGTAACTAGGTCCCGAGCCATGGAGCGCTTTAAAGATGGTCGTCAAAACCTTGAAGCGCACCCAAAAGACCACAGGAAGCCAGTGCAGCTCGCGCAGGATTGGTGTTATATGGGAGTGTCTAGGGGCTCCCGTAATCACCCACGTGGCTGCATTCTGGACTAACTGTAGCTTTCGAGTGCACCTCAAGGGAAGCCCCATGTAGAGAGCATTGCAGTAGTCGAGTCGTGCAAATGAATTACCATTCTTTGAAAAGTTCGGAATAAAACGACTGCAAATGTTACAAGAGCATGATAAAATTGTGTGTGTGTGTGTGGGTGTGAGAGAGAGAGAGAGAGAGAGCTCAAGGGTGGAGTTAAACGGCATTTGGTTTGGTCATGCCAACTAACAGATTAACAGAGTTGGAAGGGACCTTGCAGGTCATCTAGTCCAACCCCCTGCCCAAGAAGGAGACCCTACATCTGCCTCTACCTAGGTTCGAACTCACAACTCTTCTAATATAATTTGCCATTGTTATGTCATAAGAGATCTGGTGTAGGTTAACCAGCTACTGTCTTGCTGGAAGCAATAAAGTCCTGTAGAATGTTTCAACTTCTTGAAGCCCTCGAGCACGCACCTGTGCTTTTGTCATACACATCCGATAGTCTTTGCTTCTTAATACAGAACAGAATGAAGTATTGTTTAAAAAGTGGGTTGTGGTTTTTTTTTACCTTGTTTCTAAGTCCCAAAACAGAGAGTCATCATTTATCCAGGGATTGGAGGGTTCTGCAGGAGTTATAAAGGGATCATAATCCGTGTACTGCTCTGAATAAGCAATTAAACTGTAAGATAAAAAGAAAAACAAGCACACTGGGAAAAATTTTTAATGCTTTAAATGTATTGTATCTCTGTATACATTTGAAAATAGTAAAAAAAAAACAACCCATGACTGATAGTGAGAAGTTGTTTTCTCTTGAATCCATCATGGAAAGGATGATGTTATATCACCAGGCATCGGAATCACAATGTTTCATAACTAACAGAAGCTCTAGCAATTCAGCCTCAGGGTCTTTTTGGCCCTTACTGTCTGATCTCATTTCATTAAACTGCATTTCACGACCACTGCAGATTAGGAGTCAGAAGAGGGAAAAGCTTTCACTTTCGGATATACAGCATGCAGCAAATGAAGCAATGGGGGGGGGGGGGGGGGAATGGGAAAGAAAAAGGAATGAAGGCACCTTCATCTACAAAGCCTATAGGAATTGCACGAGCAAAGCCGCTGTGAATGGATGCTTTCTAATGCAATGGTAAGTGCAGCAGGAAATTAAAAATAACTGCAAGAACAATGCAAATGGTTATTTCAATCATTTGTGGGGGTTTTTCCAGTGTCAGGTGAGAACATTTTGAATCCACCAGACATTTGAAGACTCTTTAAAGTCCGTTTAAAGATTTGTGTTGATTTAGCTTCGCCCCATTAAAGTTTCCTTCTTGCTGGCTTTATTAATTCATTTGGTTGTGGTGTGGTGTCATTTGTTTTTGCTTGTGTATGATTTCTTTTGTTTTTCTGTCCCATTTTCACATTTACTGTTTGAATGAATGGATTCTTACTGTGGCAAAAGGCCAGCAATCCCATTTGTTTTCTTAATTGTGCAAATCCAATAGTTGTTAAGTGAATAAATACAGAAACTTGCACTCTTGAGATCTCTAGCTCATTTTGCAGAGCTCCAATTGCTGGTTCACAGAAATAATTAGTTTATGTTGATCCTCTGTTTATCAGAATTAATAAAGTACACCACAGGAAACCATGCCCACGTTACACCAATATTGACATGCTGAAATGTAGGTTAACAATATTTAGAGCTTAACAAAATGAATTTAGAGCAGTTTAACATGCCATTTCCCACGCCAGTCACTAGAGGTTATTCCAGTTTAAGCTATCTTTCTTAAATATCTTCTTAACAATTCCAGTGATGCAATAGATATATAGATAGTGTAGCTAGGATGAGATTATGTGATTGACAGACAAATAAACAAGGACAAATACACCAGGTTTATGGCTGAGGATGTTTTTAAAAAGCATTGCTTAGACAGGAAGTCCCCAAACTTGGCAACTTTAAGATTGATGGACTTCAACTCCCAGAATTCTCCAACCAGCATAGCTATGGTGGCTATGCTGGCTGGAGAATTCTGGAAGTCCACAAGTCTTAAAGTTGCCAAGTTTGGGACCTCTGGCTTAGACGAACCAGAGCACCAAGCTTCTGTCAAATCTTTTTGTATCTACAAGAGAAAGTATGGAAAAGGAAGCATTTTAACCAGTTTAACTTTAACCAGTCTGAACCTTATGCACATGACAATGAACAATAGTTTGGTGTTCCATCCAACCTTATTTTGTCTCAAGCACTGCTGGCTTTCATTTTATCTTATGTTTTTCTTTCCCATCAAAGCTTAGTTGTAATGGGTTGATTATTTCAAGATGATGGGAAAGTCTGTTGAGTTGTGTGGGTTGTGCATGTGAAAACAACCTTAGATTGTCATTCCAAATTGCATTTTTGTTATTTGTAGAAGCTTTTCATTAATCTTATATCTCAAGAAGGCAATAAGGGAAACTGGTAATTTTGTTTGAGAACGTAAGAACTCAGCTGCCCTGATTTATATGGTTGTTTTGAAACAACTATTTGGACACTCCTGCAATAGAATATACTGGACATGAAGTACTATAGGAAGTTCTGGTTTGATCAAACTCTGCAAAACAGGGCTGTCAAACTCACGGCCCATGGACCGGATGCATCACGACTGGTTTATTGAAGGGGGAAAAAGTCATGATACGTCATGTGATGATGCTGTGACGATGCAAGTTTGACACCCTTGCTCTAAAACATGTTTGCAAATCAGGATCAAGATGTTGAAATAATCTATTGTCAGCACATATTAGTGAGAGAAAACACGCACACATCGGCCACTAATTCCTGAGGTCTGAAAATAATGCTTTTGCAAATATCGGAGGGAAAAATAGCAACAGCAGTGATAATAATATGAATTGGAGTGCTTACCTTTCTGCTACTTTAGACATTTTTAAACAATGCCTCTCTATCTGAACGTTCAGAAAGGATATCTGAAGAAAAAAAAAATATAAACAGCTTCTTGAAGAAACAGCTAAATGCAGCTGCAGAGATGTGCTGTTATGCCCGCGATTTTATTTGATGGTTTACATGATTTGCATCACAATACACTGAAAAATATGGACTCTAATCCAATGTATCCACGTATTCTCCTCTATATCTGGAAGGCATTTTCCCCATCAACTTTAAGTAAATTTGTTGTACTCTTTTCTATGTTGCAGTTATCCTAGACCAGGGGTCTGCAAAGTCAGCTCTTTTAAGACTGGTGGACTTCAACTCCCAGAATTCCCCAGCCAGCATAGCTGGCTGGGGAACTCTGAGAGTTGAAGTCCACCAGTCTTAAAAGAGCCGACTTTGCAGACCCCTGTCCTAGACGTCCAACACTCTTTCAACTTTGTTATTCTCCTGTAAACCAAAGGAGGATGAAGGATAAAATTCAGCTGATTTACTAGTTAAACATCCCCCCCATAACTGTAATTATCTGAAGGAACAAAATTTTAGCATCTTATTTACTGAAGGGTTATGTCTACAGAAATATTTTTTTAAAAAAAAAAATCAATCCATCTCTCAAATGCAAAAGAAACAGTTTCAAAGCCATTTCGCTTACTTGCTTTCGGACGTCATCTTTTGTTGTTTTGCGAATTGGTTGGGAAGGTATATGTGCAGGACTTTGGGACTGACTATCTTCTGTAACTCCATAAACTGACTGTAATAAAAAGTTGAAAAGAATTTGCTACATAAGAGTAATCCTCAGTAGAGAGAGATTGCACATCCTTCAATGGTGAATGATCACATTCATTCAAAAGGAAGATGGACAATGTATTCTGTTAGGATATTCAGCCTTATATTGGGTTGACAATATATATGAGCCTACGTTCTTAAGGAGTTATGTAGCTTTAAGAACTGTGTTTGAATTCTGATTGGCTGTGCTTATCAGCTCTACCATAAAGGAAGCTCAGGAACACAGTCCATTCCTTTTTCGATTCCCTTTTCAATTCCATTTGATTTCCTGTTCTTACTGTTTGCCGTCTGAGAAGCTGAAGCTGAATATTGAAGAAGGAGGAGGATTTGTTTTGCATCACCGTAAGATAACTCTGTGTTTGGTGAAGGACTGTTATTATTTTGAGAAGTTAGTATCACTGGTCGGAAGAAGCATTTTAGTTGCTACAAAGTAAAGACTATTTATTTTCTTACTATCACTGTTTTAGAGTTTGTTTGTGGTTACAGCAACGTATCTCTTTACTGTCCGGTGAATTACACTATTCCGCATTTATTTCTAAACACTGGTTACGGGACCAGAGTTGTAACACTGGTTCTGAACCCAGAGTTGCTAACATATTCTCTAATGAAACAGTGGCCAGAAAATGAAGGAGGAAATAATAATAGAAAGCACGTACAAAAACTCTGATTGACATTGATCCTGGAGTTTCCCCCCCATCTTTATAAATGTGTACATGTGTAATAGTTATGCATTGTTTATGTCAGAGCACCTGGTATGCCCAAATACTGGAAGAAGGGAGCATACTGCTGAAACTGAGCTAAGAAGGTAAGGAAAAAAACACTAGAAAACTGAATGAAAATTAAGTGAAGGAAAAATGCAATTGAATAGGAAAAATTAAATAGGAAAAAAATATTGTGTGGATGTTACATGCAAAAGACAAGTAGCCTCTGTTTAGCAATAACTAATCTTAAATTTTATAGGGGCGTGGTGGCTCAGTGGCTAAGATGCTGAGCCTGTCAATCAGAAAGGTTGGCAGTTAGTTGAATTGGATTACAAAGATCTGTTTGAAAATTCGAATACTTTGTTTGCTACTTCATGAATACCAGGATCTGTGTAACCTAAACTGATAGTTCTAACTAAACTCCTTATAACCTATTGACTAGAATGGGACTGGATAACCATCTGAATATAGACAGTTCTCATGACTATATATCCATTATCATGAATATATATCCATTATTTTCTGCATAAAACACACACACACACACACACACATATATATATGTTAGTTTTATGAGCTGATCAATAAATAAATCAGAGAGGCTAGGATAGATCTATTTCGAGCGTTTTAGCTCTCATCAGCTAGCCATACCCTTACTGGGATTCGAACCGGGGCTGTATTGCATATCAGGCAAGAGCCTTTAGCCATTCAGCCAGACCAGGCTCTCCCATTGCATCAGCTGAGACAGGAGGATAAGTATAAGTATGTAAAAAAATACACAACGGAACTCATGGCTTTCTGTCTAGATGGTCTCTGATGATAAGCCGAAAGGCAGAAAAGGAAACAGTATGTCTCCTTCCTTAATTGGGGCCTAACAGGGTGTTGTGGAACAAAGTATATACTTATCCTCCTGTCTCAGCTGAGCAGGAAGAGAACCTGGTGGCTCAAAGTGGTAAGGCGTTTGCCTAACATGTAATACAGCCCTGGTTCGAATCCCAGTAAGGGTATGGCTAGCTGATGAGAGCTAAAAAGCTCGAAATAGATCTATACTATTCTCCCTGACTTATTTATTGATCAGCTCAAAAACGTAACACACATATTAAAAAAATTACACAACGGAACTCATGGCTTTCTGAAAAGGAAAAAGAAACAGTATGTCTCCTCCCTTACTTTATACAGTACAGAATAAAATCATGGCCTAAACTTTTTCCTTTACCAACTGCAATTACTATAATTATAAAAGTGCATACCCATGAATGTTAAAACTGGAGATTTGAAATGGATATATATATACATATATACATATATATGTGTGTGTGTGTGTGTGTGTGTCTGTGTCTGTGTCTGTGTGTGTGACAACACAAGTATTTATTGATCAGCTCAAAAACCTAACACACACACACACACACATATATAATATTTAAACTGAATACAATTATTCTTTTTTTTCCTAGATGTAATCGAGGATACATAAAGACATTAGGTTTATCTTAAAGGCTTTTGTACAATGTCAAAAAAAAAAATTTCAGGTCATTCCATAAAGATATATAAACAAACTATACAGAAACATTTGCCCGAACTGAGAGTTATTTTTTACTTAGACTGATGTCAACGTCTTAATAAAGATCAGCACTAAATGTATTCCATAAAAATCTCATCTAGCTAAGACCAGAACTTATCAAGCATATTTTATAGGTTCTTTGGAGAAGAGAAAAAAGAGGCTTGCCTTTTTGACCCTCTGTGGATTCTTCATTCGCCGACACTTTCTGATGTCCATCTCTGTTGTATTCACACAGCCCGGCTAGGGAAAAAACCCCACATAGAAAAATATTAATTTTGTTTAATGTTTATACTGCCTTTCATTTTCTACAGACCAATGATTTCAAACTCTGACTTATTGTGCAATTAGAATTGCATTTTTAATCTAACATTTGGAAGTTCATTTAGAAATCACAGCAGGCTAATTCAGCACAAATTAGCTTTCAGTGAGACTCGGTTCAATGGAAGAGAGGGTTTATCTATTTTTCTATTTGCAGGATATATATTGTCACTGGGTGCACTTTGCTAAAATTCAGGTCTAAAATCATTTGACTTCTCCACTCAATTTTTGGAGATAAAGTACTCGTTTGAACTCCACTTTTATATAATAGCTAGATTCATATACTAGATTCATTTATGTTTTGCTTTCTGAACAAACTGGGGATTATTAGGGCTACCCCAACTAGTGTGCAAAATTCAGACAACTACTAGTCTTTTTGCTGTCATCTAAAGATCATCCGAAATTGGGCAGCTAAAATATGGTAGTCTACATAAGTCATTTAGGGGCGTGGTGACTCAGTGGCTAAGATGCTGAGCTTATCAATCAGAAAGGTCGGCATTCGGTGGTTCGAATGCCTAGCTCCGTGTAACGGAGTGAGCTCCCATTACTTGTCCAAGCATCTGCAAACCTAGTAGTTTGAAAGCATATAAAATGCAAGTAGAAAAATAGGAACCACCTTTGGTGGGAAGGTAACAGCGTTCTATGCACCTTTGCCTTTTAGTCATGCCGGCCACATGACCACAGAGATATACCTCCCTTTGACCTGTCCTCTCGCACAGGGAGGGCCTCCTCAGGGTGCCGTCTGCCAGTCAATGCCAGTCAATGCCCCAGGGGAAGGGCCTTCTCTGTGGCGGGTCCGGCTCTCTGGAATGACCTGCCCCCCAATATTCGCACCATCACGGACCTACGCCTCTCCGTCGGGAGCTCAAATCACACTTTTTCCATCTGGCCGGCCTGGCTTAGAGTTTAATAATGTAAATTTAATTTTTAATAGAGGGTTTTATAGTTTTAATCTTTGTAGCACAGTTATATGTAACTTAATTTGGTTTTAAATTGTGGATTGTATTTATACGGTGTGTATGTTGTTGTTTTTATTTTTTATCTTCTGTGCACCGCCCCGAGTCCCACTGTGGAGATGGGGCGGTATAAAAATATGATTAAATAAATAAATGATTAAATAAATTTTTGCACAGCTCTGGCTCTTCGGCTTTGAAATGTAGATGAGCACTGCCCCCTAGAGTCACAAACGACTAGCACATATGTGCGAGCGGAACCTTTACCTTTACATAAATCATAGTTCAGTAAATAACATCTTAGATATTCACTCGTAGTTGCTATCATTTCTGTGATGCAAACATGGCCAACAAATAATTGATTCTTTGAGAATAAACGTATTTCTTTCCAGCTTGCGCAGTATTGCTTAATTTGATGGTAACCAACAGTTGCAGTTTCAGTTCACATTATATTGATTTATGTCCTTATTGCTCTATCAAAGAAACAAGCAAACTGCATGATCTGGATAAACACTTCAATAACAAAGGACAAGATAGTCAAATGTTATGTACTCATAGAAAGGAGAATCAATAGTGAAATAATATTTTTAATTAGACTATTTTCAGCATCAAATATCTTTAATTTATCTATTTCCAGCATCAGATAACTTAGCCCACATTTGCTTTTTTCATCCTGGAACTGCCATTCTAAGCCAAATCCAACATTTATAACAAGTACTGAATATATATTGAGATTTGCCCTTTTATCAAGATTAGGTATTCTTTCCTTTTTCAATCTAGTTTTAAAAGTATATTGCAAAGTGTCCAGCAAAAGGATGGAATGCAGTAATATGAAAGAATATACCAAATATACTTGGTGAACTGCATAGAAAGCTCTGGCAATGGGCAATCCTACATGAAGCTGTTTGCTGTGCAATACAGCATTCTTCTTGCTTCATACAAGATCAAGATAAACAAGATCAAATTGCAATCTTCATAACACTTGCAGAACTCATACGCTTTGCTACAAGACATTCCCCTTTTTTCTAAAGGAAGCGTTTAAATAATAATAATAATAATAATAATAATAATAATAATAATAATAATAATAATAATAACAACAATAATAATAATAATAATAATAATAATAATAATGCACAGGGAAATTAAAAATACTAATATAAAATACAGAAATAGGTAAATAGATAAAATAAGAATTAAACAAAATTATCCCTGCGCTAAAATCCCCTATTAAAATTACGCTACAATCCCCTAAAACCCAACTAAAGATGGAAGACTAACCTAGGCCGGCCAAGCAGAAGTGTGTTTTCAATTTTTGACGGAAGGAGCGGAGGTCCGTAGTTGTTCTAATTTCGGGGGGTAGGTCGTTCCAGAGGGCTGGGCCCGCCACAGAGAAGGCCCTTCTCCTGGGCGTCGCCCGCTGGCATAGCCTAGTGGACGGCACCCGGAGAAGTCCCTCTCTGTGGGAGCGAATCGGCCGCAGGGATGTATGGGGCAGGATCCAATCCCGCAAATAACTAGGTCCCATGATGTACATCATGCTGATGAACTTACATACAGATAATACACTTTTCGTCTCATTTACAAATATGACATTCTTTACTTCCGTACCTAGATAATTGTAAAGCAATTATTCAATTAAACTATGCAGGCAGTGGGCCACGGCTGGGGAGTTGGGGACTCCTGAATTGCATTCTTGCACTCTTCTGTACACAATAGAATTCCCTACACTACCGGGCTCGAAATTCTCAGTTTGGATAACTTAGAAGTGTGTTGCTTGCGGTCAGACCTAGATATTGCATTCAAAATTATACGTAGCAATGCTTTACCTGTAAATGCCTTTTTCTGGTTTAATCGCAATAATATGTGCATGGATAACTGCTTTAAAGCAGGGGTCTCCAACCTTTGCAACTTTAAGTCTGAAGGACTTCAGCTCCCAGAATTCTCCAGCCAGCTTTGAATTCTGAGAGCTGAAGTCCTTCAGACTTAAAGTTGCAAAGGTTGGAGACCCCTGCTTTAAACTCAGTGTAAATCATTCTAAACTTGTATGTAAAAAAATATGATTTCTGTAATGGAGTTGTCAAGGTCTGGAATGCCCTGTCTTATTCAGTTGTCTCAGCTACAAATTTTCACAGTTTCAGTCACAATTTGACTTCCGTGGACCTTACTTCACATTTAAGTGGTCAGTAGAGGAGGTGCTCATAAGTGTACTAAAATGCCTATTGTCCCTGTCATTGTATTTTTATTCTCTTATTCTTGTTCTCATTTTTGTTTGACGAATTCCAATAAATAAATAAAATGGGAGGCTGCTAGATCGTGCCGAAGAGGAATCCCCAGCTAATTCTGACTTACATCTATTGCACTTGGTGGCCATTAGATTGAAAAAATTGCACACAATATAGACCCATCATCATTGTGCCTCCAGATATTTTATAATTAGCTGATTATAAAAAGAATAACAAGTCTGTGAATCTTACCACCGGTCTATGAACGTCCCAGAAGGCTCTTTCTTGACTATCGAGAATCTTCCTTTCTGTCTTATCCTTTTTTCTGTCAATTCTAAAAAGTACAAATAAAATAGAACCAAAAGCAGTTTTGGGTGCAATCCTGATTAGTATGAGAATCAGTATTAATATTCATAATGAATTTTTAATTAATAAAAATATGCATACAGACATTCTGCCATACAATTCAAACTAGGTCCCTCTCTCCATCGTATTGCATTAGCACATGCAAATATAGTCCAGTTTACAATTAATTGCATTTCTATACAGGATTGCCCAGAATCTTAAGCTAAAATGTGGTTGATTAATTTGGCTCAACATATAATGCGAATTCAGATAGTACTTGTTACACAAATGGGACTTGCAACTTGGTCACTAAGCAATTTGGACATTAAATAAAACTGTGACTGTGCTCAACTTTCCTTTGCTTTACAGAAATGTGAAGGTCATAAATGTGAAGACTGGTTGCAAAGTTAATTTTTCGCCATTGTTGCAACTGTGAACAGTCACTACACGAGGCAGTCATTAAATAATAATAATAATAATAAATCTTGAATTTATTGACCGCTCCATCTCCCTGGGGGGACTCGGAGCGGTGCACAGGGCAAATAAAACCATAAAAAACAACATACATGCAATAAAAACGAATTAAATACATCCCTGCGCTAAAATCCCAGTTAAAACTACTAAAATTCCTAACTAAAATTAACAGTCCTATAGACGGGAGACTACCCTAGGCCGGCCAAGCAGAACAGATGTGTTTTTAGTTTAAGACGGAAGGAGCGGAGGTCCGTGGTTGTTCTAATGTCGGGGGGAAGGTCGTTCCAGAGGGCTGGGCCTGCCACAGAGAGAGCCCTTCCCCTGGGCGTCGCCCGCTGACAAAGTCTAGTGGACGGCACCCGGAGAAGCCCCTCTCTGTGGGAGCGAATCGGCCGTGAGGATGTATGAGGCAGGATCCGGTCCTGCAAATAGCTAGGTCCCGAGCCATGGAGCGCTTTAAAGATGGTAATTAAAACCTTGAAGCGCACTCGGAAGACGACAGGCAGCCAGTGCAGCTCGCGCAAGAGCGGTGTTACATGGGTAAACCTCGAGGTTCCCATAATTGCTCGCGCGGCTGCATTCTGGACTAGCTGAAGTCTCTGAGTGCTCCTCAAGGGGAGCCCCATGTAGAGAGAGTTACAATAGTCCAGTCGGGACGTCACGAGAGCATGAGTGACTGTGCGCAAGGCGTCCCGATCCAATAGGGGGCGCAACTGGCGAACCAGGCGAACCTGGTAAAACGCCCTCCTGGCCACGGCTGTCACTTGATCTTCCATGGACAGCCGGGCATCCAGGAGGACACCCAAGTTGCGCGCCCCATCCACTGGGGCAAGATGTTCGCCCCCAATGGCCAGCGATGGAGTCAGCTGGTTGAATCGGGCAGCCCGAAACCACAGCCACTCGGTCTTGGTCGGGTTGAGCCTGAGTCTGTTTCTTCCCATCCAGATCCGTACGGCTTCCAGGCACTGGCACATCACCGCTACGGCATCGTTGGGGTGGTTTGGGGTAGATATATACAGCTGAGTGTCGTCAGCGTATAGATGGTACTCTACCCAAAACCACGGATGATCTCACCCAGCGGCTTCATATATGTGTTAAACAGGAGAGGCGAGAGGACCGACCCCTGAGGCACCCCACATGTGAGGGGTCACGAGGTCGACCTCTGCTCTCCTGCCAACACAAATTGCGATCGGCCAGAGAGGTAGGAGGAGAACCACCGTAAAACGGTGCCTCCCACCCCCAACCCCCCCAGCCGACGCAATAGGATACCATGGTCGATGGTATCAAAAGCCGCCGAGAGGTCTAATAGGACCAGGATGGAGGAACAACCCCCATCTCTGGCCCTCCAGAGATCATCGACCAACGCGACCAATGCCGTCTCGGTGCTATGCCCGGGCCGAAAGCCGGACTGGCGCGGATCTAGATAATCCACTTCCTCCAGGTGACGGGGAAACTGTTGTGCCACCACACTCTCGACAACCTTTGCCAGAAAGGGAAGGTTGGAGACTGGACGATAGTTGTTTAAAAGAGCTGGATCCAAAGAGGGCTTCTTAAGGAGGGGCCTCACCATAGCCTCTTTTAGGGAGGCGGGCAAGGAACCCTCACTTAAAGATGCGTTGATAACCTCTTGGAGCCAGCCTCGTGTCACCTCCCAGGATGCCAGTACAAGCCAGGAGGGACACGGGTCCAATAAACATGTGGTGGCTCGCAGTCGCCCACGTAACCTGTCCATGTCTTCGGAAGAAACGGAGTCAAACTCCTCCCAAACAAGATCTGTCTCGTGGCATCCCACTGGGCCGTCAATGGGGGCTAGCTCGTTCTGTATTTGAGCGGTTTTCTCCTGCAGAAAAGACACAAATTCCTCTGCTCTACCCTGTAACGGGGCTTCCCGCACCCTCTGTTGAAGGAGGGAGCGGGTCACCCTAAACAGGGCGGCAGGGCGGTTTTCAGCGGATGCTATGAGAGCGGCACAATGATGACGTTTGGCCACTCTCAGCGCCACAATGTAAGTCCGTAAATGGGCTCTTACCTGTGTCCGGTCAGATTCAGATCGAGTAGACCTCCATCTTCTCTCTAGGCATCTCTTGTGGCGTTTCATCCCCCTCAGCTCCTCGGTAAACCAAGGAGCCAGGGTGGCTTGCCGCCGCAAGAGAGGCCGCAAGGGCGCGACCCGATCCAAGGCCCCCGTGGTCGCAGTATTCCAAGCGGCCACGAGGTCCTCGGTCGGGGCGCGGGTCAGGGGTACAGGAAGTGGCCCAAGCGCCGCCTGGAACCCATCAGGGTCCATCAGGCGCCTGGGGCGGAACCAGATAGGTAACTCAGGACTAAAAGAGAACTACGTGTACAACCAATAGCCAATGTGGTATTTACACCCATCTAAAATTTTATACCAAAAATATAGTGCTCCTACTGCATAACCATCCACCCATCCATCCATCCATCCAAAGCCATCTAAGAGTCAATTCTTTGCATATACAGCTAAGAGTTTTAAACTAAAGTCTCAAATTAGTTTTAGTGGTAAATAAAAATACATCCAGACTAAATTCAGCCTCTATTTTGAATAACATGGGGAATCATGGCAGTTAAACTAGAGCTAAATTTTATTTTATTTATTTATTTATTCAATTTCTGTAAACACCCAATTCCACCAAGTGACCATATAGTTTTACTGGGTCTATACTGTATATTATACCTATTATAGCAATCAAAGGTGGATATGAACTAAGGATTTTTGTCAACCCTTCCCCCCCCAAATGTTGGCAACTTCTAGAAAGGAATCACAGTCTATGTGATGGCCTCAACGCAGAGGTGGGTTTCAAATTTTTTAGAACCTACTCTGTAGGTGTGGCCTATTTTGTGGGCGTGGCTTGGTAGTCATGTGACAGGGTGGAAGTGGCCACCTTTTAAAATGTGGTTAAACTCATTTAACAACGCTCTTGCTTAGCAACCAAAATTTTGGACTCAATTGTGATGATAAATTCTTTCTTTCTTTCTTTATTATTATTATTGTTATTGTTTAATTTTATATACCGCATCCTCTCCCCTAGGGGACTCGGAGCGGTGCACAGGGAAAACTAAAACACATAAAATATATACATCAATAAATACAAAAGATAAAAATCAATTAAACTACTTATCCCTGCTCTAAAATACCCATTAAAACTAACAACCCTAAAAAACCCCAAGGAAGAGACTACCCTAGGCCGGCCAAGCAGAAAAAGTGTGTTTTTAATTTTTGACGGAAGGAGCGGAGGTCCGTGGTTGTTCTAATGTCGGGGGGAAGGTCGTTCCAGAGGGCTGGGCCCGCCACAGAGAAGGCCCTTCCCCTGGGCGTCGCCCGCTGACAAAGTCTAGTGGACGGCACCCGGAGAAGTCCCTCTCTGTGGGAGCGAATCGGCCGTGAGGATGTATGTATATTCTTTCTTTCTTTCTTTCTTTCTTTCTTTCTTTCTTTCTTTCTTTCTTTCTTTCTTTCTTTCTTTCTTTCTTTCTTTCCTTCCTTCCTTCCTTCCTTCCTTCCTTCCTTCCTTTCCTTTCCTTCCTGTTGGGTCACTGGCAGCGGCGGGCCAGATTTACTTCCAGGTACGCCGGTGGAACCCCCTCTCACCGGTTCTCTAAATTTCACCAACCGGCTCTCGCGAGTAGGTGCGAGCCTGCAGAAACCCACTACTGCCTCAACAGTTAAACTAACTTAAAATGAGGTCCATAAATTGAATAGCTTTAGCAGAAAGAGTTTAACAATCAGCATCCACTCTTGTCCGTGTGGTTGACATTGATTAATACAGCTCATTTAATGTTGCCCGAGGCTTTAGGGATGCCCAGCGGATAGCAGTGGGAAAACCTGTCAGAGCAGAAAGGCCACTGAATGAATTATGAACATAGGAAACATGTCACATGTGTGTGAGCACATGGGCACGCAGTGTTCCCATGCCATTGCTTTATAAAAATTTGTATTTAGTTCTAAAAATAAACTGTGCTGAGGACAGCAAGATTCAAATTAAATTTAATTCTTTTTTTAATGTTTATGTTAATAAAATAATCTGTAGTAACATCACTTACTTGTGATTAGTGCCCTGCATGGCTGAATCTGTGGATTAAGCCACTAACGTTTAGTGAACTAGAGAGAAGATTCCAGTTTTAATAGGCAAAATGATATTCAAAGCCCAAATATATATTTTTTGGAGCAGAGAATGGGTTGATATAATGTCCCACGTGCCTTTCAGTATTTCAACTGTATTTCCTTTTTTTGGGGGGGGGGGGGGACATGGGTAATATTTTATAGTCTGTGCACTTAGGATCATTGTAGCATCGCTATGGTTACCTGATTGCAATGTGGGTGCTTGGCAACTGGCAGGCATTTATCATGGTTGCAGCATCCCAGAGTCACCTGATTGCCATTTGCAATCTTCCCCGCTAGTTTTGAACAAGTAAAGTCAGTGGGGAAGCCAGCAGGAGGTCTCAAGTTTTGGTCTTATGATGTCTTGCTTAATGGCCATGGAAAAAAAGGTTGTAAAATCAGGTACAATCATGTGATGCTTCTCTTAATGATAGCACCACTTAACAACAATTTTTTTCCATTTCCAATTATGGGCGTAAATCAAGGACTACCTAAATTCCATGCTTATTCCATGCTTAATTTATTGCCAGCAGTCCCAAGTAAAATTTAATGTATTCTATTGTGCAGCCATCAGCATGATAAAGTCATGCTGCGTTCCGGTCTCAAGTTCAGATTTCTTTCCTCTCTGATATGCCAATCAAGGTGGGGCTGTGTTTTCTCAATGATTTCTCACCATAAGGGAATGGAGGAAGTGGGGGTGATGAATGAGGTTGCCTGGGTGGCAAAGAGATTAAAAAACTTTCTAATATCAAGTGGAGTATAAAGTATAGAAATACATTCAGTTGTGGGAGGACAATTTAACCTGAAAGTATAAGCTTGAAATAGCGTATTTCATCATTACCATGTATTCAGTATCACCACAATTTTCAATCATTTGACCTGTTTTAGTGCAAACACCTACTTGACTTGTGCTTCAGCTTGCATAAAGATGAATTCCCACTTTCTAGCGAAAGCTCTCTGAAGTCTTGCTAAGTTCTCCTAAGAGGACAGGAAAATAACAAGAACAAAACAAGGACAAGAACACAAGGGTAAGAAGAGTGAACAATTAAAGGATTCACTATTAAGAAATCTGGATATTATCTAGATCAGGGGTAGTCAACCTTTTTATACCTACCACGTACTTTTGTATCTCTGTTAGTAGTAAAATTTTCTAACCGCTCACCGGTTCCACAGTAATGGTGATTTATAAAGTAGGGAATTTAAAAAAGGAAAGTGCTTCAGTATCGGACAAAACCCCTACTGCCCACCATGAAAGCTGGAATGCCCACTAGTGGGCGGTAGGGACCAGGTTGACTACCACTGATCTAGATCATATTAACCTGAAAATTAAAGTAATGAGGGAAATGCCAAGAAGAGAATTTGCACTGAATGCAAGAGAATAAATGAATGGGATATACAGTATATAAATTGTGTTTGTACATTTCTTGATTTTTTGAAACTTGGCCTAGTTTTATTCTTTCGGGTGTCCCCCCCCCCCCGAGATAACTCCCATGATCCTTAGGGTGATCTCCATGCATTATTATATATAATGAAAACGGCATCTCGTACCTCTATTGTCTCATTGATTCCATGGGAGAAATTCCAGTAAGTAAAATTCCTTACTAACTTCAGCGTGCTTTTAAATGTACATAATTTACAACTGATTTGCACCTATCTGAAAAGTACCAAACTTTGTTCCGATGTTGTGTAATCATCATGTGTGCAAGCTTTTCTGTAATGCTCATTGCTTTCCTAAACATTAGCATTCTCATAGTTTCTGCCTTTCAAAAGTATTGTGAATTCTGTAAAACGTGGCTGCAAAGCATTTGGAGGCCCCCAGGTTGGTGTAGGTGTCTACACTCTGCTGCTGCAATGATCTAAGCCAGGGGTCTGCAAAGTCGACTCTTTTAAGACTGGTGGACTTCAACTCCCAGAATTCCCCAGCCAGCTATGCTGGCTGGGGAACTCTGGGAGTTGAAGTCCACCAGTCTTAAAAGAGCCGACTTTGCAGACCCCTGATCTAAGCCATGGCAATACGGATAAACCACCATCATTTAACAGAAGTCTCTTATCTAATGTGATATGTTGACTGGGGGGAGTAAGAATAATTGATTCAGGCATCACAGTGGGATAGCGAAATATTGAATTTTATTTTCAAGATACAAATCCATTATGTGCAAAGTGTGTAAACTGAATGCTTTGCATTATTGGCAGGAAGATTTTAGGCTAGTACAATTCCCACAAGAATCCAGGTGATCAACAACCTGAAGCAAGGACTGTAAGTATTGAAATGTGAAATCCACTCTCTACTGCCGTGATGGTGAACCTATGGCATGCGTGCCAGAAGTGGCACACAGAGCAATCTCCCCGTGCATGTGCACCATTGCCTGTTGCTCTTCTGGGTTCCTACGCACTGGCCAGCTGGTTCTTCAAGTGCGGGGGAGTGTTGGAAACCAGAAGAGCAGTTTCCTGGTGTGCATGCACGCAGTTTTCGGTGCGTGCATGCGTACCGGCCACCCGGTCTTCCGGTTTCTGGTGCGCATGCACTTGCGAAAACCAACTGGCTGGTGTGCATGTGTGTGCCAGAAACTGGAAGATCACCTTCCCGGCGCGTACATGCGCACCGGGCAGCTACCCTTCTGGTTTCTGGTATGTGTATGAACATGCACACATGCTCCCTTTTCAGCACTCGGTGCTGAAAAGGTTCGACAACACTGCTCTACTGCATAATGCTTTTGAAATGACTCACACATACAATGAATGTACATAAAAATGATAAGTAAAACCATGAGAGAGGAAGGGTGTGGCACAGAAAAGAAGCAAAACCAGTTCCATTATAGCCTTAAGAAAGATGGTTTTAAAAGTAACATTTTGTGTTCTGAGAACAAAACATAGTGAAACGGATGCAGCATTCTTCTCTGCCCTTACACAGACTGGTACAGATATGGTTCTTCATTATGCGAGCAATCCGTTTGGGGTGGAGGTGGGGAAAAGATCTAATTAGCTGATGTTAATTAATGAGTCCGACTCTTAATACTTGCAAGAGAATTGAATTTAGTGCTATGCCCCCTTTGTGGATATACCATAATGTGACTGTAGATGCTGAATAAGGCTTTTGTTGATTTGTCGAAAGCGTTCATGATTATACTTGCATAATTCACTAGCTGATGGTGTGGAAATAACGATGGTAGACGGGCACAAGAATAAAAACACTCAGAAAATTACAATGTGGTGTGCAAAACTGTCCATATACAATGGTTGGCTGATTTCAAAACAACTGGCAATTCTGCCCAGGTTGTGGGAAGGAATGTAAATTTAAACCTCTATGCACGTCAAGCTGTGCAAGCATCACTCACCGCTGCATTTAATAGGCACTAAGTGAGTTAAAAAGCTACAGATTTTTCAGCAGTCGAGGAGTTCTTTTCTGTTGTTATAAATTTCCAAAATCCAGATGAAGATAAGCTGTCACAACCCCAGGAGGAGAAAGCAGGTGAAGAATATTAATGTTCAGTGTGGTCTTCCTTCATTTTTAGGCTCTTAAATTGTAGGCATAGGAAAACAAAAGAATCTTGATAATTTTGATTCTAAATGTTGAAATACTGCTTAGGAGGCAGTAATTTGGAAATGATGAAAGGAGACTACACTGAGATCTTTGGGCCAGTTGTTGGAAAGCCTATGACAAATGTACATAGCAATAACTATAATTATTTTGTTATCAAAATTGCTCAGATTCACTTGAAAGTTCCACATTGGTGTCTGATGTAGTAATTCCAATGTCTGGCCATGTTATCTGAGGCTCCATTTGGTTTGTTGACCCTGATGAAATGGATAGGCCACTCTCTGGCATGACCCCTGCCATCTATGGATGATAACCAGAGGTAGGTTGCTCCCGGTTCGGCCCGGATTGGGCGAACCAGTAGTAATGGTGGTAGGAGGCTCCACTCACCCACCCAGACGCTTCTGCACATGCGCAGAAGCATCACGCACATGGATGAGCATGCCAAAACTGGTAGTAAAAAAAATTGGGAACCCACCACTGATTAGAACCACACCTCTTCTGATTGGGAGTGGAGGTGAATTCATGAAGCTGACAATGCCTTGCTTCAGAAAAAGTTGGTATCTGTAGTTTTGAAGGAGCTGTAATATAGCCCCTCCATAAAAGCCACTTCATGGATGTAATTGTTTTTGACAATAATTAACTCATTATCCAACCTCCCCCTTTTTAAAAGTCAATTGAAAGTTTTCAAGTTTAGCTGGAATGTAGCTCTAGGGTCCCCTAGAAGAAACCAATTACTGTGTCTCTTTCAGCCAGAGTTTAGGGCTAGACATGGGATCTAAGGTAGCATTGGTTGATTACTTTTGTTAGGACATGGTTGGCATAGGATACCCCTCTTGATCCTTTTGCCTGGCTGTCATAGCAATAGCATAGCAATAGCATTTAGACTTATATACACCGCTTCACAGTACTTTATAATCTTCTCTAAGTTTACAGAGTCTGCCTATTGCCCCCAACAATCTGGGTCCTCATTTTACTGACTTCAGAAGGTTGGAAGGCTGAGTCAACCTTGAGCCTGGTGAGATTTGAACTGCCAAATTGCAGGTAGCTGGCAGTTAGCAGACGTAGGCTGCAGTACTGCATTCAACCACTGTGCCATCATACCTCATACCTTCAACCTTAGTATTCTTCTGGAATGGCTGTAAGGACTGGGATCTGGAACCCACCTACTGGTTGATTCACATCAGCATAAGCATTTTTACAAGGTTTAACTACTAGTAGGTTTCTGGGGCAAATCTGAAGTGCAGGTTTCAACCTATAAAGCTTATTGCTGGCAAACAGAGATAGATGCAGAACTGACTTCAACCAATCAGAATATCGCTAACTTATCCATAAAAGTTATCCGAAGAGAAACTGTGAGCGGTGACCGATTTTCTTCAGATGATGGAGTTGAGCCAGGAGCATTTCTTGATAATGATTTTTGTACTTTGGGGAAAATCTTCCTTTGAGACATTCTTCTGGAAATTAGTTAAAACCGAGCTTTTCTGTAGGGTGTTTGAGGATTTTTATTGTATTTTTATTTTATTTTATTATGGATATTGCCATCTGTGTTATTGGTTGTTCCCCATTTTAATCTGTGTACATTTAAAAAGATGTTCAAATTGGTTTAGGTACAGATTACTTGGAAGCAAACAAGCATTGAGGTCAGGGATTGGATTGGAGGAGTGATAGTGTTGACTCAAACAGAGCTCCTAACATCACTCTCAGCTTAGAGACACTGAATCTGATTCAGCAGTCACTATTTGGGAATAGAGCAAGACTATCTGAGACTTCCCCAAACTGGTGTTCTACAACACCCATCCTTCTCATTTATGGCCTAACTCATCTGGAAAGCTCCAACTTGGACCATAACCTTTTGCCATGACAAACCACATGCTAATTGCAGTCACCAAGAATGGTGCTGTCTCCAACCTTTACAGTCAATGCACTGTAGAAATAATACATCCCATGCTGCAGATATATAGAAATATTGAAGTGTGAAAAAGAAGTGTCAGTGCAATTAATAACCATATTTTGAATCTACCTAATAACCTTTATGTGCTGAGTAGGCTTCTATATTACAACGGCGTATAGATTTATATATAATTAATATAATAATGACTGGCTTTGGCTAAGGCTAAATAGGCACTGGGCTAGTGCACCAAAACAAAGGGACCACTAAGGCTTCTCCTCTTTCCAAATTTTTCCAAATTTTTGCCTTGGTAGGAGGTGATGCCAAAAGGCAATGTGGTCTACACATCACATACACTTGATTCAACAATGAATAGTATAATTATACTCCAAGAAAGCTATATTACATCATACATATACATTTTCATGTAATGCAAAATGGGCAGAATGGATTCTTAGAATTCCTAGCATTTCAGCAAGCAGCAACTGAATAGTTTATTTTTATTTTATTTTAAGTAGCATTAAAATATAGCATTATGCTCTAATGCTTTAGTCCTTTGAAGCAGTTTTATAGAACTACTCACTCCAATAAAGAGAAGTTAAAACCATTTAGTGGACATTATTTTCCGCAGATCTCGTGGAAATCGGTGAAAGAGTTATCTATGTGGAAACATCTTGAGTATCTTTAAAAATTGTTCATTGAGCCTAGCTTATAGGAAAATAACAGTGATTTCCCCCCTCTCTTGAATGGCCGCATTTGTAAAAGGGGAATGAATGAGTGGAAATTAAGGGTGGTCAAATTCCACACAAAAACTGACTCTTAAACAATTATTCAGGGTTCTAAAAAGCCATAGCTTATAGCAAAGTCTCCAAGTTTAAGTCCACATTCAACCACAGAATTGACTGGGGATTCCCTCCCCTCCCATCTTCCATAGGGATTCTTGTGCAGGAATAAAATTAGGGATAGACTTCCATGTAAACTCTCTTAGGCTCCCTGGCATAATATAAATAAATCATATGCCTGCCCCCTTTGAACCTAAGTCAAAAGGAAAACATGATTCTTTCTGATATCACCTCTACATCTGTATAATTTCTGGATAAGAATAATCTAATAGGCAGTCCTTTTAGACAATGATATGCCCATGTAACATCAGATGACATTCAGTTTTGAGGATATCACATTTGGAACTATAAAATCAATATACCCACTGCTTCATAATCTGCCAGTTCCAGTCTAGCTTTATTCTGCATGGTCCTCTTGCAAAGATAGATGGCTATAGAGAAAAACAAAGAACAGCAAAATATACCATTAAAGATATGTGAAGGAGGAGGGAGAGGAGATGGAGAGGAAGGGAAAGGGGAAGAGAGAGATGGAATCAGACTCCTTCTGAAAGAACTGTTTCTACTAAGACAGGGGTCTGCAAAGTTGGCTCTTTTAAGACTGGTGGACTTCAACTCCCAGAATTCTTGGAGTTGAAGTCCACCAGTCTTAAAAGAGCCGACTTTGCAGACCCCTGTACTAAGACAATGGTATTCTCATACATATAGATGCAACATTGAGAAAACTGCACATTTCTCTAATTGAAGAGGCTACTTTAGGTTTCAATTAATTTGATACATGGCAGTTAACTAAGGAATGGAAATTCTAGTTCCAATTACCAAAATTATGTCACTGTAAAACGCAATATCAGATAACTGCAATGCTTAGCGACAGCAATCCCAGCAGTCCCTATTGCTGTCATTAAGTGAAAACAACTGTTTATTAAGTTCACAGCTTCCTGCTGACTTCCAACAAGCAAAATCAATGGGGACGTCAGAAGGAAATTGAGAGTTCCGGACATACAGCCAGTGGTGGTTCCATAAATGACCATGTGAATTGCTTTCCAGACCGGGAAAAGGTACAGAATTAGCATACAAGATGAAGTAGTGCAAAAACTTTTTTTTACTCCATGGCTGTTCAGAAGTAAATATGGAACACCAATTCTCAGTAGTGGCATAGATCAGTGATTCTCAACCTTGGCAACTTTTAAGATGTGTGAACCATTTCTCAGAATTTCCCAGCCAACATGGCTGGGCATAGACATAGACAGACTTTATCCAGGATAACTTCTCTTCAGCCAGGTCTTTCAAATCTCCCAACAGTGATAAAATATACTCCTCACTGCTGTAATCAGGTCCATCCATCTTGCTGCTGGTCATCCTCTCCTCTTTTCTTAGCTAGGTTTTTGCATAATGCGTCCCATCTATATATATAAAAATGGCTCTGAGTGTGTTTGTGTGTGTGTTGTGTTCCATAACTCTGAAACACCTTGAGCAATTTCAACCAAACTTGGTACACAGATGACTTATTCTCTGGGAACAAATACTGTGGGTGTAAGACACCCCTAACACCCCTTGGGGTGTGTGTTCTGTACAAGATACAGCCTGTTGTGCCTTCAAATGGCTTCTACTGTAGTGGAGTTGCCATGGTAACAGCTTCACAGTACTCCACAAGGGGGCTCTCTCTGGTAAGGGGGAAAATCCAACATTGGAAATTACATTTAGTCTGGACATTTTCAAGAAGGCTTTGATTATTCTAAATGCCTGTAAATAAAATTACTTTGATTTGACACTATGCATATAATTCATTCCTTTTCCTGTCTCATACAGGATGGGGATAAATAAATACCTGAGCAATGCTGGGTTATCAGCTAGTAAACAATAATTTTGAGCCTGGTCATTTGTTCTATGACAAATAGAACATACCAAATGCAAAATGTGATCAAATCTGGGTCATATGTACCCCCCAAGGTAGGTCTATCGTAATTTTGAATGGTTGCCATGCAACTGGTTGTAAATCGAGGAAGACCTGTAGAAGAAACACTTCCTAAAAATCTCATATTATGAATGCAGGTACATTTGATTTCCTTTGCCAAGGACCAGGCTGACTGAAAAAGAAATGATATTATCATTTCTGTGTGAGGGGAGTGCTGTAGAAGAGACTCTAATAATGCACAAAGACAGCTAAAGATAACTGTGCTGACACATTCCCTTTATGCTTTACTACCAAGTCGTCCAGCCACTCAATACAAAATCTGTGGTTTATTAGCTCATAAACCACGATTATTTCTTTCTCAGTGTCAAGACTTCAGCCTCTACTAAGAAAAAAAAATCCTATCCCCTGTTCTACCCGTTCTCCTTCTCCCTCCTCCTGTCTCAGAGAAGTGCCATTTTCATTTACTATTATTATAAAGATTGCTAGTTTGGGTCAGATAATAGTTTATTAATCAACCACATATATATTACCATATATTTTAAAACAAGCTAAATTCATCCATGGAACTGAACCGAACTTTTCCTTAGAAATAAGATCAATGTTGTTATACAGCAATAATCTTGGACAGTGTTTCCTCTATTGGATAATGTAGTCCTTGTCTATAAGGAGGGACAGCATTCAGGCCAACTGTCAGTCAATCTCTCTGTTAAATATCACATGTGCATAACTGTCCTAGGCAGTGCTGCACTAGTTAAATAATTGTAATAGAGCAGCAACAAAGCAGCTCTTTACTTAAGTTCTTTCCATGCAATAATAAAACCATGGGTGGAAAACCTGGCCTTTAGACCAGGTATGAGCAAACTATTGTTGGCCAGGAGGAGCAATTAAGATTTTTTAGAAGACATGCACCCCGATAAAATGATGATGATACCAAAATGACCCTAAGGAACACAAATGAATTAATTTAAAGACCACATGCAATCCTGCAGCCTACGGTTGTCCCCACTCACTCTGTTTCATATGCCCACTCGAACTGAAATGCTCAGCATGCTTCTCTACATAGGTAGTCCTTTTTTAGGGACCACATTTGGGACTGGCAACTAAGTTGTTAAGTGAAGTGGTCACTAAGTGACTGTTCTTAGGAGCTTACTTCAGTTTTCCTTTGCTCCACAGACCTTTGAAGGTTGTAGATGTGAAGACTGATCACAAAGTTACGTTTTCATCACCACTGCAACTGCAACCAAGTCACTAAACAAGGCAGACTAAACAAGAATTATTCATAATGTGATCCATGTAAATAAAGATACTGCAGATCCCATAACAGCTCTGTGTGTGTGTGTGTGTGTGTGTGTAGGTTTTTGAGCTGATCAATAAATAAATCAGGATAGCTCTATTTCGAGCTTTTTAGCTCTCATCAGCTAGCCATACCCTTACTGGGATTTGAAGTTGAAGACGTGTAGTTGTGACACAAACATATACTTATCCTCCTGTCTCAGCTGATCAGGAAGAGAACCTGGTGGCGTAGTGGCTAAGGCTTCTGCCTAACATATAATACAGCCCCGGTTCAAATCCCAGTAAGGGTAAGGGTATATATATATATATATATTTGATTTATATCCCGCCCTTCTCCAAAAGGACCCAGGGCGGCGCACAGGAATTTAAAATACATACAAAATAATACAAAAATACAAAAAAATTAAAAACCTATTAAATATCAGTCCTGCGCTAAAACCAATTAAAATCCCCAAATAAAACTATCTATACTAGTCACAGCGGAGGTTATGTTAGGCCGGCTTGATGAAAGAGGTGTGTTTTTAAACACTGGCGGAAGAGGCGGAGGTCAGAAATGGTACGGAGTTCTGGGGGTAGGTCATTCCACAGGGCAGGGCCCGCCACAGAGAAGGCCCTTCCCCTGGGTGTCGCCAGTCGGCATTGTCCGGCCGATGGCACCCTGAGAAGGCCCTCTCTGTGGGAGCGTATCGGTCTAAGGGATGTATGGGGCAGGAGACGGTCTCACATATAACTAGGCTCCGAGCCATGGAGCACTTTGAAGATGGTCATCAAAACCTTGAAGCGCACCCAAAAGACCATAGGAAGTCAGTGCAGCTTGCGCAGGATCAGTGTAATATGGGAGTGCCTCGGAGCTCCTGTAATCACCCGCACGGCTGCATTCTGAACTAACTATAGCTTTCAAGTGCACCTCAAGGGAAGCCCCATGTAGAGAGCATTGCAGAAGTCGAGTCGGGATGTCACGAGGGCCTGAGTGACTGTGCGAAGGGCAGCCCGGTCCAGTAAGGGGCGCAATTGGCGCATCAGGCGTACCTGATGAAACGCCCCCCTGGCCACGGCCGCCACATGGACAGCCGGGAATCCAGGAGGACACCCAAATTGCGCGCCCTCTCCACGGGGGCCGGTGTTTCGCCCCCAATGGCCAGAGTTGGAGTAATCTGGCTGAACCGGGGTGCCGGAAACCACAGCCACTCGGTCTTGGACGGGTTGAGCTTGAGTTTGTTACTACCCATCCAGATCCGTACGGCCTCCAAACACCGGGACATCGCCTCGACGGCATCGTTGGGGTGGTCTGGGGTGGATATATATGGTATATACATATATACCAATTTCATTGTAATTTTATTACAATGACAATAAAGATTGTACGTATGTATGTATGTATGTATGTATGTATGTATGTATGTATGTATATATGTATGTATGTCATATGCTTATAAGATCTTGTCCTGAGCTCTGATGAGTGCATGGAGAGAGAAATAAGGGACAATACTTATGAAAACCTTCTCCCAGTGGTCAGTTCTTACCAGTTTGGACTAGTTTGGCCGAACCGGTAGTGGTTTGATGGCCTGGATCACTGGAAACGGCTGCGACCCAGGCTTGCCATGCCCCTGAACTGGTTCTCCAGGTGGCGCCATAGGCGGCGCCATCTTGTTTTTCACTTCCGTGCATGTGCAAAACAATTTTAATTGTACTGTGCATGCGCACGCAGTGCGCCCATGAGCAAACCAGCAGTAGTGCCTGCCAGAACTCACCCCTGCTTTCTCCACACTGTCCATGCTATCATTCTAAGCAGAAATATTGTATAAAAAGACAATGAAACTTGTCAGAGACTTCAAATGAAATAATACACTACTAGCTGAAAATACTATAAGGTATGATACCAAATCTCATTTAATATATTTGGTGGGTCTTCAATGCGAGCTATTTTGAAAGGTGTTCATAGTTTTCGGAAAGGGCAGCATTTTAGAATGAAGGTGCCACCATTGAAAAGGCCTCTTAGCAAATATTGACAAAATGGGTTTTTTAAATTTGCACATAGAAGAAATTCCTCAGGCAATTTTGCCAACATGATTCTAGGTAGTGCACAGAGAGTTTAACCCTCATCACAACCCCAGAATACAATTTATAAAACTAAACATCCTGAGGCAATAATTAGCCTGGTTTAGCTAATGAGCATCTGTCAGGCATTCTGGCCTCCAGCTGTTTAGGGCATTATATCAAGAGTCAAATGAATAGGTTCAGTAGCTAATTGGCAATCGATACTGGTGTTTCCACAATAATATAAGATGCACCTTGGCTGAAAAAGAGGGTGCTTTGGACAGGATGGTAGTAAAGAAAATCTCTGAATCCAGGGAGAGTTTCTTCAGAGATGGACAGACCATTTCCTTAAAATCCGAAGATACTATTCCATCAAGGAAAAAATATGTTCACTGATCTTTGGAAATCTCCAAACAATTTCCCCCTTTGCTTGCTTGAATAAGCCAAGAGGATAGAAGTCCAGAGAGCACTTGATAGACTAGACAGCCATAAATGTCTTGTTCTTTTTCTTAGGTCTCATAAATTGAAAGTCCTCTTGTACAATTAGGTTGTGATGCAGTTTGTATCTTCAAGTCTTGATATAGCTCTCAAGTCTTAGCTATGTTGACAGCCTTGGATTCCCAGGTGACAGGGAATTACTCAGATGGTGCCATGGTTGAGGTGGCTATTTTTATCCTCCCCCTCCTGAGGATTGTATTTTCACTTATTCATAAAGCTTTTATATTGTACATTTTGTTTGGCTTTGATTTATTGTTTTTATGTATTGATTCTCATTCACTGCCTTTTGGTGAGATGCATGGTTATATGAATTTGATTGATACATATTTTATCAAAAGCATCATTCATATCAGCATCAAGTTGTCATTTTCTTCCTTGAAGGACTTTGCAAATCTGCAGGTTACTTTTCCATCCATGACGTCTTAGGATGAATTGAGCCAGCATTTGCATTAAGATCCACAGGTAAGGAGGCTTGCCTCAAGGCAACTAGCCATTTGAAATGGGTAAATGAAAACTGAGAGGGTCATTGCTTGCAGCGATCTAAATCTTATCCCCAATGTCTTCTCTCTGTCTCCTCTGCATCTCCAATTTATGGACATCCCTCACTTTCTACAGATATTTTAAAACTGTGAAGGGCAGTGGAATATAACTCAAATTCCACAGGGACCTGTGAAAATCACTAATCCAGCTCATAAACCAAAATGATGGAAAATGTTTCAGTGTTTTAAAGACAGATGTCCATCTCACACCTTAGTTCACTGTTCTTTAATCCAGCTCTCACCAGTCATGGCCAACTTAAGTTCATAGTCAACTTCATGATTTTCAGTCTTCACCCATTCTTCTAGAAGCCAAATCCCTGGTCTTTACAATTCCCCCAAAAGAGCAAAAAACCCTTAAGTGCAGCCCTCTCAGCCATCAGCCAGTAGGTGGCTGGTAAATACTCCCAGGGCACAGCTATCAGACAGCTCAAGTCCAGCATATAATAAGGCCTTGTCTTCTTCAAGTCAAGCAGGCTGTTGTTTAAAAATGGAAGGACAGAGAGTGGATTGCAGCTTCAAAGAAAATCCCGTTATATGTTCTGCTAAGGTATTCTGCTTGCATTATTCCTGCTCACCATCTGTGCAAAGGCTGGCAACTATTGCCTTTCACATCCTGAAACCAAATATAGTAGCATTCTCCAATATGTAGTTGGCATTACAACGCCTTGGATTATCAGTCAGCATAATATTCTACAATTATATTATTCTATAATTTCTTTTAGAGGAAAATGATTATTGGAGACAAGAGTTTTATACAAGTGGCATTTCAAAAGATGCACTAAAGAGTCTCACCATAGTCCGTGTTTTCTGGTTCCCAACAATTTGAAGGCCAGAAGTATGGAGCCTGAAAAACAGAAAATAAAACTTTATTATAAAGATGTAGCTATTCAAATGCCTATTCTCCTTCATATATTTGACCAGCTTAAGTTTCAATGAAATAAACAAACTCTTCTTCATTATTTTAATGCATATCTTTTAAAATAAAGAAACTCAAAATACTTTTGTATAAATGTGATTGCCCATACACAGGCAATATCAGAGAACAGGGGAATTATATCAAAACATCCTCCTTGTTAGAATCAGTGTGATTGCAGCCCTATGCATATAATTCCAATTTACAAATCACAACACATTTTAACAGATTTTCTACTAGCTGAAATGCAAATTAGGAAAAGTCATTTGAAAAGAAATGCTACCCTTTTAGCTCCTATGATGAATTAAGAAGCCCATCAGGAAAGACGTAATAAGTCTTTGTTGGATTGCGTTTCATATATCCTGATTTCCTAGGTCATAGTGTTTTCACAAGCAACAACACTTTTAAAAAAAAAGGTTTATTACTTCATTCATTTTGTAGAGGAAGAAGGGCAAATAAATTCAGTTCTTGGGGCCCCTAGGGTGGCGCATGTTACACCACTGTTCCATGAACTGCATTGATTGCTGATTTGCTTCCAAGTGCAATTCAAGCTGTTGGTTATCCCCTTTAAAGCCCTTCATGGCATGGATTATCTGAAGATCTGTCTCACCCTAATGGGATTGACCTGCCCACCCATGGTAGCAGAAGGGACATGCTGCAGACCCCTTCAGTCAAGGAATTTTGGCTGCTCTGTCCAGGAGAAGAGTCGTCTCTGCCATAACTCCTGTCCTTTGGCACACACACACCCTTCAAGTGATATCTGTACCCTATTGACCTTTCATAACGGCCTGAAGACCTTGATCTGCCAGTTGGGGTGCACCATTCTGGAGGTGGCTATTTGTTTAAGAAAAGCTTCCACCTCTCCTCATGCACTTCATTATCCTCTCTTCTCCCCACCTTTTAACTGTTCTTATTTTATTGTTATTTATTGTTCTATCATTTTAATGTCTACTGGTTTTAATGTTTGTAAGTCACCCAGTGTCACCTCTGGATGAGATGGACAGCACATAAACCTAATAAAATAAAATAAAATAAAAAAAATTAAATCAGCATGGTTTCTTTGAAAAAAGATCCTAGAATTGAATTTTCCAGTCTTTTCCTTCTTTTATACTAATAAAGAGAAATATTAATGAATACAATCATTTCATTAATAATCATCAAATGACCTTTTCATCCATTGTGCCTGCTATGTGAATACCTGAGCTAGAGAAAATGTATATAAGATCATATTACTTTCCATCTTATAGTATTTTTTTTAAAGCTGCCATGGTTCTTCTGAAAAAATATTCTGGATATATTAGAATGCTAGAATATTAACATTCCTTGGTACTGTATCACTCCTACTAGTCGCATATTTAACCATGTTAGGAAGAGAGGAAAAGATATGCAGTTATAAATGAAAAAAAATGACATTATCTAGGTTAAGAAGAGAACAAGAGAACTAGAAATTTCAATGAATATTAGATGGCAGTCAAGAATTGGGGAATATATTCTGTGTCTCTTGCTGTTCTCTGGTGGTTGACATCCCTAGAAAAGTAGATGGTTACCTTCTGTTACTAAAGATAAAAAACCCATACATTTGCCAAAATTCAAAGATGCAGCTATTGACAGGCAATCCTGAAGAAACCGTGTCTATTGCGTTATGAAGAATTGGAAGTGACTGATTAATTTAATAACTTTGATACTGATCAAAAAAACAACAACTGACAAGCAGTCTCTTGCCACAGTTTGGAGTTGCCAGATGCTAGATAAATAGTATACGAAAAAGAAGGAAGCCTGATTTAGAATATAAGAAGAAAGATAGCAATTATCAATGAACTAATAAAATAAAATAATTTTAATAAATAAATAAGAATAGAATAACAGGGTTGGAAGGGACCTTGGAGGTCTTCTAGTCCAACCCCCTGGTTAAGCAGGAAACCCTACACCACTTCGAACAAATGATTATCCAACATCATCTTAAAAATTTCCATTTGTAAACATTCACAACCTCTGAAGGCAAATTGTTCCACTGATTAATTGTAAGTGTCAGGAAAATTTTCCTTAGTTCTAAGTTGCTTCTCTCCTTAATTAGTTTCCATCCATTGCCTTGGATGGAGCTTTGGAGAATAGCTTGACTCCCCCTTCTTTGTGGCAGCCCCTGAGATATTGGAACACTGCTATCATGTCTCTCCTAGTCCTTCTTTTCATTAAACTAGACATACCCAGTTCCTGCAACCGTTCTTCATATGTTTTAGCCTCCAGTCCCCTAATCATCTTTGTTGCTCTTCTCTGAAACCGTGGTAGACAACCTGGTCCCTGCCACCCACTAGTGGGCGTTCCAGCTTTCATGGTGGGTGGTAGGCTTATTGTCCAATACTGAAGCACTTTCCTTTTTTTAATTTAATTGACTTCCCTACTTTATAAATCACCATTACTGTGGAACCGGTGGGCGGTTAGAAAATTTTACTACTAACAGAGATACAAAAGTGGGCGGTAGGTATAAAAAAGTTGACTACCCCTGTTCTAGAGTCTCAACATCTTTTTTACATCATGGAGACCAAACCTGGATGCAGTATTCCAAGTGTGGCCTTAAATAAAACATGCTTGCCTTTGAGAAAGTCTGAGATTCAATTCTCAGCATCTCCGATTTAAAAAATATATATCTAAATATAAAAGAATACCTTAACAGGACTATCATGATAATATCCCAAATGTTAACAATATATACAAAGCTCTTACTACCTGGAGTAAGATAATTCAGTTACATTAAAAGTTCTGTGGTGATATTGAACAACTGGGAGAATTCAGCCAAGAGTCAGGATAAGAACACAATAGTGTCCTTTATTCTAGATTTGTTCCTTCACAAAAGAGGAGGACTTCAGCAAGCTCGGGACCTAGCTATCTGCGGGATCGGATTCTGCCCCATACATCCTCCCGGCCGATTCGCTCCCACAGAGAGGGACTTCTTCGGGTGCCGTCCACTAGACTTTGTCAGCGGGCGCCGCCCAGGGGAAGGGCCTTCTCTGTGGCGGGCCCAGCCCTCTGGAACGACCTTCCCCCCGACATTAGAACAACTACGGACCTCCGCTCCTTCCGTCAGAAATTAAAAACTCACTTTTTCTGCTTGGCCGGCCTAGGTTAGTCTCTACCTCAGGGGTTAGGAAATGTTAATTTTAAAATGGGAATTTTAGTGCAGGGATAGTTAGATTTAATTTGTTTTTATTGTGTTTATCTATGTATATATTTTATGTTGTTTTAATTTCTCCCTGTGCACCGCTCCGAGTCCTCTCAGGGAGAGGACGCGGTTATAGAAATAAATATTCTAAATATTCTATTCTAAATACCTCTCCAGTCTGTAATTCAAGTAGAGAAAACAGATTTCTTACCTGAAACCGATAAAAAGTCCCATCATCCTTTAAAGTCAGTACGTGGTCAGAGATTGGAAAAATATATCCTTGTGCTGCAACGAGACTTCCCATATGTATTGATTCAGCTGTAAAACAAACAAACAGAAAACATACACAATTGACTGTAAATAACAATTATAGACACTTACAATAAGATTAATTTATAATAATGTCTTGGTTAATGATATACAATACAATACAATACAATACAATACAATACAATACAATACAATACAATACAATACAATACAATACAATAGCAGAGTTGGAAGGGACCTTGTAGGTCTTCTAGTCCAACCCCCTGCATGGGCAGGAACCTTATACCATTTCAGACAAATGGCTGTCTAACATCTATTTAAAGACTTCCAGGGTTGGGGCATTCACAACTGCTGGAGGCAAGCTGTTCCAGAGGTTAATTGTTCTTACTGTCAGGAAATTTCTCCTTAATTCTAAGTTGCTTCTCTCCTTGGTTAGTTTCCACCCATTGCTTCTTGTCCTGCCCCCAGGTGCCTTGGAGAATAGTTTGACTCTCTCTTCTTTGTGGCACCGTCTGAGATATCGGAACACTGCTATCATGTCTCCCCTGGTCCTTCTCTTCATCAAACTAGACATACCCAGCTCCTGCAGCCGTTCTTCATATGTCTTAGTCTCCAGTCCTCTAATCATCTTGGTTGCTCTTCTTTGCACTCTTTCCAGAGTCTCCACGTCTTTTCTACATCGTGGCGACCAAAACTGTATGCAGTATTCCAAGTGTGGCCTTACCAAGGCACTATACAGTGGCATTAACACTTCACGCGATCTAGATTCTATCCCTCTGTTGATGCAGCCTAGAACTGTGTTGGCTTTTTTGGCAGCTGCTGCACACTGCTGGCTCATATTTAAATGGTTGTCCACTAGGATTCCGACATCCCTCTCACAGTTGCTACTATTGAGCAAGGTACCACCTATACTGTACTTGTGCATTTGGTTTTTCTTGCCTATATGTAGGACCTTACTTTTTTCACAATTGAATTTCATTTTATTAGACAGTGCCCAATGTTCAAGTTTGTCTAGATCCTTCTGTATCTTAAGCCTATCTTCTGGAGTGTTGGCTATTCCTGCCAGCTTGGTGTCGTCTGCGAATTTGATGAGTTCCCCATTTATCCCCTCATCCAAATCGTTGATGAAGATGTTAAAGAGTACTGGGCCTAAAACAGAGCCTTGGGGGACTCCACTGCATACTTCCTTCCATGTAGATGCAATTCCATTGAGGACTACACGTTGAGTGCGGTTGGTCAGCCAGTTGCAAATCCATTTGGTGGTGCTGCTGTCTAACCCACAATTTTCTACTTTATCTAATAGTAGGTTATGGTCTACTTTATCAAATGCCTTACTGAAGTCCAGGTAAATTATATCAACAGCATTCCTCTGGTCCACTGATTTTGTCACTTTGTCAAAGAATTCAATTAGATTCGTCTGGCATGATCTGTTTTTGACAAACCCATGTTGGCTTTTGGCTATTACTTTGTTTGCTTCTAGGTGTTCACTTATTTGTTGTTTAATTATCTTTTCCAGAATCTTTCCTGGTATTGAGGTCAGGCTGATGGGTCTATAGTTTCCTGGATCTGTTTTTTTCCCTTTTTTGAAGATGGGAACCACATCTGCTCTTTTCCAGTCTTCTGGTAGTTCCCCGGTGCTCCAGGATCTCTGAAAGATATAGTTCAGTGGTTCTGAGATCTCGTCTGCCAGTTCCTTCAGGACCCTGGGGTGTAATCCATCCGGTCCTGGTGATTTGAACTCGTCCAGGGCAGACAGGTGCTCACTTACCATTTTCTTCCCTATTTCAACTTGTGTTCCTAATCTGATATTTGTGGTGCTGTTTTTGATTGGTTGGACTGTTTTATCCCTTTGTGTAAAGACAGATGCAAAAAAAGAGTTAAATAGTTCTGCTTTCTCCCTGTTGCTTATCGTCTTCTTGCCATTTTCTCCCAGCAGTGGACCAATTGTTTCCTTAACCTTTTTCTTATTTTTAACATGTTGGAAGAAGCTTTTTTTGTTATTTTTTACTTTTTTGGCAAGCCTTTCTTCATTGCGAGCCTTAGCTTTCCTCACTTCATCTTTACAGGCTCGGGCTATTTGCTGATATTTTGCCTTGGTTATGTCCCCCTTTTTCCACTTTTTATATTTATCCTTTTTGTCTTTCAATTTGTCAGAGAGTTCTTTATGCAGCCATGCTGGTTTCTTTTGGGAACTGTTATTTTTCTTTTTCATTGGTATTGCGCTGGACTGGGCTTTTATAATCTCATTTTTCAAAATTTCCCAAGCTTCCTGAGTTGTTTTCCCCTTGAGGATTCTCATCCATGGAATCCTTCCCAAGCTCTCTCTGAGTTTATTGAAATTAGCTCTCTTGAAGTCTAAGACTCTAGTTTGACTTTGTTCAACTACTTTTGTTTGCATAATGTTGAATTCCAGTATTTCATGATCGCTTGCCCCCAAAGTTCCTGTAGCTTCTACACCTTCTATCATTTCCTCTCTGTTAGTGAGAATTAAGTCCAATATTGCTGATCCCCTTGTTCCCTTCTCTACCTTTTGGGAAACAAAGTTGTCTGCTAGGTTTCTTAGGAACCTGTTGGATCTTCCACTTGGTGCAGAGTTTGTTTCCCAATTGATGTCAGGGTAGTTAAAATCTCCCATTACTATTGCAGTGTGCTTCCTACATACCTTAGTTAGCTGGTTAGCAAAAAGTACATCCACTTCCTCTGCTTGGTTGGGTGGCCTGTAGTATAGACCTATGACAATATCATTCCCCCCCCCATCCTTTAATATTGACCCAAATACATTCAAAAATGTATTCAACAAATACATTTATTTATCTATAGATGTAAGATGCTATTAGATACTATTGAAGAACTATAGAGTAATGGAAAAACGATAGTTAATACTGATAAAATGGGAATTGTTATATTTAGAGGATTAATAATTAATTAATTATTTAGATGGCTATAATGTTGTTGGAAAATTATTTAATTGATAACTACTTACAAAGATCAAGATTGTTTTACACTATATTACTATGGAATTTATATTGGTATGACAGGACTAAATAAGGGATGTTAATAGTTAGCCAGGCTTTAAAGACACTCCTAAAGAAGAAATAGATTGATGTTAAAATATTTGACAAGAATTGTGGATATTGATATTAAGCTACATGATAAATTGTTAGATTTAAAATTTATAAAATGAGATTACTTATAAAAAATAATTATTTTAGAGAGGCATAGAATTCATGAACACCCGGTTAAAATATTCTTTAAAGGACATCATTTAGAGTGAAGTCTTTCTTTATAAATCCATTTTTTTAATCTCTCTCTTTGTTGGTTTTATAAATAAAAATCATACTGTATATAAAAGGATGTTACAATAACTAGTAAGATTAGGGTTGAGATATAAGAATTGTAATAATTGATACGAAAAATAAGTGATAACATTTGAAGAAACCTATAGAAACCTGTGATGAATTGATACATTCTTAAAAATTGATAACCTGTTATGGGAAATGGCTTTTTGATGGTTTTTCTTTCTTTTTTTCTCTGTGAAGTTTGTATTATTTGTGTTTATGTTAAAAACATTTAAAAATTATTATTTTTGAAAAAAAGAAAACATGCACAAGCTCTCTGTCAGACAATTATGCTTTTAAGTAGTCAACTTGCAAAATTTGGGTGGCAGGAATTTTGTGACCAGATATGATATCAGTGGTAAAGTCAATAAATTGGAAGTGCAATCTCTTTATTCAGCTTTGAGCCCAGTGTTGGGGGATGAATTAACAATTAATCATCACAACTGCAATATATTAATTATTTACTTACTTAAATAGCATATTCGCTCCCCTTAACAGGCTGTCAAACAAATATCTTGGTGATATGATTCTAATAGAAAGACTTTTATAACAGAAATTTAAAAAGTGGAGCAATGATACAGTTAAAAAGGTAACATTTGGCTATCTTTGAAAGGGCAAATAACAATTTCGGTCCAGTGGATGTAATAAATGTTCACATGGCTGGACACACAAGAGACTCCTTAGAAAAGCCAAATGACTCAATTTGTTGCAGGCGAATGAGACGGAGCACAATCTGGCCCATCTGGAAACTTAATAGAGTCCAGGCACTCAGGCCCTTAATTCTGCAATCCAACTGAGATCTCGCCTGCAGGTTTATCATTCTGGATTGCAAGGTGAGAGACTTCTCTTCTCAGGGCAGTGGTATAAAGGCATATATTCAGAACGTATGGGTACTGTTCTTACCTCACCGACTGATACAAAATTGGCTGCTTGCCACTATCTCTCTTGGCTGCTTGCCACTATCTCCCTTGACTGCCAGTCTTAATTTCTTGTAACAAATACATGACTACCTAGAATCTACACAAAGCTATCTTCAAACGTTGTTCTCTCCAACTGCCTCCTGCTCACAGACTTCCTTATAAACACTCTTGAGAGGGGCCATTCATTAAGCAGCTGAGATCAATTCAGGGCCTCCAAGCTCGCTTCTGGTGTAATTGTAGCCTCCTCTTCTCAGCCCTTCGCAATCTAGCATCAGGGACAAACTGGCCCTGATCCTCCCCACTACTCCAAGACCCAGGTGCCCCCTGGTGGCCAGCCAGGCTCTCTGCTTCCTCAACGTCTCCCTCCTCCTCCAGAGCAGACTCATAGGACTCCTGACTAGAGGAGTCCATCAGCAGCTATTCCGGAGCAGGCTGGGCCACAACAGGGTACTATGCAATAAAAAATATTAAAATATAAAAACAGTATATAAACGATAAAAATTTAAAAAGATACAAGGATAATTAAAACACTATTAGAATTGCCTCCAGGTGAGATGGGCAACATGTAAGTTGAATGAGTGAATGGAGGGATAAATATTAATATTTTAATAATTTTAATAAATATTAAATGGTGAAGGGAGGGCTTTCAGGGTGCTAACCAGCTAATCTCCATACTCCTTAAGGGCTTCCTATGCAAGTCTGCAGTTATATTTTCACTTCTTTATGGAAGGCCTGGAGGGTGTAGGCCTACTTCACCTTGGGGAGGGGGAATTCTACAGGATGGGGCGATGGCAGAAAAGGTCTCTTCCCCCTCCAAGTTCACCAATCAGAATACTTTAACCAACAGTGTTTATTGACGGGTCTGCAACATTTCCTGCCTGCCTGAGTGGAATAGGCTACAATAATTACCTGCTCAACGCAAAAGAAGCCATAAAAGAAAAACAAATAACAATGGAAAACAATGAAACTTCTGCCCCCAATCTTTAAAAGGAAGTTCACATTTTGAAATAATAATGTTCCAAAATTACTAAGAATGTACTGCAGCATGTGATTGATATTTTCTTTTTTCACTTAGCTTTCCTGTCTAGATAAAGAAGAGTGAATTCTGGGATCTAACTTGGCATTTGAAGATCAATTTTGGCTTGGAATCACGTCCCCAATCAAAACTTTTTTTCAGCTTTAGATCTCAACATTTACCATTGCATTTTATAATGATGAGCCTCAAGATAATGCTTCCTTAGAATTTAATGAATATATTACCTAGATCATCAATACTGAGATTCTTCATAAGCCACTGTACTATGTCAGCTCCTGAAAAGAAAGACAGACAGACAGAGAGTGTGAGATAGAGTTAAAAAGCATAATATAAACCATACATAATTGATAAATAATTTTCAGGAAAAAGCTGATTCTTCTAGTGAAGCTGTTGTTGTCATATCTTCTGAAGTCAATATCCATAACATTGGAATTACATGATTCTTAAATGATATCCCTGTTTCAATTCAAGTGAATATATGTAGCCATGTCCACCAAGGGACTCCTCAAAGCCATTTGACTCCGAGGGAGAGTTCATATAACACAGTACAAAGTGATTATACTAGTCGATTTGTGAAGCTTGTTTTAACATATTATGTGACTCTGGCCACTGAATTTATTTGGGCTTAGCACTATTATTGTTCTAGTGGTAATGGTTGTTAGACTCCATCTTTATTTAGTAAAACTTGAGGGAGAATACATATATCTTGCTTTCTACTTTCTGTTTTTTCTGTGAGGTTAGTTGGGCTGAGTGACTAGCCCAAAGTCATCCATCCAACTTTCATGCATAAAGGGCTAGAACTCAATAGTCTCTTGGTTTATAATCCAGCACCTTAATCTCTACATCAAATTGGGTCTCAGTCATACATACACATGCACTTATATCTCACTCATATATCTCCACATGCTTGTGAACATTAATGATACACAATATTTCCACATGCTCTGTGAAGAAGGGCACTTAGGTGAGATGGGTGAATGTGATGAATGAATGAATGAACACAGCAGTTGTGTTTGCTAATTTGTTTTTGCTGCTTAGCATGTTATAGAAACCCAGATGGAATACAATCTTTCAACACAAAACGCATATATCATTGCTTAGGGAAGACAAAAACAAAACTTAACATTATTCCAACAATGAAGCTCCCACACTAGTTCAGAGTACCTAATTATAATGCCCTGATACAAGATTTGCTAATAGGTCACAAAAAGAATTTAAAAAACACCATTAAATAGATGTATCAAGAATAATTTATTGAGAGTTTGCAAAAGGGAAAATGCATGGCAACATCCTACTGAAGACAATAATGTCTGGAGACAATAGAAAAAGAGCTTCCGGTTCCGGCTCCAGCGGCGACGAGCGAGCCTAGCGCTCGCTCGCAGTTTTGTTGCTTTTTCTGCCCCCCCACGGGGGCGAGACGCCCCTTTTTTGGGGGTCTCCCGTAGGGCCGGCTCGGCAGGGATGCCCCCCCTCACGGTGGTGGGGGAGGCGACCCTTTTGCCGCGGCCTAGGTGAAGGAGAACATGCTGCGGGGGGTTCTCCCTTCGCCTAAGGACGACGGCGCCATTCACATCTATGTAGAGGGCTGAACGTCGATGTCGGAAGGCTTCCCGAGGCTTCAGCTGCAAGGGGAGAGTGAGTGTTCAAAAACTTTTTTTTCTACTGTCAGGACTGGGAGGGGGGTGTTTGTTTTTAACCCCCCCCCCCCCTCGGATCTAAGCGGCACTTGGAAATGGTTCCTCGCTGTGAGGAGCGGAAATTTTCAATCCTGACTGTTTGTGTTAAGGGAAAGTGGATTGCGGCTTGCTTGTAACAATGTTTCTAGGTCTGGCTGATACAATTTCTCTCACTACTCTCTCCTGCGGGCTCTGAGCTGGGCGGTGGAAAATGGCCTCTCTTTGTTCCTGATTGACTATTTTGTTTATGGAAAATTTCCAGTGTCTCTTTGCAATTTGGACTATCTCTGGTTTTTAATGAAGAAATTTTTTCTTTTGGATTTGTGATTTCTTTTCTGGAGTACCTTCGCTATTACATCTATTGAGTTGGAAAACTGTCTCTCTCTTGGTTCCTGTATTTCACAACGTTACAACCTTGATCAGAACTTTTGGCTCCCGGTTAGTCTCACCAACCCCACCCTGAAAACGCCATTTTGGTGGCATTGATTTTAACAGTTAATCATGGCTCAAGAAACAGCACTGACAAGTTTAGAACAACGGATGGCTTCTCTTGAAACTGTTATACAAACTTTGGTACATGAGATTCAAGCCCAGAGGGCAGAAAACATCAATTTCAAGAAGGAGCTATTGGACACACGGAAGCAAGTGCTGGAAAACACACAGAAGACTGAAGAATTGGAAGGGGGGTTGGCGGGGGTTAAGGGAGAGATTAAAAATGTTACTAAAGAGGTTGGGGAAACAAATGGGCATGTGTCTAGGATAGATATGGAAAGAATGACATATTTTTTGAGATTTCAGAACGTTCTTGAGGAATCTGGTGAATGCCTCCCTGATCTTATGAGCACAATTTTAGCAGACTATTTACAAAAACCTAAAGATGAGATCAGGGGGGACATTGACCTAGCCTACAGAATTAACTCAGCATATGCCAGGATAAATGAAGTGCCTAGAGAGATACATGTGAAATTTGTTAGAAGGTCAACCAGAGAGGAAATCCTGAAAGTGCAGAGAGGTAGTCCATTAATCTACCAACAAAAAGAGGTTGCTATCTTGAAGCAGATCCCTAGAAAGATTCGAGAAGCAAGGAGGAAATTTTCCTTCTTGTCTAAAATTTTATTTGATCATGGGATTTGGTTCAAGTGGGTGACACCCGAAGGGATGCTGGTGTTCTGGGAAGGAGGAAGAGTGAGGATTAAAACAGTTGCTGAGGCGGAAGCCTTTCTTAAAAAACATTCCTCTATCCTGGGGGAAGATCCAGGGGGGACGGAGGGGGCCACGGCCCCGCCTACTGGGGGCCTGGAAGGAGAAAAAGAAGATTCAATTGCCAAGAGACTTAGATCAAAAAAATAACTTTGCCTTGACTTTTCTTTTTGAACAATTTTGCATAATATTTGTATTTGGATTTTTTGTAAAGGACTGACAGTATTGAATTGAGAATTTAGATATATGTACACGCTTTCACTTTGTAGTTTGATGAAAAATGTTTTTCTTTTTATTGTTATTAATGTATTTTGAGGTCCCGGAAGAGCCGACGACCTCGACGTGAATGCTTTCAAAATTTCTTTGTATCCCTTACCCTATCCTACAGAAAAAATGTAAAACCAATAAAACTTTTTCAATATAAAAAAAAAAGAAAAAGAGCTTCCATATACCAATAAACAGCTATAATGGTGGATGAGGCCGGCCTAATTCAAGAAGGCTGTTTTCGTGATCTTCTCAAATAAGATTTCCAAATTTGGGGGAACTTCTATTCTCCCTCTGCCTGAGTTGCAGTCTGTGAGCCCTTCCATTCATCATGCTAAGTACTGACTTGGTTCCTTGCTCCAAAGGCATGCTGTGGTGATATCTCTGTGTTTCTTATTTTTATTTATTTATTAAACCTTGTGCTATCCCATCTTATAGAGGTGAACTCTTCCCGTCTTATCAGTCAGGAGTTTTCTGAGAAACGTGGAAGGAACGTGTTTTACCATTTTTTCCATCTATTACTGGCAACAACCAAATGATAGAAGTTGTTAAGCATGAAAAACAAGTGCCTTCTTTCTTTTCCCAAAGAAGCTGGCAAATTAAAGATATACAAAGTTTTGATAGAAATAACCTGCAAGGTACACATATACACCAATATCATTTCTTCACACGCCTTAGAAGCCTGAAGGATGTTTAAGAAAAGAACATAGAAAATGTTTCCAGTAGCATCCCAGTTTCCTCAACACTGAAGGATTATTTTTTGCTGACTTTGCCAGACCATTAATTATCACCTGTCAAAAATAATTACTCACCCTTAGGATAATGACAAGCTTTTCCTCCCCTGTTAATTACTGTCCTTGCTAACAGTCTGGATCAGCATTCATCAAGATGACAGACAGACTTATCTGCTCACTCCCTGCTTATCTTTCTTACCTCAGTCAGTAATTCAACCAAGAATTTTACAAACAAAAAGACATAAACATTTTTTAAAAAGTTAAAACATTTTAAAAAAAGCAAGTCCTTCAGAAAATCTGCTTCTATCTGTATTTTATAAAGAGAAGTAGAATAAACACACACACACATACCCATATACACGCATGCACGCACGCACCCCCCCCCCTCTATTTATGACTTCCAGCAATAGCAATAGCACTTAGATATATATACTGCTTCATAGTGCTTTACAACCCTCTCTAAGTGCTTTATTGACCCCAATAATCTTGAGTTCTCATTTTACCAACCTCAGAAGGATGGAAAGTTGAGTCAATCTTGAGTCAGTCAGGAAAGAGCTACTGACTGTTCGCAGAATTAACTTGCAATACTGCATTCTAACTGCTACACTACTAAGACACAGAATCAGTGTTTTTACTCTTTTCTCCTAAACTTGATCTTCAATATATTAATTTAGATGTTGTTCTTTACAGCAGGGGTCTCCAACCTTTGCAACTTTAAGTCTTTAAGCTTTGCTGGCTGGAGAATTCTGGGAGCTGAAGTCCTTCAGACTTAAAGTTGCAAAGGTTGGAGACCCCTGCTTTACAGAACAGGAAAATAGGAGACAACAATGCATTAGATTTTATTTTACGCGTTTCCCAATAAAGGTCAGGAGAATGAACTATTCAATTATATTATACTTCAGGAATAATGAGATAAGGCACAGAGAAATAAATGAGGGATAAACACAATAGAAATAAGTAATCACTTGGTTTCAAAATAGAGCCTTTTTAACATTCTGTTCCCATGTTTATTGGCCATTCATCCTGGGTTTTTTATTTCATTGCTGTGCATCAAATTACTGTCTCTTCCCTCCCTCCCTCTTTTGCAAGAATCAGAGATCTGATGCACAGGAGATTATATTTTAATTGATTAGTCTTATTGCCTTGAGTAAAATCACCCAATGATTTCAAATACTGAACCATACTAGATGGAGCTCCCTTTATAGGCCTTCTTCTCATTGCTTTCTTAAAGGATTTGCTGATAAACTAGAAATGGGTATGAAAAAACAAAAGTGCAGAAGAGCAGAAACATCAATAATATATGCTGTAAAGTACTGAATATCAGCTTCAGCTCAAATTGGACTATCTGTATCAGTGGTTGGTTTCTGCAGGCTCGCACCTACTCGCGAGAGCCGGTTGGTGAAATTTAGAGAACCAGTGAGAGGGGGTTCCACCGGTGTACCTGGAAATAAATCTGGCCCGCCGCTGCCAGTGACCCAACAGGAAGGAAAGGAAAGGAAAGGAAGGAAGGAAGGAAGGAAGGAAGGAAGGAAGGAAGGAAAGAAAGAAAGAAAGAAAGAAAGAAAGAAAGAAAGAAAGAAAGAAAGAAAGAAAGAATTTATCATCACAATTGAGTCCAAAATTTTGGTTGCTAAGCAAGAGCGTTGTTAAATGAGTTTCACCACATTTTAAAAGGTGGCCACTCCCACCCTGTCACATGACTGCCAAGCCACGACCACAAAATAGGCCACACCTACAGAGTAGGTTCTAAAAAAATTTGAAACCCACCACTGATCTGTATATAAGAAAGAGGTATCTAGTGGCTCAGATGATGTTATGATACCTGCTCCCCACCCCATATCTATAGAACTAAGGAGTTTTCCCACCCTTTGCTGTACTGTACAGGTAGCCCTCAACTTACGACCATAATTGAACCCAAAATATATGTTAATGGCAGTTGTTAAGTGAGTTTTGCTCCATTTTTGCCAAGTTGGTAAGTAGATCATTGCAGCTGTTAAATGAATCATGCAGGCCTGGCTTCCCCCATTGACGTTGCTTGTTGGAAGCAAAAGCTACAAATAATGATCACATGATCCTGGGACAACACAACTGTCATAAATACATGCCAGTTGCAAAGCCCCCTAATTTTGATCACATGACCTTGGGGATTCTGAAACTGTTATGTTGAAAAATGGTCATAAGTCACTTTTTACAATGCCTTGTAATTTTGAACAGTCAGTAAATGAATGGCTGTATGTCAAGGACTCCCTATATACTGAACATCTGAATGAGGTTGCTGTGTGATTAAACAATAAAGAGGGTGGAAAAAAAAATAACACCAGTTAGGAAAGTGAATGGAATAATGTAGAATATTCCATTAGTGGAAAAAATATTGCAATAAAGTGGATTCAAAAATTATCATATGCACATGTCTTTGTTTTGCATTTAATCTGACTAAAGACATGTGATTTTTTCTTTCATAATAGTAGTATTCAAGGAAAGAAAGGAAAGTGAGATAGCATGCATTTTCAATATAACACAAACACAAATGTAAGACTTTGTTTTATCTTGAAAACTTTCCCATCACAGTAGAATGCTTCACCCACGCAATACCTATGTTGTTTCTATAGTATGCTGATCTATATAAATTGATCTAAGCAATTCTTAAGGGACGGTGACTCAGTAGCTAAGATGCTGAGCTTATCGATTGAAAGGTTGACAGTTCGGTGGTTCGAATCCCTAATGCCACATAACAGAGTGAGCTCCCATTACTTGTCCCAGCTTCTGCCAACCTAGCAGTTGGAAAGCACATAAAAAATGCAAGTAGAAAAATAGGAACCACCTTTGGTGGGAAGGTAACAGCGTTCTGTGCGCCTTCAGTGTTGAGTCATGCTGGCCACATGACTACGGAGACGTCTTCGGACACAGCTGGCTCTTCGGCTTTGAAATGGAGATGAGCACCACCCCCTAGAGTTGGGAATGACTAGCACATATGTACAAGGGAAACCTTTACCTTTGCCTTAAGCTATTCTTATTTATTGTATGGTTCCATTTCTATGGGTTACTACATAAGTAAACAGCAGTAAACGCCTCCTCCCTTTTCATTGAATCAATTTGTCAACTATTTGTTCATTCCAGTAGGACAAAGTGAAGTTACAGTGTTATATGTCATTGACAAAACTATGAATCTGATCATAAATGATAAAGTTGCCCATTCAGCCAGCAAAATACTGTGGAGGCAGGACAATTGTTCTTCATTTCCAACTATCTCCTCTTATATATTGGATCACAAACCCATATAACCGATACCAAGCATTTTCAGAAGTCGAGCACCTGTCACAGTGACAAATAGCAAGGCAGTAAAGGAAACAGGCAATAAAATTTTGTGTTCAAATCTGAGAAACCAAATGAATTATAGATTGAAACCTGCAGGTAGTAGAAATGAACATGCTAGAAGCAGGGTCAATTTTCTCTGACTCCCTCTGAAGCTCTCAGCAGTTTCTTCCGTGATGTTCCCAAAGGCTGAGGCACACTTCAGAATAAAGTTGAGCATGGGGCTCAAAACTAATCAGTCCTATGTCAAAAGTGTCTTTTATTAGTCACCTGGGCTCTGTTATCTTCATTTAGGTATGCATTGATAGTTTTCAGGAATGTGCTATAGCTGTGATGGTGAATCTTTTTGGCACTGAGTGGCCAAACCAGAATGCGTGTGTGCACCGGAAATTCAAAGACCAGCTGGCCGGTGAACATGCATTCACTGGTCACCTGGTCTCTGGATTACCAGTATGCACCAGCCAACTGGTCTTTGTACGCCTGGAAATCTGGTTTCTGGGTGCGCACAGAGACCAACTTGGCAGTGCACATGCGTGTGCCAGAAACCAGAAGAGCAGTTGGTGAAGGCGCATGCGCCAGTGGTGGGATTCAGCCGGTTTGCACCTATTCGGGAGAACCGGTTGGTAACTTTCTAAGCAGTTCAGAGAACCGATTGTTGGAAGAAATCTCATTTTGTTTAGAGGGCTAATCCTGTAAGGAAGGCAGGAAGGAAACATTCTGGTGTTGTTTCTAGCCTCATCTTTGTTGCCTGGCTTACAGAAACTGCCCCTCCGGTTAACCCTTATGACATTGTAACAGTAAGGCGAAGTGCCCATCGACCTGAGTGACGTTGAATTGACCATACCCACCCAGTCACATGACCCCCGAACCATACCTACCAAGCTGGTCATTAGGGCAGAGAACCGGTTGTTAAATCATTTGAATCCCACCACTGGCGTGCATCCACGAAGACGGCTCTGCATGCCACTTTTGGCATGCGTGCCACAGATTCACCATCACAGTGCTTTTGTAACTAGCAGTTTAGGGTAAGGTCTGAAGTTCTTTTGAAAACTGTAGAACTAGAGAACAGAGGTTCATTCAAATGGAACTTGCAACAAATGTAACGTGACAAGCTTGGGATGTCTACAGAGGTGGTTTAAAAAAATCAAGATAGTTGTTACAACCTATCCAGCTTCCATTTTGCACAATCAGTTGCCCTCTTGCCTTTATGAAATCTTCCAGCAAATAGAACTATGGAGAGCTTTGAGTTTCAGCCCCCAACTTCTTTTTTCCCCTTTCTGGTCTTTCCTTTCCTTTTCCCTCTTTGTTTTATCCTTTGTCTGTTGCGACAAATCAAAAGTAGAAATCAAAATTCAAGAAAATAAACTTGTTGAACTCTTAATTGATTAAATTTATTTAGAAAACACTGTGGAAACAGCAGCAATACCTTTTCGAAGTATTAAAAACAGCAGTAATACTGTTTTCAAAGAGAGGAATCAGTGGTCTGTCTGCCTGCCTGTCTGTCCACTGCATGATGAAGACCTCCTCATTGAAAATAATGGATCGCAACCCCCTACACTGGTTAAGAGTAGGTTGACAAATACATATATGTTCTTTAACATGTGATGTTTAACAAATTAACAGAGTTGGAAGGGATCTTGCAGGTCATCTAGTCCAACCCCCTGCACAAGCAGGAGACCCTACATCTGCCTCTACCTAGGATCAAACTCACAGCCTTCTGATTGCAAGGTGAGAGCTCCACCTGTGTGTGTGTGTGTGTGTGTGTGTGTGTGTGTGTGTGTGTGTGTGTGTGTGTAAGCAATTAATATCTAAGCATTTTTCTCCCATGTTTTTAGTGGAGAGACATGCAAGCCGTTGCTTTTGGGTGAGTTTGTAAAAAGAATGTATCAGATCTTGCAAGAGTTGGGATTTCCTACAAGGCATCTGTTAATTTTGTTTAAATGATGAAACCAGCAACACGATGGAAGCATCATGTTTTTGTACAAGCGTGCAACATCATGACACACATACAAAAAAGGGTGGAACTGGCACTGGAATAGTATGAGTTTGCTTTTGGCATTTGCTGCCCCTTGACATCCTTTGGTTTCAGACAATCAGCAGGTCAGTTCTTTTGAAGCTTTCCTCCTACCAGCTTGTTATATATATATATATCCTCAGGCTCTTTCTTGTGTACACTATTTCAATTGTATAAACCAAGATTGCTATCCGACATAAGAGTGGTGCAGCTCTGCTTTGCCAAATAGCCATTCTGAGTCTGGTTCAAAATACAAGTATTGACCTTGAGTCAGAGGTGGGTTCCTAACTACGTATTTGGTCCGGTTTCTCCAAATAGGTCAGTGATGGCTAACCTTTTTTGGCTCGTGTGCCAAAAGCGGGGGGAGCGTAGAGGTGTCGTGCGTGGGCGTGCCACACCCATAATGCTAGGTGCGCGACCCCCTGCTTTTGGCATGCTTTTTTCGCCCTCCCCAGGCTCCAGAGGCTTTCTAGGAGCTTGGGGAGGGTGAAAACAGCCTCCCCCCCACCTCCAGAGGCTTCAGGAGCTTCCCTAAAGCCTCCAGATGGCAGAAAACGACCTCAAAAGAAGGCCTAAATCAGCTGGCCAGTGCACACATGTGCACTGGAGCTGACAGGGCAACGCTTCGCGTGCCCTAAGAAATGGTTCCGCGTGCCACCTGTGGCACCCGTGCCATAGGTTTGCCATCAAGGAAATAGGTAGTAACTCCGGTGAACACGGAACCATACCAGTTCTATGATCGGTGGCGCCATCTTGATTTTCTGTTCTGCCCACACACAGAACAATCCTCATTTTTAAAAAGTAATTTTTATTCATTTTTTAATGTTGTGCGCATGCGCAGATCGCTTTAAATGAAAATGATCATGTGCAAAAATTTTTTTACTACCGAACCAGTACTAATGGCGGCCGGAACCCACTTTGAGTGCCCTTTCTTGTTTAACACTAGCTTATATAAAGGATTGCATACAGGTAGTCACTGATGTATGACCACAATTGAGCCCAACATTTATTTATCTATGTAAGACAAATAAGTGAATTTTGCCTCATTTTAGGACCTTTCTTGCAGTAAGTGAATCACTGCAGTTTTTAAATTAGTAATACGGCTTTTAAGTGAATCTGGCTTCCTCATTGACTTTGCTTGTCAGAAGGTCGCAAAAGCTGATCACATGACCCCAGGACTCTGCAACTGTCATAAAGATGAGTCAGTCGCCAAGAATTTTGATCATGTGATTATAAGGAAGCTGCAACGGTTGTAAGTGTGAAAAAGTCACTTCGCTGTTGTAAGTTCAAATTATTAGTAAGTGAACTGTTGTTAAGTTAAGGACTATCTGAAGCTCTTTGCATAACTATGACAACAATGGTGTTGTTTGTCATTAAAAAAACTAATGTAAGACCTCAATGCTGATTAGTTTTAGAGTAACTATGGTGGTGAAAGAATCCTGGTTAGAAACACTTTTTTCCAGAGAATTTCATCGCAGAAGCCAAAAAAAGCTCAATCTTTACAAAAGCAATTTTAATGAAGCTTTCAAAATTCTGTGGCATTTAGTGTAGATATTTAACTCACATTTTAACTGTATTATTATTTGAGGAAGTCTAATAAAACAAACTGTTTACACATACATTTTTAAAATAACAAAAGCCAACAAAATAATACTACATTATTCAATGTACTGTTTGTCCAGATGGCTAAACAGTTGTCATGTAAAAATAGATGAGAAATAAAATTTATTTTAAAATGCTTGTGGCAATTAAGCATCGAAGACATACGAAGAAAATAATGTGCCTCTCATCTAATTCCTCACAAAAATCCTTTTTCATTTATGCAACCATCAGCAAGTGGCCATTAGATGGCACTCCATCCATGCAACCCCATTCTTTCATTCAGAACATAAGCAGCAGTATTTATTCTTACATATGTAAGAGAACTGGTCCAGGTAGCACCAGGAGTCAGCACCAAGTCAGTGGCATATGGATATGGATATGGATATCCATATCCACAACACCCTGTTAAGCCCTAATTAAGGAAGGAAGCATACTGCTTCCCTTTTCTGCCTATTGATCAGCTCAAAAACCTAACACACGTGTGTGTGTGTGTGTGTGTGTGTGTTAGGTTTTTGAGCTGATCAATAAATAAATCAGGGAGACTAGGATAGATCTATTTCGAGCTATTTAGCTCTCATCAGCTAGCCATACCCTTATACATACATACATACATACATACATACATACATACATATAGATATGTGTATTATATATCAGAGTAGATTAGAAATGCACAGAAGTATTGGGAAAAGATAAGTTGTGTCTTTTAAAGGACATTATTAACTCTCACTGTTTTAAAATGATGAGGGTTTTGCTTAAATGAACACCTCATGGTGTTCATTTAAAAAAACATACTTTCCCCTGAATTAAAATATTGTTGAGAGAGCAGGCAAATTATCATTGTCAGTCTCTCCCTTAAACTAGCTGCCTAGCATTTTCTTATTTAAATATATATCTACCTTGCCTGATGCCAACAGATTTCAAGTAGAATGCAATTAATGCAAACAAATTAAACATGAAACCATAAATCTTATGACAATTCAGCTGCAAACATTATCAAGTATGGCAACAATACCGCTAGTAAATGAAGAAACGTGAAACAAACCACAATCAATAAACTTGCAAATTTGACTAAATTTGTCTTTGTTTGTTGCCCTTCAAAATATCGACAGTGGCACAGGCCTTCTTGTAGAGGTATTTCATGCTGAGATGCCGTAGCTAAGAAAGTTCTGTCTCATACAATGGACAATTGTCATCTGGAAAAGAATATAATTGGGAGGGGGGGGGCTGTCTCAAATATCAAAGTCTCAAGCTCATCATCAATACCTTAAACCTTCCCTGGGAATCACTGATATTTTTCCATAGCCAGTAGTGTTTGGATTATGTTCCAATAACAAGATTTCTGCGGTTGCAAGTTGTCTTTAAATTTTAACTTAGGTTAAATGTATCACCCCCAAATCAGCAATATTCTGATTTCTTGTAGTAAGTTTTGATAATACGTTTTATCTTATGCTGTACAGTGTTCCTTTTTATGAGATGGGCAGCCATATAAATTTGCTAGACAAACAGACAATAAGAGAGACAATCAAACAGACACATTAGGAAAGAATCTATCCTATCTTCTTACCAAAACTAGGCTTCTCTTTTCATGATCTCAAAGCAAAATCTGTTCTTTTTTTTTTTGGAAAAGTATTTTATTGGTTTTCAAAATGTTTACAGGGGAAAAGGTATGGGGTAAAGGTAACATTTTGGTAGCTTCCCTGCCGTTGGTGTTGACCCTCCCAAAACTTCATAAATTTACAATGTTAAAAGTAAAAGATAAACATATAGAAAGATTACATTGTATAGTCTATATATTCAATCTTTTTTTTTGCCATTTTATCTTGTATCAACAATTACAATAGTGTTTCAAATAAAATTATTTTTGCGATCTAAGTTTTTTTGCAATTGACTCCTCTTCCCTGTCCCTGGGCGGGGCTGTCGCTCCCTCTGTTCCCCCGTCTTCGCCTCCCAGCTGGGGAGAATGGTTTTTAATAAAAACCTCAGCCTTACTTATTGTTTTGATTCTTACTTTGCCTCCCTCCCAGAAGATCAGCATTCCCTCTGGCAATAACCACTTGAACCATATTCCCTTTTTATATAATTTCTTAGATAGGAAGGAATACTTCCTCCTTATTTCTCTATTTTTTTCCGGAATCTGTTTCAAAATGATTATTTCTTTATCCTGGTATTTTAAAGCTCCATCCCGTTGAGCCCTCAATATCTCATCCCTTGTGGATCTCCTAAGAAATTTAACATGGACTTCTCTTGGTACATTATTTATCCTGGCATAAGTTGAATTAATTCTATAAACCAGGTCCATATCCCACCAGAGTTGATCTTTCTGTCTTTTAAGGTATTCTGCTAATATTGTAGCAAAATCTGTTCTGATCACTTCTTTCATCTCTGTCAATATGTTTGGGACCATGGGTCGAAGTGCCATGGTTATAAATGTGGTATATTCAAAATTCAACATCATTGCTCTTAAGCAAAATAAAACGATATAGAAAACATAAAAGTGAAATATAAAATCTACATTTGGTGTGCAACAGCATGTCAAAAGGTAAGGACCCAGCTAATGGTTATTTAAAAGCTGCAGCAGGAAGGAAATTTCATCACCATGTTGAGCCACAACACCTGAAATCAATTTTATACACTTTCCCTATAATTCATATGTAAATAACTTTTTCATGTCAGTATCAAAAATTCTAACTCCTCCATTTGAAAGTACAGTAAATGCTTGACTCTTGTTACCAGCATGAGGTAATTGCTCCATTTGTTGCCAACAAGATACATCAAGGCATAAATATTGCTTATGAGCAACGAGAGTACAATTTTTATGTTACGTAGATCCCTCTGGGGCAGCTTGTACCAGCTCTGTCTGTCTAATACCAACAGGAATTTGGCACATGTTTAGTTGTCACAGCATCAGGATTTGAAATTTTAAGGTACTGTAAGTTCAATAAAGAATTCAACAATAACAGAACATACCAATAGCAATAGCGCTCTCTCTCTCTCTCTCTCTCTCTCTCTCTCTCTCTCTCTCTCTCTCTCTCTCTCTCTCTCTCTCTCTCCAATAACAAGATAAAGGGAGCACCAGCTAAAAAGACGATAATGACGTATTTTACCCAGCATCCAAGATCTCATATTTAAGTCACAGATTCTGATTTCCAAGGAAAAAATGGTAGGCTGAAGCAGAGGTGGGTTGCTGCCGGTTCAGTCCGGATTGGGCAAACTGGTAGTAGCAGTTGTGGGAGGCTCCACCCACCCACCCAGATGCTTCCGCACATGCGCAGAAGTGTCGCGCCCCCCTGAACCGGTAGTAGAAAAATTGGCAACCCACCTCTGGGCTGAAGCTAATGGCATGGCAAAACAAAGAGCTGCTTCGTAATTCTTCTTCAGACCATAGTAGGACTTGAAATTGCCCACAAGTGCTCCAAACAGTTGTTCCTTGTGGGGAGTCCATGAAACAGTGGTCTCTGATTAGTTTAGAACTGTCGGAGACAAGGAAATAATCATCTTTCTTAAACTTTCATACCAACTCACCTCACAGGGTTCAGGTGAAGAAAATGGGAGAAAGGAGAATTGGTATATTTCGTACCTTAAGTTGTGTGCATATCAATAAAATGATTTTTTTGAGGAGTTCCGGTTCCGGCTCCAGCGGCGACGGGCGAGCCTAGCGCTCGCTCGCCGCTTTGTTGCCTTTTCTGCCACCCCACGGGGGCGAGACACTCCGGTCACCGGAGGTCTCCCGTAGGGTCGGCTCGGAGGGGACGTTCCTCTTCACGGCGGTGGGGAGAACGGTCCCCTCCGCGACCTAGGTGAGAGGGAACATGCTGCGGGGGGTTCCCCCTTCGCCAACGGCTGTCGGCGCCATTCATTTCAATGGAGAGGGCTGAGCGGAGAGATCGGAAGGCCTGCCGAGGCTTCAGCTGCGAGGGAGAGTGAGTTTAAAAAAAAAACTTTTTTTCCTTGCTGCCAGCCAGGCTGAACGGACTGGGAGGGGGGTGTTTGTTTTCAAAAAAAACCCCTCGGACTTAAGCGGCACTCTAAAATGGCTTCTCTGGAAGAGAAAGCGGAAATCTTCAACCCGGACTGTCTCTAACAAGGGAAAGTGGTATGCGGCTATTTGCAACATTGTTTCTAGGTCTGGCTGGATAAAAAAATTATTTTTCTACTCTCTCCTCTGGGCTCTGAGATGGGCGGTGGAAGGTGGCTTTTCTTTGTCCCTGCCTGACTATTTTAACTATGGAAAATTCCCAGCGTCTCTTTGCAATCGGGACTCTCTCTGGATATTAATGAAGAATTTTTCTCTTGCTGGATTTGTGATTTCTTTTCTGGAATACCTTCGCTATTATATTTACTGAGTTGGAAAATTGTGTCTCTCCTGGTTCTTGAATTTTGCAACTTTATAACCCTGAACTGAACTGAGCTCCTGATTTGCCTCACCAGCCCTACCCGGATAACGCCATTTTGGTGGCAGTGACTTTAACAATTAATCATGGCACAAGAAACAGCACTTGCAAGTTTAGAACAAAGGATGGCTTCTCTTGAATCTGTTATACAAACTTTGGTACAAGAAATCAAGGCCCAGAGGGCTGAAAATATTAATTTCAAGAAGGAGCTACTGGATACACGGAAACAAGTGTTGGAGAATACACAGAAGAATGAAGAACTGGAAGGGGGGTTGGTGGGGGCTAAGGGAGAGATTAAAAATGTTACTAATGAGGTGGGGGAGATAAATGGGCATGTGTCTAGGATAGATATGGAAAGAATGACATATTTTTTGAGATTTCAGAATGTTTTTGAGCAACCTGGTGAATTCCTCCCTGATCTTATGAGTACAATTTTAGCAGACTATTTACAAAAACCTAAAGATGAGATCAGGGGGGACATTGACCTGGCTTATAGAATTAACTCAGCATATGCCAGGATAAATGAAGTGCCTAGAGAGATACATGTGAAATTTGTTAGAAGGTCAACCAGAGAGGAAATCTTGAAGGCGCAGAGAGAGAACCCTTTAATTTACCAACAAAAAACGGTCACTATCTTGAAGCAGATCCCTAGAAAGATTAGAGATGCAAGAAGGAAATTTTCCTTCTTGTCTAAAACATTGTTTGATCATGGGATCTGGTTCAAGTGGGTGACACCTGAAGGGATGCTGGTGTTCTGGGAAGGAGGAAGAGTGAGGATTAAAACAGTTGTAGAGGCGGAAGCCTTTCTTAAAAAACATTCCTCTGCCCTGGGGGAAGATCCAGGGGGGACGGAGGGGGCCACGGCCCCGCCCGCTGGGGGCCAGGGAGGAGAAAAAGAAGATACAATAGCCAAGAGACTTAGATCGAAAAAATAACTTTGCCTTGATTTTTCTGAACAATTTTGCATAATATTTGTATCTGGATTTTTTGTAAATGTCTGACAGCATGGAACTGAGAATTTAGGTATATGTACTTGCTTTTACCTTGTAGTGTTATGAAAAATGTTTTTTTTTGTTATTTTTTTATTGTGTATTTTGAGGTTTCGGAAGGGCCGACGACTCTGACGTGAATGCTCTCAAAATTTCTTTGTATCCCTTACCCTACCCTATAGGAAAAATGTAAAACCAATAAAACTTTTTCAATATAAAAATAAATAAATGATTTTTTTAAAGTTCTGCCTGACAAGATTGAGACAGAATTGAAACTAGATTTAAAAATGACAGGCTGACATGGAAAAAGATGTTGCACTGGACACACTGACTGATGTTTTAATGATTTAAAAAGGATATACAAGAAAATGATCTGAATAATTTTCCTATATCAATTTTACAAAAGAGGCTTGTTAAAGTTTTGAAGAATTTTGTGAGAAAGGATAAAGGAAAAATGAAAAGATTTAAAATACTACAACATTATTGGAAGGGATTAATTGTTTATACTTGTGATGAAGATGCAAAGTTGTTTCTTTATATATTTTTCTTTCTATTTATTATATTTTATCTCTTTCTGTATTTTTCCCTTTTCTCCACCTCCTGCTTTTTTCTTTCTATGGTTATAGTTTTGTTCAGTTTGTATTAGTTTTATTGTTGTAATTACATACAATACAATACAATAGCAGAGTTGGAAGGGACCTTGTAGGTCTTCTAGTCCAACCCCCTGCGTGGGCAGGAACCTTATACCATTTCAGACAAATGGCTATCTAACATCTTCTTAAAGACTTCCAGGGTTGGGGCATTCACAACTGCTGGAGGCAAGCTGTTCCAGAGGTTAATAGTTTTATTTTGTTTCCCAACTGTATTACATAACTAAAGGCACCAAACATACTTAATGCTCCTTCCTCCTATAGATATCAATCTATAAAAAATTTAAGTCACAGATTATATTCTACTTCTCCTCAATGTGCTCAAGACTGTTCAGGAACTTAATTCTCTAGCAATTCCTATTGATTAGTTTGGTGATTGGAAGAATTGGGTTTGGAATTAGTTCTCTTGGACTTGTCTTTCCAGAAGTCCTCCAAGATCTGTTTTATCCAATAATTTTTAAATAATCTGAAGTTTTAAAAAATGTTCAAAGGGAGCTTATCCCTTTGTTTAAATATGGTCTTATTGCCGTGTCTTCAAAAGCTACCTGTATCTAGTGGGAAAGTCTTATTAAATGCAGTGTAGTCCTCAATGGAACTGCATCTACATGGAAGGAAGTATGCAGTGGAGTGCCCCAAGGCTCTGTTTTAGGCCCAGTACTCTTCAACATCTTCATCAATGATTTGGATGAGGGGATAAATGGGGAACTCATCAAATTTGCAGATGACACCAAGCTGGCAGGAATAGCCAACACTCCAGAAGATAGGCTTAAGATACAGAAGGATCTTGACAAACTTGAACATTGGGCACTATCTAACAAAATGAAATTCAATTGTGAAAAAAGTAAGGTTCTACATTTAGGCAAGAAAAACAAAAGCACAGGTACAGTATAGGTGGTACCTTGCTCAATAGTAGCAACTGTGAGAGGGATCTTGGAATCCTAGTGGACAACCATTTAAATATGAGCCAGCAGTATGCAGCAGCTGCCAAAAAAGCCAACACCGTTCTAGGCTGCATAAACAGAGGGATAGAATCTAGATCACGTGAAGTGTTAATGCCACTGTATAGTGCCTTGGTAAGGCCACACTTGGAATACTGCATACAGTTTTGGTCGCCACGATGTAGAAAAGACGTTGAAACTCTGGAAAGAGTGCAGAGAAGAGCAACCAAGATGATTAGGGGACTGGAGACTAAAACATATGAAGAACGGTTGCAGGAACTGGGTATGTCTAGTTTGATGAAGAGAAGGACCAGGGGAGACATGATAGCAGTGTTCCGATATCTCAGAGGGTGCCACAAAGAAGAGGGAGTCAAACTATTCTCTAAGGCACCTGGGGCAGGACAAGAAGCAATGGGTGGAAACTAATCAAGGAGAGAAGCAACTTAGAACTAAGGAGAAATTTCCTGACAGTTAGAACAATTAACCTCTGGAACAGCTTGCCTCCAGAAGTTGTGAATGCCCCAACCCTGGAAGTCTTTAAAAAGATGTTAGATAGCCATTTGTCTGAAATGGTATAAGGTTCCTGCCCACGCAGGGGGTTGGACTACAAGACCTACAAGGTCCCTTCCAACTCTGCTATTGTATTGTATTGTATTGTATTGCAGTATGCAAAACTGGGCATAAATCTTATTCTTCCCATCCAGTGGTTGAACAAATTTCTTTAAGTCCAGAAAAGGCTTCCTTTACACTCGAGAGGCCAAAATCACAGCATAAGGAAAGCCGGTTTAATATTGTTGGAATGTATTTTACACGACTGATTAAGATGTAAAACCCTTAAGGGCCTATTGCAGAGAGACCACAAAGAAAGCCTGTTAAAGAAGAAACTGGAAAAGAGAACACTTGCAACTGTCATTCATGCCTGCAGTTCAACAGACTTGTGAAGACAAAATGGGAACCCTGACAAAGGAGGCATTGTGGCTTTCTAGTGCTACCATTAGTATGCCCTCTGGAATGGGGTCATCATAACCCACCCAAGGTCTGAATAGCCCCCACGCTTGTGGTATTTTGAAGGGCTTGAACACCTGGCTCTTTGCCCAGGCTTTTGACAAGGGAGAGCGAAACCCCCCTTGGACTCTGCGGCTTTGGTTCTTTTACTTCCCATCTGGTTTTTGTCATTCTTGCTGTCTTTTATTCTTTTAATTTTGTCTATTTTTGGTTTCCCCCTCTCTCATTTTTAATATTTTTGAGATGACTAGAGTTAACGAGAGTCAGCTTGCATACTAACTAATTAATGACTAGTCAACTAATTTCTCACTGGAGAAGAGCCTAACGCTGGGAAAGATTGAGGGCAAAAGAAGAAGGGGACAACGGAGAATGAGGTGGCTGGATGGAGTCACCAAAGCAGTAGGCGTGAGCTTAAATGGACTCCAGAGGATGGTAGAAGGCCTGGAAGAATGTTGTTCATTGGGTCGCAATGGGTCAGAAACAACTTCGCAACTAACAACAACTAACTAACGAACTAACGAACTAACGAACTAACGAACTAACTAACTAACTAACTAACTAAATAACTAAATAACTAAATAAATAAATAAATAAATAAATAAATAAATAAAGCCATTCAATGGAGATGGGTAAATTGCTAATTTGGAGCTTTGTTTTGTTGTTTTAATATTGTAAAAGTTGTAAATATGTATGAATTATTAACTCCTCTGAACTTTTGAATTTCTTTTCTAAATCTAACAGGGAACTGTCAGCATCTAACAAATTCAGTCAATATACCTACAACTAGCATAGGTTTCCTTCTCTTATGAAAAGTACCCACTAATATTTGAGTAAGCCCACCTAGCTCAATAGGACTTGCCTCCAAACAGATTTATCAGATACTTATGACATGAAACATATTGTGTACTATGTTTATTTGTACTTGTTTGGTTGGTTGGTTGGTTGGTTGCTGGTGTTGTGCTTTATTACATTTCTGTGACTCCTTTATGATTCAGGATATCCCCTTCTTCCTTCCCTTCATAAATACAACAGCAACAATATATGGTTCAAAGCAGGGATATTAGGGGGAAATCATCAATTCCTGGCATAAAATGAGTGTGTCAAATCAAATACATACAGTACATGTACAGCTCATACATACAATGCATTTTCCTTCTAGATACAGCAGAAGGGGATGCAATTCTGAAGAGATGCTTTATAGCAGGGGTCTCCAACCTTTGCAACCTTATGTCTGAAGGACTTCAGCTCCTAGACTACTCCAGCCAGCTTTGCTGGCTGGAGAAGTCTGGAAGCTGAAGTCCTTCAGACTTAAAGTTGCAAAGGTTGGAGACCCCTGCTTTAGAGTACATATCAACAAAAAAAAGTAAGCAACACTCTTCCATGTTTTAAAGCACCTTCTAAGATTTAAAACCAACTCATTTTTATCTCCTTTTAATAAAATGACTTTTCAGATAAAAACACAAGCATCGATCTATTTATTAGTAGCTGTGCTGTTTCTCCCACAGTGAAATGTAATTGTAGCACATCCTCCCAAGAAGAGAGGACATTTGCTTGATCTGTTGCTTGATGGACTGTTTGTTAACACCAGTCTTGAAAATATTGAACTGCTGTAGGAAGGACCCCCCCCCCAAAAAAAACCCACTCCCATTTTTTTCACAGAAGTAATCTGATACTGGGTTGTACTACCTAACCCCATATTGAGATATTTCCCAATATTGGTAAAACTAACCAAGGAAAGCACGCAAAATAAGAATAGGTAAATCTATGCAATAGAACATAATAGCAGCTGCAGTGATATACTAGGCAAAATGATTGTAGGGATTCATTCATTGGGTAAACAGATATCAATCCCTGAGCAAAGAGAGAAGCTTATGGCCAAAGTCCTGTATTGAGAATGCTCTCTCTCTCTTTGGGCTGTACCAGTGGTGGGTTGCAGACGGTACACCCCAGTACGACTGTACCGGAGCCTGCCCAAAGCACCGGATACCGTTCCGGTACAGTGCTCCGAAGGGCCCACCCACCCGCCTGAGCTCCTTATTTTTCTTTTAAGGCTTCCGCGCACATACATGGCCCATACAGTGCCTGCGCGACACTCCACTGAGCAGCTGGAGCGTTGTAGAGGCTCGCGGAGGCGGTAACCCAACACTGGGCTGTACATAGCAATTTTTTGGCAATGTAGCAGTTTCAGATGGGCATCTCACTTCTGTCACAATTGTTGGGCAGATACATGAGAGGCGAGAGGATCCATCAAAGATCTGGATCTCAAGCTATACAGAACTTTATATGTAAGTGGAAGCATTTTAGCTACTTACTGTAGTGAAAGCATTGTGGGCTGATTATTCATCCCCAAGGCAGCCCAACAAACAGCAGAATGCAAAATGACCCACCCTGAGCCTTTGTTTCTTAATACTTCTTATAGGAGAAGAAACAAAGAGACCAGCCAGTCAGTCCTCCCTGGCAGAATGAATTAGATCAGCCAATTAAAAAAAAAACCCTACAGATGGGCAAGATTCAAAATAAGTATAGCTCTTTTAAAATTTGCATTGCACAAATATTTTTTCCACTTAGGTCATTATGCTTTGTAGTGTACTTGCTTATTTTTATTATTGACATATTAAGCAGGCTTATGATCTAGTAGTGTTGCTTGATATGTTACAATCCTTGCACTCTCATTGGAATTGGTTTTTAGGAATTTTATGTGGCAGAAAAACCTACTCCCACGCCAGTGTCTTTTATTTGAAGAAATGCCTTTTCTGTCAGGCTCAAAATGTCAATAACAAATGTTGACAATAGATTTAGCAGACAGCTAATTCTAGTGATATGATACTATATTGAATGACAGATTCTTGTTACTAAACAAATTAAAATCATCAACAATTTGGGACCAGATTATTAAAGTATAAAGCTATACAAATATGCCAAGATAGGGCCACTCACTGCATCGTCCAAGTTTCAGTTGGTTGGTAAACACAAGGCCTTTTCAAGGTGTGTGTGTGTGTGTGTGTGTGTGTGTGTGTGTGTGTGTATGTGTATGTATGTATGTATGTATGTATGTATGTATGTATGTATGTATGTATGTATGTATGTATATATATATGTTAGTTTTTATGAGCTAAAAAATAACTAAAAAATGTAACTAAAAAATGGTTCTCTGTCTAGATGGTCTCTGGTGATGAGCCGACAGGCAGAGAGGGAAACAGCATGTCTCCTCCCTTAAATGGGGCCCTTACAGGAAGTTGTGGAAACAATTATATATATATATATGTTCCACAACACCTTTTTGGGAAAGGGTGTGGTATATAAATTTAATAAACCATAAATCATAACCCTGTTAGGGCCCCAATTAAGGGAGGAGACATACTGTTTCCTTTTCTACCTTTCCGCTCATCATCAGAGACCATCTAGACAGAAAGCCATGAATTCCGTTGTGTGATTTTTTTTAATATGTGTGTTTAATATGTGTGTTAGAGACTATCCTAATCTCTCTGATTTATTTATTGATCAGCTCATAAAGCTAACACACATATTTTAAAAAATCACACAATGGAATTCATGGCTTTCTGTCTAGATGGTCTCTGGTGATGAGCCGAAAGGCAGAAAAGGAAACAGTATGTCTCCTCCCTTAATTAGGGCCCTAACAGGGTGTTGTGGAACATTTATAGATACTAATCCTCCTGTCTCAGCTGATGCAATTGGGAGAGCCTGGCTGGCTGAATGGTTACAGGCTCCTGCCTGATATGCAATACAGCCCCGGTTCGAATCCCAGTAAGAGTATGACTAGCTGATGAGAGCTAAAAAGCTCGAAATAGATCTATCCTAGCCTCTCTGATTTATTTATTGATCAGCTCATAAAACTAACACACAGATAGATAGATAGATAGATAGATAGATAGATAGATAGATAGATAGATAGATAGATAGATAGATAGATACACACACACATTCCCTGGTGGTTTCAGCTGGGTGAAAAAGCAGCAGGAGTTGGACTGGCTTCTGACTTCCCCATTGACTTTGCTTGTGGAACACCAGCAGAGAATGCGGGAAATCATGACCACATGACCAGAGCTCACTGCGACATCACGTGACTCGGGATGCTGCAATGGGTGGAACTTCCATTTTAAGTCCCCCTTGTTCTGCACCATCATAAGTTGCTTAAATAGCAATCATAACCCGATATTTATTTATTTCGGTCAAAACCTGAATGCTGCCCAATTCCCATTGCATCTTCCTGGCTTAGAGTTCAGAATTTTTATTAACAACACTGATGTAAAGAAGGCATCCAAAGGGTTTGTATAAGATGTTTGCATTGCTGTCTTTTCATATTTTTGTTTGCTGAAAGCTTTTTCATAATTCCTTGAGCTGCTTAGTTTGAACCTGGCTTCTTGCCGTGAGCAAGTGGGAAGAACGTGTTGCGTCATTTTCCTCATAATAGTCGTGAACTTTTCACTTGCCATTTACTTATTGATGTTTGATCACTGAAGGGCTGCAGCAATAACTTCAGGAAGGATGACTTCATTTTTCCAATCTGGCCACTCTGCCTTTGAACAGAGGCACGTACATTGACTGGATCAGGGGTCCCCAACCTTTGCAACTTTAAGTCTGAAGGACTTCAGCTCCCAGAATTCTCCAGCCAGCTTTGCTGGCTGGAGAATTCTGGCAGCTGAAGTCCTTCAGACTTAAAGTTGCAAAGGTTGGAGACCCCTGGACTGGATGATTTTCCCCACTCAAGAATCTCTTTGCAAAAATATTGTGATCACAATCCTGGATCAATACTTAGTGGTCCTCAATTGCATCAGACTCTCTTTGTGTCCTGCCCTAGAATGGAAATATGTATGAAATATGTCCGAATATGGATTGAATGCTATCCTGACACCACTCTGCCATCCTTAAATTGTTTTCGTCAAACAGGGTGTGAACCAGGGGTGGGCTGCTCCTGGCATTCCTGACGGTTCGGTGCTTGCAAAAAAATTATGAGCATTTGTTCACAAATAGATCTGTGCCTGCTCTAAATTAGGGGACTGGAGACTAGGGGACAGACTAGGGAACTGATTAGGGGACATGAGGCTAAAACATATGAAGAACGGTTGCAGGAACTGGGTATGTCTAGTTTAATAAAAAGAAGGACTAGGGGAGACATGATAGCAGTGTCCAATATCTCAGGGGCTGCCACAAAAAGAGGGAGTCAAACTATTCTCCAAAGCTTGTTCTGAGGACAGAACAAGAAGCAATGGGTAGAAACTAAGCAAGGAGAGAAGCAACTTAGAACTGAGGAGAAATTTCCTGACAGTTAGAACAATTAATCAGTGGAACAGCTTGCCTCCAGACGTTGTGAAAGCCCCAACCCTGGAAGTCTTTAAGGAGATGTTGGATAGCCATTTGTCTGAAACAGTATAATGCTTCCTGCCTAGGCAGGGGGTTGGACTAGATGACCGCCAAGGTCCCTTCCAACTCTGCTATTGTATTGTATTGTAAATGTTTAAAAAATGAAATAAATAAATAAATTCGTGCAATGAAAATTATTCTGCGCATGCACAGAATCAAAAATCAAGAGTGCAGTAGGAGAACTGGTTCGTGGGCGTGGCAGCCTGGGCCATTGCTGGTTCCAGGTCCAAACTAGTGTGAACATGGACTATTGAGTACAAACTCATTGTGTGTTAATCTCAGTTAAAGGGATGATTAATCTGTGCATCCCACCATCAACATTGATGGAAAGATGTAAGTGTTCAGAAATTCTTATTTCTGTATTGTGCACATCTATGCACTCTAGATACATCTACCATCCTAATCCCTTGTTTCAAATCTAACACACTGCCGTTCCATAAGTTGCTCTGGCAGAAATATAAAGCTTAGGAAACCAACCTCACAGGGCACAAAACATAAGCTGCACTGCCCTTTGTTTTATTCATCCAGCCTACCCCATGAACTTCCTTTCCCTTGTTTTTCTCTTACACTCTTGCTCCCTGCTTTGTTTCCTCTCTGCTGAGACACCTTTGAAGTTAGCTAGGAGTCCTTATTATGTTGCACACCTGCTGTATAGAGTATTCTGGTGGAAGCAATCAACTATTGAAGGGGGGGGGGGGAGAAAAGAGATCACTTGTGCTTTGGGGGATTTTAATTTACAAGAATATTTTTTTCTTGCTGCCAGTCTCTGATTGGCAATGAATTCCCGTAGCAGCAATCTTTTTTTTAAACTCTGAAGTGTGAAGTTCTTTTCTAGCCAGAGGCTCTGTTTGGCCTGAGAGTGGTATGTCAGGATCACTCAGTGGTGGGTTTCAAATTTTTTAGAACCTACTCTGTAGGTGTGGCCTATTTTGTGGGCGTGGCTTGGCAGTCATGTGACAGGGTGGGAGTGGCCACCTTTTAAAATGTGGTGAAACTCATTTAACAACGCGCTTGCTTAGCAACCAAAATTTTGAATTCAATTGTGATGATAAATCCTTTCTTTCTTTCTTTCTTTCTTTCTTTCTTTCTTTCTTTCTTTCTTTCTTTCTTTCTTTCTTTCTTTCTTTCTTTCTTTCTTTCTTTCTTTCTTTCCTTCCTTCCTTCCTTCCTTCCTTCCTTCCTTCCTTCCTTTCCTTTCCTTTCCTTCCCGTTGGGCCACTGGCAGCGGCGGGCCAGATTTACTTCCAGGTACGCCGATGGAACCCCCTCTCACCGGTTCTCTAAATTTCACCAACTGGCTCTCACGAGTAGGTGCGAACCTGCAGAAACCCACCACTGGGATCACTGCACAAAAAAAAGCACTTAGGGCCACAAGAAAGGTTTGGTTGAGATGAAAGGGAAAACCTAATTGAGTGTGATTAAATGTACAATTCAGTCCAATTAATTAAATTCAGTTAAATGTGAGTTAAACATGACTTACCATGTATCAGAAACTTTTTTTTTTTGCCAAAGCTAATGCTTTGGATTAAGTTAGGCTTTGGGACCATCTGCGATCCAGACAAGAATTTGTTTCCACTTTGAGCAAAAGTGGTTTTCTCAAAAGACAGATTTCATGTCTTTTTTATATCTCAGATGTTCATTATCACTTGTCTACCTTTGGATGTAGATTGTACACAAGAAACTCTGGACCTCTTCAGATTGGGCAGGGGGAGGGGAGAACCAGTTTTCTCATAATTGAAAAGGAAATGGTGGCTTGTTAGGAGGTGCATGAAAGAAAACTTAGGGTCTAGGGGAAAATTGGAATTACATGCCCACTGAGTGAGTACATGATACTTTAAACCAGGGGTGTCCAAACTTGGAAACTTTAAGACTTGTGGACTTCAACTCCCAGAATTCCCCAGCCAGCCATGCTGGCTGGGGAATTCTGGAAGTTGAAGTCCACAAGTCTTAAAGTTCCCAAGTTTGGACACCCCTGCTTTAAACCAATTTGGACAAATACCTATGGCAGGGGTGTCCAAACTTTTTGCAAGGGGGCCCAGATTTGGTGAAGTGAAAATGTGTGGGAACTGACATTTATTCTTTTTTTAAAAAAATTTTAATAAAACAAAAATACCAAAAGGAAAAACCATCATTCTACACTGTATCTTGTGGAAAGCATGTTGACTGGTTACACATAACGCTTGTGCGTTTCTAGAACCATCATTGCTCATAAGTAATCTCAACTTATAAATTTTAAATCAAAAAGTTCATTATATATCTTAATATCATTATACCAAAAATTCTCCTCTAATATTCCATATTTAGTCTATCTTCTTCTTCAAACAAGTCTTACTTAGATATAACCACATAATGGCATTCATTGTCTATTCCAAAAAGTCTCCCCTGGTATTTCTCCCTGGATACGTATTCTGCATAAAAATCAATTTATGTTGTTTCTAGTCCCCCCTCCTTTTTATTAAACAATATTCCTTAATATTCCTTAATAGTTAACTAGAAATGTTTTGCCATTTATATCCAACCTAATAAACATACACTCATTCCCATACTTACATACCTACGTACATACATACATACATTCATACATGCATACACATATATGTATATATCATCTATTATTATTTCATTGCTCTTATTATGACTCATTGTTTATTAACTAGTAATTCTTCAATAACAATCTAAAACAATCTAAAGTTTGCTAAAATTCTCCCCTATTTTGTTAAACATCTATCAACATTCCTATGTGGTTAGTTAAAAGTCTTACTGTTTATGTCCAACCTCATACTCATGCATACATACACATACATACATACATAGATACTGTATATATCATTAAACTATACCATTATCATTAGTAACTCTTATTATAGGTAATTATTTACTAATTAATAATCCTTCAATGATAATCTAAGACAATCTATAACATAATAAATTTCTACTTATTAATCATCAAAGGATGGCTAATCTTTAATTATCAACTTTCATTGTCCGCCAGTGTCTTTCCAGTAGCGAGATAATCTTATCTCTCTTGCCATTTGTAACTCCAGTCTCTTTTTATGCTGCTTTCCAGGTTTCTTATCAACTTCTTGTTGTACTTTGTTATCCAGTATAGCGCTCAAATAATATCTCTGCCCAGTTCCTGTCATTGCACATTGTTTGTCTTTGAATATCAGATGTATTTCTGGAGAGATTTCTCCTTTTACATCCATCTTCAATTCTTTTTTTCCCTCTTCTTGAAAATCCACATGAGGCTCACATTCATCAAATTCTCTTTTCAGAATTTCCTTCTTTTTATCTTCTCCCACATTTAATCCATTAATAAGATTATCTATTATCTTATCTTTATACAATGCAATACAATACAATAGCAGAGTTGGAAGGGACCTTGTAGGTCTTCTAGTCCAACCCCCTGTGTGGGCAGGAACCTTATACCATTTCAGACAATGGCTATCTAACATCTTTTTAAAGACTTCCAGGGTTGGGGCATTCACAACTTCTGGAGGCAAGCTGTTCCAGAGGTTAATTGTTCTAACTGTCAGGAAATTTCTCCTTAGTTCTAAGTTGCTTCTCTCCTTGATTAGTTTCCACCCATTGCTTCTTGTCCTGCCCCCAGGTGCCTTGGAGAATAGTTTGACTCCCTCTTCTTTGTGGCACCCTCTGAGATATTGGAACACTGCTATCATGTCTCCCTGGTCCTTCTCTTCATCAAACTAGACATACCCAGTTCCTGCAACCGTTCTTCATATGTTTTAGTCTCCAGTCCCCTAATCATCTTGGTTGCTCTTCTCTGCACTCTTTCCAGAGTCTCCACGTCTTTTCTACATCGTGGCGACCAAAACTGTATGCAGTATTCCAAGTGTGGCCTTACCAAGGCACTATACAGTGGCATTAACACTTCACGTGATCTAGATTCTATCCCTCTGTTTATGCAGCCTAGAACTGTGTTTTTGGAGCCTCAAACTGCTCATACCCTGGTGTAATAGACAAAAGTTTGTCCAATTTTTTATCGATTCTTCTTCCATATTGTTCCAAAAGATTTAAGATTCCAGCCAAAGCCTTCTGATTTTCTAAAGTATCCTCTTCTGGGTATGGAACCATGTTGACAAGTCAAAAAAAAATGATGACACTTGATACTCACTGCCATCCTGGTCTCGGGCCTATTTTATCTTTTCATTGGATTACTTTGAAATACAGTTCCTGTTGTGTTCTCCAAAAGAAAATATTTCTATCAATTATCAAAGAGCACTTGTTGAAAACAATTCATGCCCTTGAATCTCTGCGAGTTTCAGTAAACAATTTTCACAGCCTTCATCCAACTGATCAGGGATCTCCAAGTTAGAAAAAATAGATTGTTTCATAAAGACCAGCTGCTGACCTTCCAGTGGCAGTGTTGCAGATTTCCACTTTTTAATGTATCTTTCTTCTTTATTGTTAAAAAGGTGAAAAATATATTTCTTGTTGGGTTTTAAAAATAAGTAGTAGATCATAGGAGGAATTATAAAATCATCCAAGATTCAAAAATTTGAGTAACAAAAAGTAAGAATGAAAAGAAATAGTCTGGTCACTTTAAGAGTGGAAAAAAAACCTTGTTACTGGCGCTTCAATCCACAATTACAGAAAAATAGGAAAGGAAAAAATCCCTCCCAGTTCAAAACAAATTAGATTAATTCCGCCGCTTATTTCTTATTTAAAAGCTTTAGTTTTACTTTAAAAAAAAAGTTTTTTTAGTCAAAATGTTTCAAAAGAAAAAAAAATACCTTCCCGGTCGCGCACTTTCCCTTTCAGCTTCCTTCCTTCCGGAGCTGCCCCGTCTTTGTCAGCCCTGGTGGCTGCCTGTTTGCCGCCTTGCAGAAGCTCTTCCCTTGGGTCAAGCAGGGGTTTTGGGGTACCCCTGTGACCAGCAAGGCTTAGTCTTCCTCGTCACTGTCCCTCCAGGACGGTTTAGGCCCGAATGGACCAAAGGGAGGCAAAAGTGTCGAGACCCCGCATTGTGCTGATGCGACGCAGACTCCTCCTTCCCAGCCTGACATTCTTTCAACCATTAACATTAAATGCAAATGAGCTATTTTATGAAAGACTAAACAAATAATTTAACTGCACTAATGTGAAAGATGATACTGAGATCTCAACTGCATTATATAGGCAAGAACAATTTTTCGCCGCGTTCGTTAGTTAGCTTGTAGTAGTTAGCATGTTTTGTCTGGTAGTACCTCTTGATATTGAATTCCTTAAAAACAGCCACAGTCTCTCGGCAAATTAGACAGACACAGTTGTTTTGTATTTCAGTGAAAAAATACTCCAATTTCCACTTGTCCTGGAAGCAGCGGCCCTTGCTGTCAACTTTCCTTTTTTTAGTTACAGTCACCATTTTAGAAATGGGCACACAACTCTTGTGTCACAAGGGTCATGCGACAAGTGCCTACTCAGGTCTACTGCCATCTTCTGGTGAAATATAGCCCCCAGCCTTGAAGGCGGTGCTCAGCCAGCTGTGGATGGGCAACAGGGGACAGCTGTGGGAACTGGTCTGTGTGAAGGAAAAAGCACGGCTGGCAGGGATGAGTGACAGGCTGAGCTGACAGGGAGAAGAGGCTGCAGGCCACTCAAAATTTGAAAACGGGCCACAAAGTCCGGGCCGGACTTTGGACATGCCGGGCCTATGGAGATTTTCAGTCATCCAGGTCATGGTTGTCCCAAAGGTGCCTTTTCAAGAGGCAACTGGACTTTCTGGTTTTTCTTTGAAGACATTTCGCTTCTCCTTCAGGAAGCTTCTTCAGCTCATGAGCCTCTTGAAATTTGGAAAAAATACATTGTGTGGATACCACCAGCGAAGTTTGTGCATAATTGTTTATGGACCAGCACACTGAAATAATCCATTCCAATGGGCTTCAGCTACAAATTATTATAATTTGTACAAATTATTATGACCAGCAGATGGTACTCTTGTACAGAAATCCCAAAACAAAACAGCTATTTGCTCTTAAAGCTTCAGTTATAACATTTTTAAAAAGTATATTATATTTTGGCAAGGCAGGCTGCCAGCTTCCATGGGTACATTGATTTGTTGATTAGCAGCCATTAAACACTTGAGAATGCTGCTTAACCTTTTAGACTGAAAACAGTTGATCTGAAATTGATATGATGTTTATTCCCAGAAGTCTTCTATGAGACGTCTGTCTGCAATGGGCAAGATCAAGTGGATATCTGTGGCAGTAACCAAATGTTCTGATTATTATAATTCATAGCTTAATAATATAATATGCATAATTAAATATAATCTAATTCAGAGTATGAGAATGTAAAGAAACATGTGGCAAGTCGAATCTAATATTTTAAATATTTTTATGTCTGTCTTCTTTATATTTCTACACAGTTGATTGATTGATTGATTAATTAATTAATTAATTATGTTCATCTGGTGAATCAATACATTAATTCATAAGTACAATGAATCACATGTGATACAATGATAAATATGGGGCAAATGGATCACTCAATATTTTTTCCCTCTTTTCTTTCCTGTTCCCCAATATTTTAAATAACAGAAGTATTTAACATTTGTGCAGTGCTTTATGGAGCAATAGTCCTTAAATAACATTTTCCCCTGTTAGTTTTATTTGACAAGGAAATGAAACAGAAGATTTTGGATTCACATCATAAGTACAACTATTTTGAAATGATAAGAACTAACTAATTGTGTATTTTGAACTAAATAACTTTACACACTTATTAATGGGAAATTAGCTAATGTACCATAGATGATTGATTACTACTAAACCATAAGGATACTAAAACCTGATCCAGGTAGAAACTGTTTTGCTGTCACTTGTAGAAGGCCAGGGAAATGGATTAGGTGCATCTCTCTGCAGAAAAAATGGCAGCACTTATTATTAATAAAGATACGGCATTAAGAAATGTTGATAGGTGATCACCTCAACGGAATACACTATGCCAGGGGTCTCCAACCTTTGCAACTTTAAGTCTGAAGGACTTCAGTTCCCAGACTTCTCCAGCCAGCTTTGCTGGCTGGAGAATTCTGGGAGCTGAAGTCCTTCAGACTTAAAGTTGCAAAGGTTGGAGACCCCTGCATTATGCCACCAGGCTTGAAATTTTGGGCTTGGAAAACCTAGAGCTACGCCACCTACGCTCTGATAAACGTAGTTCACAAAATTATCCGCTACAACGTCCTACCTGTCAATGACTACTTCAGCTTTAAGCACAACAATACACGAGATACAAACTCAAGGTAAACCGCTCCAAACTCGATTGCAGAAAATACGACTTCTGCAACAGAGTGGGCAATGCCTGGAATGCACTATCTGACTCTGTTGTTACATCCTTAAACCCCCATAACTTTAACCTTAAACTGTCAACCGTAGACTATACCCCATTCCTAAGAGATCTGTAAGGATGTGCACCAGCATGCCAAATGTCCCTGTCCTACTGACTCCATTTATTTGTACCCATTTACTGTTTAATGGGTATATTTATACCTGTTATCTTTTATATGTTTAACAAGTAAATAAAACAAATGCCTACCTATCATTTGCCTATGCACCCATTGTTTTAGAAAATTGATGTTTTCATTCTCTTTTTCCTTATTTATGAGTACTGTCTAAACTCTAAGCCATAAGGTATCTAAAATAAAAATAAAAACCGGTATTGGAATGCTCTGGACAGACCCATCAAAATCAGCCTGGATTATAACTCATTTCAGTCTGTGATATGCACTCATTTTCTTCAAACCACTTGCAAAAAGCATTTCTTTTCTTTTTTTCTGATAGGTTCCAACTTGAATTCTACACATCTTGGATTAATGGGAATAAGACCTATGTTTATGTTGAGTAGCTAGAGATCAAGTGCTTGAAACCTCTTTCCCCTGGGATACAGAAGTGTTTCACCACAGATTCTCAAAACACTCTGCACAGTAAGAAGATTTTGGCAACATGCCTTTGTGTTGATACACAAATCTGACAGTTTAGCAACACATCAATCAACACATCAAACTGTGCTGACAAAACCTTTTACAATTACATTAATATAAGCCTGGGCATTATATCTGTGTGTGTGTGAGAGAGAGAGAGAGAGAGAGAGTGTATGTATTGGGTATATATTATTTCCCCTGTCTCAGCTGATCAGGATAGAACCAGTGGTCTGGTGGCAATTACAGCTGCCTCACATGTAATACTTCCCTGGTTCGAATCCCAGTAAGGGTATGGCTAGCTGATGAGAGCTAAGTAGTTCGAAATAGATCTATCCTAGTCTCCCTGTTCATTCATTTATCAGCTCAAAAAACCTAACACACACATATATATATTCATAGATTTTCACTGGTGTAGGTATGCTGGTCTTTTTGTATTCGGGTGTTTTCCTATGTAAGAATGAGATTGTCTTTGCAACATTTCAGCAAGATCTCACTTGCCATCTTCAAGGTTTGGTCTGTGGCTGCGTAGGAAGGGCAGCATCTACGCACCCGAACCAGGTAAGTATTACATGTGAGGCAGTTGTAATTGCCACTAGACCACTGGTTCTATCCTGATCAGCTGAGACAGGGGGAATAATTATATAAGTATATCCTAGTCTCCCTTGTTTATTTATTTATCAGCTCAAAAACCTAGCATACATGTAAAAAAAAGACACAACGAAACTAATAGCTTTCTGTCTATGGTCTCTGGTGATGAGCCGAAAGGCAGAAAAGGAAAGCAGTATGCTTCCTCCCTTAATTGGGGCTTACCAGGGCATTGTGACAGAAGCATATACTTATTTCCCCTGTCTCAGCTGATCAGGATAGAACCAGTGGTCTAGTGGCAATTACAACTGCCTCACATGTAATACTTCCCTGGTTCGAATCCCAGTAAGGATATGGCTAGCTGATGAAAGCTAAATTGCTCGAAAAAGATCTATCCTAGTCTCCCTTGTTTATTTATTTATCAGCTCAAAACCTAACACACACACACACACACACACACACAAACACACACACTGTGTTTCCCTGAAAATAAGACAGGGTTTTATTTTCTTTTGATCCCCGGAATAAGCACTTCGCCTTATTTTTGGGGAGGTCTTATTATTTTTGAGGCGCAGGAGGCAGCGAGCATGGTCATCTCATGGCCGCTGCTGTCTTGCAATATTTTTGGGGAGGGCTTATTTTAGTGCAAGCGCTCAAAAGTCCAATTGAGCTTATTATCTGGGGAGGTCTTATTTTCAGGGAAACAGGGTACACACACACACACACACACACACACTCTAGCGCCCAGCTACTTTGAAAGATTTCTGCTATTTACCAAACATTTGTGGGAAACCCTCCTTTCAGTTCCTCAGAGCTGCAGAATACGCTACATATAAGTACTTGGAAAATGTCCTGGAAGAGGAAATGTGAGAGACATCCTTCTTTGGCAACTATGCAAAATGCCTTGAGATTCCCTGGGGATATCATTAAGTGATCACGTTGTCTTCCATGCATATCTGGACAAGAAATGAACTGACCCGTTTCTTTTTTATCTTACTTGAGAAAAAGTAACCATAAAGCTTCACAGTTGGAGGAAGATCAAAGAGCAAAAAATATCATCCTCCTTCCTTTGTTTTTTAAAGGATTTCACTCAGACCAATATAATATAATATAATATAATATAATAGAATAGAATAGAATAGAATAGAATAGAATTAATAGAATAGAATAGAATAGAATAGAATAGAATAGAATAGAATAGAATAGAATTGGAAGGAACCTTGGAGATCTTCTAATCCAACCACCTGCTTAGGCAGGAAACCTAATACATTTCAGACAAATGGTTGTCCAACATCTTCTTAAAGACTTGCAGTGTTGGGACATTCACAACCTCTGGAGGCAAGTTGTTCTACTGATTAATTGTTCTAACTGTCAGGAAATTTCTCCTCAGTTCTAAGTTGCTTCTCTCCTTGATTAGTTTCCACCCATTGCTTCTTGTTCTGCCCTCAGGTGCTTTGGAGAATACTTTGTATACCTCTTCTTTGTGGCAGCCCCTGAGATATCAGAACACTGCTATCATGTGTCCCCTGGTCCTCCTTTTCATTAAACTAGACACACCCAGTTCCTGCAACTGTTCTTCATATGTTTTAGTCTCCAGTCCCCTAATTATGTTTGTTGCTCTTCTCTGCACTCTTTCTAGAGTCTCCACATCAGATGTCTGATAAAACTCAAAAGATAATCTCCCTTCACTGGATCACACACTGGAGATTCTTAATCAAAGCATACTTTGTTTCTCCCTGCCCCTCTATGGCTTATTTATGGACGTAACCTTCTTACAGTGATATATTAGAGCCCCGATGAACATCAATTATTACTACAGCTAGGGCACAAAGGAGATGTAATGTTATTTCTTACTGGCAAGAATTCTCTTTCCCCATTCCACCTAACAACAGCACCATTTGCACAATGTCTCTGTGTTGATATTTCCAAGGGTAATCTTTCAGTACTAGTCTTTATCTGTAAGGTGAGTGCATTTTAAATGCTCTGGTGGTTAAACAGATGCTTAAAGCTACTGCTTGCATTCTGGATGCACTTGCCCCTGTGAGCTTAACTTGATGCTACTCAAGCAAATACCTAAAGACTAAAGAAATGCAGCTTTTATCCAAATAAATATAAAAAGCATAGATGAGACACAAAACTCTCTTTGTTTCTTTTCCAGAGTGGGTTAGTGAGCAGAGTAGCACATTTTTGATAATGTTTTGTTGCAAAAAAATAATAATCCTAAATATCCTGGCCAAATGAAGAAGTATATTATGATAGTATATATTTGGATGCCATTTGACCTAGCCCTCTCTAACTGCTTTTCCCATACCTATTCATATCTCTTTAAAAAAGCAGTACTTCTCAGCGGGTGAACAGGTGTATTTCCATAGTCCATAATTTCCATAATTTTATACCTTTTTCCCAAAGATCCCCAGATTCCAAATATTCTTCTGCTAACATACCTCTCACTGCAACTTCATCTCATGCACAAATAATCTTCATTTGGCAACTTCTTTGTTTAGCAATCATTTGAAGTTGTGACAGTGGTGAAAAAGTAATTTTGCAACCAATCCTTGTGTTTATGACATTTGCAGGTCTGTAAAGGAATGGAAAGCTAGAACAAGAGCTTAACTTAAATTAATACCTGTTAACTATTGAAAAAGAAAATTGGAAGTCATTCTCTCCCTCTACTCCCTCCCTCCCTTCTTTCTTCTGCACTTTTGCTTTGTTCTTTCCTTCTTTTCTTTATCTTAAATATTGGTATCTAATTGATTTTTATCTTATCTTGTTTAAAAATTTATTAATTTATTACAAAATATCCAAAATAAATTTCCCTTTAATTAATGTTGTTAAGCTCCTGGCTGGCCAGCTTGTCTTAAAAACTGAGAACTCCCTCTGCATTAACTTGTCTTCTGTTTAAAAATGTGTTTACTTAACACATTTCTGGTTTTCCATTACTCTATTATTTTGTAGATTTAGCAGTTGTATATTAATCTTCACTCTGCTGAATATATGTATATATTACAAAAATAATGTAAGATTCCATGGGAATTTGAGAAAAAGCTGAGATATAAATAGAATGTTATCAGTATCACGAACAATGAATAGAAACATCTGGAATCCCACAGATTGCATACTTCTGCTTTATATCTACTTTTTACTATACTGTAGTTTGAACTGGGATAGATGGAGCTGAAAATAAACTGTAGTGAGATTAGCTACCATCCACTTCTGAAGGTGGGACTTCTGAAAAAAGAATTGGCATGAGGTTGGCTGCCATCCACAAGGACAAAAATTATAAAGCATGTTGATAGGATTAGGAAGGTTAACCTTCCTTTTTATGTCTCTGTAGTCCCTATTCAGGGTAGAGTCAGGATGACTCGATGAAGCTGAGCATTTACTATCTAGATGCCCTTCCTGACACCTACTCAGAGTTCACAGCAGATAATTTTTCTTTGCACCCTAAGAGAGAAACTTCTGCCGCTACCTAGGATTGAACTCTCAACCTTCTGAGTGAGAGGAGAGTTCTTCACAACGAGGCCACCACATTGCTCTTCAAATAGGATACAATATTTCAATTATTTATTTTCAAACTCTCCAAGATTCTCAAAGTTTGTGGGTTGGCGTTATAATCTAACTTCACTGTTCCAGGCACTGCTTCATATGACGTAAGAAAACCATTTCGGGTGCATACACTGCACTAAAGAACCTAATCCCAAATCTTGTCTTCTAGACGCTCCATATCAGTGAAATGGTTCCAATAAATACAGAGCTTCATTTCAGCTAAGATAACAAGACTTTGGAAGTTGTTTTGAAATAAAGAAAAATCCATGCTAGAATATTTTTCATGCATATTCATTTAAGACATTTTTGCCTCTTGGGCATATTTTATTTCTGAACCAAGTTAAAGGGCTATTATTTTAATAACCAGCATTAAATCCATTTAATTGCTTCTGCTGCTACATGCCCTTGTGCTTGAGGAATTAACACTGGATACACAATTGGAACTGGAGGAGCTTGCCACTCACACACATGGCTACTAAATACATATATTATGAAAGAAGAAACACATTTCTTCAAAACAGATATTTGCATGGCCATAGGAAAAGGGAAAGACTAACCAGATCTGACCTTATTCAGTATTTTGCTAGGTGATAGAAATCTACTGTACATAGTACTGTGTACTATGATCCCATCACATATTACATAAACTTTATTTTCAGAAATATGGAAATAATTTGCTTCAAGGTCAGCAAAAGCATTTTATTTGTCTCAGCTACAATCTGTTTTCAGGTAGAATTCTAAATAGGAATAAACTCATCATACTTTATAATTTCCTACAGGGAAATTATATCTATCTATTTCAAGTAAAATAGTCTGTTAAACTCAGTATGCGAGGCTATTCATCATTCAGGAGTCAGTGAATATTCCCAAATATGTCAATTACCGAACAGGGGAAAAAAATCTGATCCCAGTCAGAACTGAAAACTGACATATGTTTTAGAAAAAAAAAATTGGAGACACTCGCTGTGTATTTTTTTTTTAAACATAAAACAGAGTTGCCCTTGAAAATAGCAGCCTCTTATTGAATTTGACTTCCTAGCAAAGCAAAAACATTGCAAAATTGACCCAATTGTTTGATGCCATCATGCTGTGTTTTCCTGCTTCTGATCCATAGCTATTACTGGTAATGAAAGAAAGTCATCCAAAATAATGTGAGTGAAGCGTTGTGTAAATTGTAATGCATGTCAGGGAGAAATGAACTCTTCACAGGATTATCAACTGCTTTGCAAATTCTGTGTTTTGTTATTAGATTATACAGCTATTCCTATTTATCTAAATAAATAGGTACATTTTGTAAATCCATAACTGTTTAAGAACTGTAAAAATACAGTATGTATAGTTTAATATTCTACACTCAAGTGTGGATCTCTAGATGTCACATTAAATTTTACATGAATATAAAGAAAAACATATAAAGAAGGTAAAAAGAGGGCACAAGTGGACAGTCATTCATTGGGTAATGTTAGGGACCAATATCAATGAATATTACAATAACCAGCAACATTACTCAATTAAGAATGAGAAAAGGGAATATAGAGCTTTTAATTAAAAACCAATTTACTTTGCTGATAGAAGCTTCCTGCCTAAAGAACTTATTCTATAAATTTAATAAGCTGTGGTAGGCAGCTAAAAATTGAAGCTTGCTTTTATTTTAGATCAAGTACTTTACTAAAGAGTACCAAGCAAGAAGTCCTAACTCAAATTTCAGGTCATGAATCCACTAACTCATTTCTATTTTATAAATATATATGTACTGTATATTAAAAGATTTCAGGGACATAATAAGAAATGCATTCAAAGATATAGGAAATATGAAAGAGAAAAAATAAAGGAAATAAGAAAGAAAGGAAAAATGAAATATAGTAGAAGAAAAGAAAAAGAATAAAAACATGAATGAAATATTAAAAAATGGACATGAATGAAATATTAAAAAATGGATTCTAATCTTCCTTTTAGCATGTGTGTGTGTATTTCTGATGAAACCTCTCGATTTAAGGTTACATCATAATTATCTTTTTTTATAAGATATTCTTTCTAATCATCAAAACCATGTACAAAATCTTTCTTTCTTTCTTTCTTTCTTTCTTTCTTTCTTTCTTTCTTTCTTTCTTTCTTTCTTTCTTTCTTTTTTCAAAAAGTCCATAAGAGGCTTTTAGTAATTGATGAATGTCAATAACAATAACAACCTTTCTCTAATTAAAAACATCTGTTTGGTCAGCTAGTTCTGTCAATTTCATGGTAGTGCTGAATCTTTCCATCTTTGCATATCTTGCTGCAGTAATCAACTTTTGAAATAATCTTCCATGACATTTTTTTGGCTTTTTCTAATTGTATTCATCAGTCTTAAAAGGAAAAGTTCTGGCTTCAACTGAATATTAATCTTTAAAATGTTCTGTATTCAATGTTCATTTTTGAATCTATTTAAAAAATGTCTACTAAAATGGTGAAGGGTCTCTTCATGTTGGTTAGATTTCCAAAATACATTTGGAATGCCAATATACATTCAAGATAATTTCTCTGTATCATATACCAACAGTATATCATTTTATAAAAATTCTCTTTAAGATCATAACATAATATAAAGTTCAACTTTTGACCGCCTATTTTCTCATTAATCCATCTGTATATTATAACCAGAATGCTTAGCCCATTTTATCATACATTCTTTTACCTTCCATTTCAAATTTCAATAAAGTTTTTACATTTTAGCAATTTCAATGTGATCACTGGACAATTGCCCTTCAAATTCTGTCTTATATTGCTCCATAGTTTAGGTCTTTTTATCAATTTTAAATTATTTTGCTGAAAATTGTAAATGGGAAAACCATTGACAACTATATCCTTCTGCCATTATTTGTTATCTCGATTTAACTTTATATTCCCCTTGATCAGAAGTGGATTGCAAATCCTGGTTTGCTCGTGCTCAAGCGTGTGCTTGTATGTGTGATGCTTCTGTGCATGCCTCCCAATGCTACTACCGGTTAGCCTGATCCTCTAATAATTCCTGCTATGTTAACCATTTGTCTTTACCTGTTGTTTCTCCTCCATAAACAATTCTTTTTGGGCTGAGAGCCATAGATTAGAGGTGTTTTCAGGCACAGCTTGGGTTTACATCTATTCCACATTCTCAATTTGCTGCATGAGCCTAGTTCCCTTTGCAAAGATTTCCTTCAGCTATCCACACAAATAATCCCTGAAGATGGATTTTCTTATTTCCTTCTTCTTTCAAATTCAACCTCTTTTCCTCTATTTATCAGCCTGCCAGTCATTCATCAAGATAATTTACTAATTTGTCATTTGCATGGTGCAGTAAATTTAGAAAATTAAAAAATTTTTGAAAGGGGATTGGAGGGCAAAGATGGAGAGATTAGCTTCAACACCTAATATTGAGGGAGGGGAAAAGATTAATAAATCTGGGCTCCCTGCCTTTTTTTTATACAATACAATACAATACAATACAATACAATACAATACAATACAATACAATAGCAGAGATGGAAGGGATCTTGGAGGTCCTCTAGTCCAACCCCCTGCCCAGGCAGGAAGCCCTATACCAGGGGTCTGCAAAGTTGGCTCTTTTAAGACTGGTGGACTTCAACTCCCAGAGTTCCCCAGCCAGCATAGCTGGTTGGGGAATTCTGGGAGTTGAAGTCTACCAGTCTTAAAAGAGCCGACTTTGCAGACCCCTGCACTATACCATTTCAGACAAATGGCTATCCAACATCTTCTTGAAGACTTGCAGTGTTGGGGCATTCACAACTTCTGGAGGCAAGCTGTTCCACTGATTAATTGTTCTAACGGTCAGGAAATTTCTCCTTAGTTCTAAGTTGCTTCTCTCCTTGATTAGTTTCCACCCATTGCTTCTTTTCAGTTTCTTTTATTTTAAAAAAGGTCGGTTTGTGGGAGGGGGGGTTAAGCAAAGAAATTATTTAGAAACCTCATCCAAAGCTTCCCCCAAAGCTTAGCAAGAACCAAGATAGGCCTGTTATCTCCCAGATAATTGGGGCAGAGGCAGAGGTGGGCTGCTGGGGGTTCACACAGGTTTGGACGATCTTCTAGCTAGGATTCTGACCAGTTCAGCAAACCCCCAAATGTCACTCCTGGCTGGCTTGGCCCGTCCCACCCACCCCGCCCCTCCCATGTGGCCTCCAGGGCCTTCCAGGGCCCGGGGGAGCAGTTTTTGCCCTCCAAAGGCTGGAGGAAAGCGTCCATAACCTGGGGAGGGTGAAAAATGCCCCCGTTCCGTGGTGCAGGAGGCCAACTAGGCCATGTCCATCATGGCCACGCCCACCCAGCAACAGGGCAGCCAACCCGTTGCTGGAATTTTTGAAGCCATCCCCTAGGCAGAGGTCATCCCCTCAAGCATGGTTCCATTCTCTTGCAAAACATCACCAATGGATGGCTCACCCAAGCATCCATTTCAAATGTTTCAAGGCACCAGGGCATCTCACCACTAAATACATAGTCTTGTATTGTATTGTATTGTATTGTATTGTATTGTATTGTATTGTATTGTATTGTATTGCATTGTATTGTATAAAACAAAGGCAGGGAGCCCAGATTTATTAATCTTTCTCCCTCCCTCAATATTAGGTGTTGAAGTACATCCCTGCGGCCGATTCGCTCCCACAGAGAGGGACTTCTCTGGGTGCCGTCCACTAGGCTGTGCCAGCGGGCGACGCCCAGGGGAAGGGCCTTCTCTGTGGTGGGCCCGACCCTCTGGAACGACCTCCCCCCCCGATATTAGAACAACTACGGACCTCCGCTCCTTCCGTCAAAAATTAAAAACACATTTCTTTTGCTTGGCTGGCCTGCGATAACTGTTTTTAGGTTTTTTTTAGGGGTTGTCTTAGTTTTAACATGGAATTTTAGCGCAGGGTTTAGTTTAATTCTTTTTTAATACTGTATTGTTTGTGGTTTTATATGCATTTTTAATTTCCCTGTGCCCCGCCTCGAGTCCCTTCGGGGAGAGACAGCGGGTTATAAATTAAATTATTTATTTATTTATTTGTTTGTTTGTTTGGAAGCCTCTTCAGCATTGGAATACTTCACTGGCTTCTAATCTAGCTGGGCTCTTCCCCTGCTGCTGGGCTGTTTGGTGTTTTTTTCTTTTCTCGCTGGCTTCATTTCACTTTGCTTGCTTTCCATCAGCACTGGTGTCACTCCTTGTTCTGAGTGAGAACGAGCTGTAAAGCAGAGGTCTCCAACCTTGGCAACTTTAAGACTTGTGGACTTCAACTCCCAGAATTCCACAAGTCTCAAAGTTGCCAAGGTTGGAGCCCCTGCTGTAAAGTAAGTCTGCCCCCTCCTCCAATAAGTCAGCTTCTCCCTTTTGTTTCTTTGCTGCTCATTTGACTCCTTTGATGGCACAGCTTCTCCTGCCACTGTTTATAACAAGCTTGGGGTTTGTATGCTGCCCAACAAAGTAGGTGATGGGGCCCAAAAAGGAGTAGTTGACAAAGAGATGGGGGGGGGGGGATTTGCAACTTCCTCTGTGGTTGTAAGTGTGGGAACGCTGCCGAGCACCTAAATTTTAGCCATGTGACTGCAGGGGGTCTACAACAGCTGTAACTTTGGGCATGAGTCATAAGTCTCTCCATTCAGTACTGTCTTAATTTCAAAGTCACTGAATGCATAGTCATAAATAGAGGACTACCTGAGAAATTCCTTAAGTACAATTAGATCTGAACTATCCATCCTCAATTTAGTATTAAAATGCTGCTGCAAAACTTAATTTCTAATATTCTTCCTACAATGTGCACCAGGAAACCCCTTAGAACAGTTCTTAGTTTTGCAAATCATGTATTAATCCTGTAACTTTGTCAATCTCTGCCTTTATGTCCAATCCAAAAAGTTAGATAGGGACTTCACAATCTTTCCTCTTTTTTTTTTTTTGTCTTCTGCAATTGCTTTTACTATTAAACACAATTCTTTTTCTCTCAATTCCAGTAATGCCATGTTATCTATTTTTTTCTCCATCTACTTATAACTTCTGACTTTCCAAAAAGTCACTTTGTCATTAATTTGTTTTACATATATAGACAATGGTCCCACAGATTCTCAATACACCTTTCATATCTTTTTGTATCCCTGCAAATCCTTCCTCCATTTCTATTTTAAAAAGCATCCAAGCTTTTGGCAAATATTTCAGTTATCTTCTTGCCAAATTCCTTAAACATTTCCTGCAGTAAATCTGACCGGATGTCTTGTCTGTACATTGTTCTAGTGAATCTTCTTTTATTTTCTGCTGCTTTTTGTCTGGTTACCATGCTAATATTTATGGCCCAAATGCAAAAGTCTGTCTATTACCAGGGTGATAATAAACAACAGGTTTTCCCTTTATTTTCATGTTTTGCTTTAATACCTTAGTCCCAATGAGCTCTTTATAGATACAGTCACAAAGCTTAAATTGGATTTAAAAATTGGATTTAGAGCTGGCATGGCTCATCCATGTCTGTTTAGAATGGAAAAGGATGGTTTAGTTTCATTACTTCTTCTCTTTACTGACGACATAGCCTTGATTACTAAAACCGAACAGGAGGCTATTGGAATAATTGAACAGTTAAAGAAACATTTCACTATAAAACTTCTAGGTGAAATCCGTCAGTATCTAGGCTTAAGGGTTGATAAAACCAGGGGAGGGTATGAGGACAACCAGGCAGCTATACAAATGGCTACTAATCTGGCAGTCAAAACTAGAACAAAACATAAAGATCTGCGTTATTTGAATTTACGGGAAAGTATTAAGAACAGAATTGTAGAGCTAGAGTACTGTACATCAGAGAATAACACAGCCGACCATTTCACAAAGCTCGGGGTGCTATCAAACATAAAGAATGTTGTGAAAAGTATGGACTGGAATTGTAAATATATATTGGCCTACCCAAAGGGGAGAATGTTAGGAGTATAATCCTAGTGTTGGGTTGGCAATATATATAAACCATAATTACAAATGGTCTTTGTTACTTTAAATGTTATATGTTTGAATGTAATTAGCTGCTGTAATTAACTCAGCAATAAGAGGAAGCCAGGAGCTCTCTCTCTCTCTCTCTCTCTCTCTCTCTCTCTCTCTCTCTCTCTCTCTCTCTCTGCTAGCTCTAACTGATTGACTGACTGACTTTGCAGAACAAGGAAGAATCGTGGATTGCAACTGTAAGCAATTGTTTTTGAGTTAAGGACTGTATTTGATTCAATACCTACTATCACTGCTTGTGAAAACATCTCAAGATGGCGGCGCGCTTAGGCGCAGCGGCTTTGAGCTCCTGGTGTCACAGCAGACTTTTCCATCAAAAACTCGCTCTGAACCTACTGTGAATTATAGAGAAACAAACATATCAACTGGTTGTGACACATCAGTTAAAGAAAAAAAAGGATTACTCGGATTTATTAGGACAAGTAAGAAAAACAAGTTTCAGGCAGAGAAATCCTCAAGAAGAAGCCTAGATCTGGGTAGTGGAGAATTTTTAAAACCCATGTTATATCGCAAACAAAGCCTTGATGAAACAATGATCGCAGATTCTTCACAAAGTTTATGTTCTGTAACGGTGGCACCATCATTATCTCTTGGGAATATACAAGGGGCAACTGCAAGAATTGAAATGAAGAAGCGGAGAACACCACCCCTACCAGTAATTCCATCCTTTTCTGTTGGGAAAGCTGAGAGAGAAGAAAAAAATGCCAAGTGCGATTCCTCAAAGTTCATTGCAACAAGAAATAAAAAAGGAAAAGAGATGTGCTCCTCTTCCACCAACTCCTAAAATGCCAAACAGATTTGAATTTTACACACATAATAACTGGTGTACTGACAGTGGGGTTGCTTATACACACTGTTCTGCAGACGTGGGGTTCTCAACTGTCATTTGTCGGCCATTTTGTTTGCCTGGAGAGATTCCTGTTATGGCTGTCACTGCTGTCTGTATTCCACCTGATGCAAATGTTGGCACAGCGCTCGAAACAATCTCATTGTAATTTTATTACAATCGTATTACAATGACAAAGATGATGATGATGATGATGATGATGATGATGATGATGATGATGATGATGATTATTATTATTATTATTATTATTATTATTATTATTATGCAGTAGTTTATTTTCCATCACAAGTAAAGCTACTTATTTTTACTAGCAGTGTCTGGGACTCTATTCGTGTGTCTACTAGCAACATTTCTCTAGCTGCACATTCCGCTGCCCAACTTTCTGTCTCCTAAAGGAGATATCCCCAATGTGACTTTGGGGAATGAGGGGAAAGGTGCTGCCTAGGAAACAATTAGTCAAGAGACTCAGGACCCTACAGTGGTTTAGTGGTCAAGGGAAAATAACCCAGGCTGCCCTAATGGATGAAGCACTTAACAGTAATAGGGGGAAGACTGTACTTTCAAACTTGGTGGATTTTGTTAATGTGGCCTTACACTCAAGTGGAATTAGTTCATCTAATCGTGTTTCATGTCTGCTATACCTATAAAGGCTGGCATCCATTTTGCAAGTCTAAAAATACACATTTCCCACCATCACATTGAACTGTTTCATCCATAAGGATAGGTCCTTACAAAATTTTTCCTCTGACCATTAATCCGAAGCCGACCGAACACTAGTGAGAACCCATATTAGGGCTTACTTAGTGGCGATAAGGGTGGCCAAACGTGAGTATTGTGCCACCCTAATTGCATCCGCAGATAACCGCCCTGCCGCCCTGTTTGGGGTGACCCGCTCCCTCCTTCACCAGAGGCCGCGGGAAGCCCCTCTACAAGGGCGAGCAGAGGAATTTGGGATTTATCTGCAGGAGAAAATCACTCGGATTCGGAATGAGCTACCCTCCATCAACAGTGGTCCTGTGGGACTGTCCGAGACTAGTCTTGAGGTTCCTGCTTGGGAGGAGTTTGACTTTGTTACCACCGAGGATATGGACAGGCTGTCAAGGAAACTTAGAGCGACCACATGTTTATTGGACCCGTGTCCCTCCTGGCTTGTACTGGCATCCTGGGAGACGACACGAGGCTGGCTCCAGGGCATTGTCAACGCATCTTTGAGTGAGGGGTCCTTGCCTGCCGTCTTGAAAGAGGCGGTAGTGAGGCCCCTCCTCAAGAAGCCGTCCCTGGACCCAGCTTTACTAGAGAACTATCGTCCAGTCTCCAACCTTCACTTTCTGGTGAAGGTTGTTGAGAGTGTGGTAGCCCAACAGTTTCCTCAACACCTGGAGGAAGTTGATTATCTAGACCCGCGCCAGTCCGGCTTCCGACCCGGTCACAGTACCGAGACGGCATTGGTCGCGTTGGTTGATGATCTCTGGAGGGCGCGGGATAGAGGGTATTCCTCTATCCTAGTCCTATTAGACCTCTCGGCGGCTTTTGATACCATCGACCATGGTATCCTATTGCACCGACTGGGGGGGTTGGGGCTGGGAGGCACCGTTTTGCGGTGGTTCTCATCCTACCTCTCTGGTCGGTCGCAATATGTGTTGACGGGAGGGCAGAGGTCGACCTCGAGACCCCTCTTATGTGGGGTTCCTCAGGGGTCGGTCCTCTCGCCCCTCCTGTTTAACACATATATGAAGCCGCTGGGTGAGATCATCCGTGGTTTTGGGGTGGAGTACCATCTGTACGCTGACGACACCCAGCTGTACATATCCACCCCAGACCACCCCAACGATGCCGCCGAAGTGCTGTCCCGGTGTTTGGAAGCCGTACGGATCTGGATGGGTGGTAACAAACTCAAGCTCAACCCTGCCAAGACTGAGTGGCTGTGGTTTCCGGCACCCCGGTTCAGCCAGATTACTCCAACTCTGGCCATTGGGGGCGAAACACTGGCCCCCGTGGAGAGGGCGCGCAATCTGGGTGTCCTCCTGGATTCCCGGCTGTCCTTGGAGGACCATGTGACGGCCGTGGCCAGGGGGGCGTTTCATCAGGTACGCCTGATGCGCCAATTGCGCCCCTTACTGGACCGGGCTGCCCTTTGCACAGTCACTCAAGCTCTCGTGACGTCCCGTCTCGACTACTGTAATGCTCTCTACATGGGGCTTCCCTTGAGGTGCACTCGAAAGCTACAGCTAGTCCAAAACGCAGCCGCGCGGGTAATTACGGGAGCCACCAGAAGCTCCCATATAACACCAATCCTGCGCGAGCTGCATTGGCTTCCTGTGGTCTTTCGGGTGCGCTTCAAGGTTCTGACGACCATCTTTAAAGCGCTCCATGGCTCGGGGCCTAGTTATATGCGAGACCGTCTCCTGCCCCATACATCCCTTAGACCGATCCGCTCCCACAGAGAGGGCCTTCTCAGGGTGCCGTCGGCCGGACAATGCCGACTGGCGACACCCAGGGGAAGAGCCTTCTCTGTGGCGGGCCCTGCCCTTTGGAACGACCTACCCCCTGAACTCCGGACCATCACCGACCTCCGCCTCTTCCGCAAATGTTTAAAGACATATTTTTTCCATCAAGCCGGCCTAGCCTAACCTCCCATGGGGACTTTTAGAAAAGTTTTAAATTGGGTTTTTAATAATTGGTTTTTAGCACAGGATTGGGGATTATTTAATATATATTTTAAATTATTTGTCTATCTTCTATTGTGTATGTTTTTTAAATTTCCTGTGCGCCGCCCTGGGTCCTCTGTGGAGAAGGGCGGGATATAAATGTAATAAAATGAATGAAATGAAATGAAATGAAATCCATTGGGGGGGCTTTCCTCCCTCTTGTCTCGTCATTTTGTAGGTAGGATCTCTCTCCCTCATCCTCCCCTCTCATGTCATCCCCCCTTGCATTACAAAAACTTATAAAATAGCATATTTCCCCCCTCTTTTTAATTCCAAAAAGATGACTCACCGAGTGTCTTTATTGTTTCCTGCTGATCAGAAAATCTCTGTTAAGTTGTATAAATTAATCATCTCTGAAATAGTTTAGGGAAGTGAGGCTTTTGTTTAGGGAAGTGTTTATAAAAGCTGCACAGTGGTTTTGAGTGTGTTGGTTATCCCTCGGCTCCCAAGCCATTCAACCCATGACTGACAAGAAATTCAATTCCCCAAATCTCCTCACAGGGAATAGCCATCCAGAGCACAGGTGGGTAATCTCTCAATCTCTTCTTCTCGGGAGAGAATTTGTTCACCAAAACTTGTTGCATGGCCATCAATCTCCATTGTGCTGCTGTCCCCAGTCATAGAAACAAGGATGCCTATCTCGGCGTAGCTCCTCCTTTGTAAGACATTTAGGAGAGAATGATCCTAAAGTAACAACCCATGGTTTATCAGTTTTTTCCATCTTATACTTCTCATGCATGTCTGGCTTCATAAACTAGATAACAACAATTTTGCATAAGGTGGGGCTTCTTGTCTCCATAGGACACTGAACCAGGAGATGAAAAATTCATACACTCATTTTCATACATACAAACATAAATATAATCTATATGGACACATATATGCACATAAACATATCTTTACACACATACTGTCTGCACACATACACAGGTTATTTACCTTTTTATAAAGATTACAAATACTACTGCATTAAGGGTTTCACAAAACTCCTTTACTATTGCAGCTGATCTAATCTTGAACGAGGTATTGCTGCCTGCTTTCTCATTTCCTTACTGTTGCTATATTTAGCTATTCACTGATAAGCTTAGACTCAGAGGAACAACACTTTCTTTGCACACATGTTATCTCAAGGAGACGCAATCTGAATCAAGGCAGGAATCCAATGGAAGGAGCTCTTTGAACTGAATGGGACATTTGCATGAGTGAAGTGTTTTGTTGCATCATCAACAGGTCTATTTGACTACAGGTGACTATCCAAGGGGTGATTAGAAAATTATATACAGCTGAAAGAAGCAGAGATTATTTAAACTCAATGCAATAAATCCAAAAGTAGGACGTTTGCAGCAAATGACTACATAGCTACTTCTTGAAAATGTATTACTAACCAAATTGTGTTGAGTTGGCTGCCAGCACTGATTAATTCCGTAATTTCTAAACTCTTCTTATAAATAGGGGAGCAATCTACATTGTAGAGAATTCAGATGGCAAAATTATTGCCTAGAAAAAAAGTCTTTTTTCCAACTACTATTTTGATGATTGCAACAGCTCAGTTTTCAGACAACTAAATTCTCTATAAAGACAAGACATTGAGTTCAGGACTTATCATCACCTTATTGTCTTTCTTATTTTCTCCCAAGAAACTGTGATAACTAAGCTGTTAAGAAAGAATATTAGCCCCCTTCCTTTTTTTGGAATATGGGCTAAACGTACACAGTCACCTTGAGATGCCCTCTGTTTCATTTTGACCAGCCCATTTTCAGATATCACTTCTTGAGAGCCCTGAAATTACCTCATTGTGCTCTTTGTGCCTTTTCAAACAAGCTGACTTTCAAAGGAGTCGGACTACAATTCCAATCATTCCCAACCACCTGCATAAAACATTCCCAGTTAGATCGTAGAGCAAGGAGTGGTGTCAGTATCATATCTGAACAACACTAACCTACAACAGGCCAACCAACATTTTTCTTCACTTTTAAGGACTATAGTTATAACAGAATTAAAAATCTTTATTGTTACAGTGATACTGATAAGCACAAAAGCTAAGCTTCCATGCTTTTCTTAAAGTGTTTGTGTGAATGGCTGGGCCACAAAACAACCAAGGTTATGAGTGATGCAGCTTCAGTGAATGCAGAAAAAAAAAAGATTGTATCGCTGTTATTTTAGCTTTTGGGAAGCACTTAATGAGTCCTTTAAACATTTGTCTGCACAGCCTAATTTGCCAACACAAAGGGAATAAGTGAGGCCCACAAACAAACGCGCCACAATGTGCCACATTTAAGCAAATATATATAATCTGCATAATTCATTCCAATTATGTACACTGTCAACTTTAATAAGTAATAACTCCATGTGCTACTTTGCTTTGATAAATTATATTGCGTAAAATATCAAAGGCAGATCTCAGATATTATAACCAACCTGTGCAGAGGTTATCTTCATATAGGCATTTCCTGCTTGACTAAGGATTTTGGATGCTTGAGTGTTTAGATTACACGGGTAGATTTTGCAAATGTAAATGTTCCTTGGGCCATTTCTGATTTTATTAAATGTGTTTCACAAATTAAAACAGATAGTTCAACTAACTGCAGCATTTTCTTCTGTTGACAATGTCTGTGGGTTTTAGAATCCTCAAAAAATAAATGGCACAACTCAGAATCAATTCCTCCCACTGTGAACTGAAACATGTAATTACCCTCAGTATAAACCACGATTCTGCTTTGCTAGGAATTCAGTTTCAAGGCAGCTCATCTCACCAGCTTTCCAATCTGAACAAGTGACAGCGTCCTCCACTGAGGTAGTCCATTTGAACCCAGAAGCCCCAATATAGTATGCCCCCTCCTTGCCTCTGCAGAAGGATGAACTGCCCTAAAATAATGGTACTCTGTAGTAATTTCTCAAACGTACAGGTTGGCCATGTAGGCAGTTGCAGAGAAAAGAGGGGAAAGGTTTAAGCTCTTTAAAATTGCTTGAAAACTAGCCTGTAAGTTTTTTCAAAAAGAGAGGGATTTTCTCTTATGTATGCCAGGAGATGCTGTTGGAATGAGAGGCAATTAGAAGAAATGTGGAACAAGAGAGGTGAGGGCTGAGATAGTCAGAAGCTAAGAGGATCTACATCCAGAGACAAGAACTGGGAACCTGTGGCAGCTGAAGCCAAGGAAGGAATCTGCAAAACAGCCAGCAAAATGGAAAATGCAGCTCTGGACTGTAAATAGTGGACAGCAGATGTCAAGGATTCAAGAGCTGAATCACTGGACAAGCGTTTGTTAAGGAGAGATGCTGTTAGCATCCATAAATTTGTGCTTAATAATATTGGGAGGAGTTAGAAACTAGCAGGGCTGTAAACACAGGGCTTACAGAGAAAAGTAGTAGAAATTTAAGTCACAATTAGATTTATTCTTGTATGTATTTACATTTGATTTGTGCTTGTATGCCCACATATAAATATGCACACAGAAACAACACACACACACACACACATATATATACACACACACAAACACACACACACACAAATAATTCAGTAAAGATCTTGAACATAGACTTTGTAGTAAGCTTGTATAGAAATAAACATATACAGCCAGTATAGTGAGCTGGCTAAAGGAGGACACAGAAGCTGCTGATGTGACTCGGATGTTCCTCATGCTGTATGCAGGTTTCTACCCCACCTTCAAACCCCAGAAATTATACACTAGCCAGAAAGAGGGTGGGTGCAGTCTGGTGAGTGTCAAAACCACTGCCTGAATGAAAGGTGGACCAGAGGAATGCTATCGATATAATTTACTTGGACTTCAGTAAGGCATTTGACAAGGTAGACCATAACCTACTACTAGATAAAGTAGAAGAATGTGGGTTAGACAGCATCACCACCAGATGGATTTGTAACTGGCTGACCAACCGCACTCAATGTGTAGTCCTCAATGGAACTGCATCTACATGGAGGGAAGTATGCAGTGGAGTACTCCAAGGCTCTGTTTTAGGCCCAGTACTCTTCAACATCTTCAACAATGATCTGGAGAAGGGAATAAATGGGAACCTCATCGAATTTGCAGATGACACAAGCTGGCAGGAATAGCCAACACTCCAGAAGATAGGCTTAAGATACAAAAGGATCTTGACAAACTTAAATATTGGGCACTATCTAATAAAATGAAATTCAATGGTGAAAAGAATAAGGTTCTACATTTAGGCAACAAAAATGAAATGCACAGGTACAGTTTAGGTGGTACCTTGCTCAATAGTAGTAACTGTGAAAGGGATCTTGGAGTCCTAGTGGACAACCATTTAAATATGAATCAGCAGTGTGCAGCAGCTGCCAAAAAAGCCAACACAGTTCTAAGCTGCATCAACAGAGGGATAGAATCAAGATCACATGAAGTGTTAATACAACTTTATAATGCCTTGGTAAGACCACACTTAGAATACGGCATCCACTTTTGGTTGCCACGATGTAAAAAAGATGTGGAGACTCTAGAAAGAGTGCAGAGAAGAGCAACAAAGATAATTAGGGGACTGGAGACTAAAACATATGAAGAACGGTTGCAGGAACTTGGTATGTTTAGTTTAATAAAAAGGACTAGGGGAGACTTGATAGCAGTGTTCCAATATCTCAGGGGTTGCCACAAAGAAGAGGGAGTCAAACTATTCTCCAAGGCACCTGAGGGCAGAACAAGAAGCAACAGGTGGAAACTCATCAAGGACAGAAGCAATCTAGAACTAAGGAGAAATTTCATGACAGTGAGAACAATTAATCAGTGGAACAGCTTGCCTCCAGAAGTTGTGAATGCCCAACACTGCAAGTCTTTAAGAAGATGGGCCAGATGAATCATGGGATGGCCACCCCCACGCCCCACTCCCAGTTTAGCAAAGGGGAAAAGTCACGATATGTCTCGTGGCAAGTTTGGCACACCTGGGCTGGACTGAACTAAAAGATAGCACTGAGGATCATAACAGCATAAGAACAGGAATTAACACCAGGTGCATAGGAACAAGAATCTACCACATGACACAGGACCAGAGGTACAGATTGTGCAGACAGGCCCCAGAGATAGCCCAATTCTGTCTCTAGTAGGGTGCAAGATAGAGACAAGAACAATATACACTGACTGGCACCACCACATAGCTGGCATTGTGTATATCTGCACATGAGCTAGGCAGGCATGGTGATAGTAGAAGGCAATGATGGTGATGGATGCAGTGATGCCAAGTGACAGCAACATCAGGAAAAAGAGCATGAGAAACTGGAGAAGCACCAGAATCTGTAGAAGGAACTAGAGAAGACTTGGGAAACAAAGGCCAAAGTAGTTTCAATGGTGATAGGAGCACTTGTGACTCTTAAGCTGGGAAAATGGTCACACGGATCCCAGGACAACATCAAAAGAATGCAGTAGTAGGAACAGCTACGATACTGTGCAGAATCTCAAACTCCCAAAGACTCAGGAGGACACATACCACCCATAGGGGTGAGAAGAAAATTTTGGTTTGCACAAATGCACACAGTATGCACACACACACACACTAAAATATACTTTGTACAGCAATAAACAGAACTCTATAAATGCAAGCTGGCTTGTTCTTATCCATTCCCATCCTCTGACTGCCATTGAAGCCTATTCCTCCACAAAAAAATTGCTGCCAGCAAAGCTAGAACTAGGCACCCAACTGAGTTGAGGCTCAATTTAGTATGATCTTTTCCTACCTTTTAGACTGGATCTTCTTTTTCCTGTATCTGTAGATAAAGAGCTATCCAGTGTTTGGCATGGAATATGAATTTTTGTAAAATACAAAAACTTCTACTTTCTGTACTCTGCTTTGATTCATGGGTAGTCACCCATGCATTTTGCCTTCCTTTCCTTTCCGTACTATAGCCTGTGTTCTTGCCCCGAGATCCCTTTTTCAATGAAATGGATCTGACAGAGATCGCCTTCTGTGATACTACAGCAACATGATTCTGTAATTTTGGCCACTCCTTGAGATTTTTCATTCTCTCATCTGCTCTTGCCTAATGAAAAGGATGTGCCTGGAAGCCATCCAATGAAATCAGAGGGTCAGGGTTCCAAGTTCTGTAACACCCCTAACAAAAGAAGACTCCGAGGCTTGAGTTTCCTCAAAGTTCCATTTTATTAGAAATGTCATATTGGCACATCTGGGAAAACCCGAATCTGAAAGCTTCCAGGTTTTCTCCACCCAAAAGGAAGTTCAGGTCCCTGCCCAGCACCCACATGTCCGTCACATGGTCCAATCAGGCCCAACTGGAGATACCACTCCAGGTGCAGGGCAAGATGTCCTTGGCTCTCTGAGAAAGGAATATTATTTGGACTCTATATCTTCCATACTCCATATAATCCCCCCTTCCATTTTCCCACAGCAGTAAATGTGGCAGGCCAGAAGGCCCAATGCAAAAGATGACTTCCAGGCCTGACACAGAGAAAACAACTTCCAAAACAGGTGCTCAAACAGAACACAGGACAGGATGGGGTGGCCTTTTGACTTTCTGGAACGTGATAGCCATTCTTCGCCGTTTGGGACAAAGCGACGGTTTCCATTTCTACCGTCTTCCTGTTTTTCACTGATTTTACTTTGTAAAATTGAAATGGAAGAGCAAGGTTTCCAATGAATCCAATGAGAGGAAATTTTTAACTCTTTTCTCACTCACCATTTCCCCACACTACCTTCAACCTTTTTTTTCTCCATTTCACTTCTAAAACAATGTTGACAGCATAACTAGCTCAAATCTTCACTGATTGGGGGGGGGGGGGGCAGGAGAAAACAAGTGACTGTGATTGTTGGTGAAGCTGGAGGAAACTGTGCCAATGGTCATGCATATGTAGGAGATTGATGTACATATCATCAAGTCCAAAGAAGCAGCCAGGAGGGCCCACAACTGCTGAAGCAAAAACTATTCTTCTTGGAAACTATCTCAGCCTCCCTGGTTCCCAACCCTCCTTGTCAATGGGATACAAAGGTTTTGACTTTGAAACGTACTATTTTGAGTAGGAAATAGCTGTCTTGACTTCACTAGAAGCACTTCAATGCTGTTCTGACTATTTCAGAAGCTTTCTGAGATCAAAACAACATCTTTTTGGAACAGCATTCTAACACTTCTGGGAAGGTGGGAAAAAGCTGTTTTATGCTGAAAATATTTTTGATTTGAAACATTTTGTCCATCACTTCAAAGTTACCTGGAAGCTGTTTTCTACCTCCGAAATTACCTGTGCCAGTTTCCTTGAAGTTTTGCTCAAAGCCCAGCAATTGAAAGAACATGTGCTTATTAGCGAAGTTGGGTATTTTAGTCATATTCACTGACCTTTCTATAGGGTCACAGTTTTTTAGATAGTGAAGCATAAAATACTTCTTTTAAAATGAGTCAAACTAGGCTCCTGTGCTTCCTAATCCTCTTGCTTTATTTTGATGAGTGGAACCATTTACTTCTGGCCTAGAGGCATCAGCATTAAAGCTAGAATTACATGGGAACATAGAGGGGATAGAATAATTAGGCACATGTTGGAGATAAACACTGATAAAGGTTTTGAATTTCCTTTGCCGTGCTGCAATGTTAATAAGGGATGCAGATAAACAACATGTTAACTTTCAATTATGTTCATACCTGTGACAACACTGGGGATTTTCGACAGAAAGCTCTTGACAGTACGAATGGGCACTCCACCTGTTTTGTCATCCTGCATTCTTGTTATGATATCTTCTATCTAGCAAATAAAACACAAATAGCATGTTAGTCTTGCAAATCAAGGGACTGACTTTTACTAAAGTAAAACCTCAGGAGCCATATATTTAAAGGTTGAAATAATATTAAATTCTCTTGGTTTAATTTGTTATCAGTCTCGCTCTGTATCTTACTTATCTACCATCTTATAACATGTCCAGTTTGCCTTAATTCTGAAGGACAGCTAAACAAAACCCCAAAACTATAGAAAAATCCAAACAAAGAAATTCCCCAAATAATACAGCCCTTTTTTATTTAACCATAATTAGTTTAAGCCACGGGAATGAGAGAGTGAGACTGTTTTGATCTCCATAAAAGGGAAACAGCTACTCACCTTGTCTACATCCCATGTGCCTTAAAAAGTTAGTGTGCTGCAGTGGTGGGTTCCTACTGGTTCAGACCGGTTCAGCCAAACCGGTAGTGGTTTGGCAGCCTGGGTCGCTGGAACCGGCAGTGACCCAGGCCTGCCACATCCCCAAAGAGGTTCTCTGGTCTCTTCTCCCATTGCCGGCATGTTTCTGCACATTTGCAGAACAGTTTTCAGTAAAATTTTTGCACGCACACAACATGCCCTCTCTCAGCGAATCGGTAGTAAACCGGTTAGGAACCCACCACTGGTGTCCTGGCCTTCTTACAAGGACCAACACAAATGGAAAAACTGTATTCCGACATGTCTTGATTAAACCGTGTTATGCTCTGTAGGTTTTTATAGGTAACGCACAGCAGTTTGATTCAGGTCTAGAAATACAGTGGTACAATGGTACTCATTGTTAATTGGCTCCAGGAGATGTGATGAGTACCAAAAACAATGAGTACCAAACACATTTTCCCCATAAAGAATAATACAGTGAGTCACAAAGCACCGACACCAACAAATTCTAGCTTGTGCATTGAATATCAAATGATGAGTACCGGGACAAAATTGTTATGCCAAAGTGCATTGAATACAAATTTGATGAGATTCAAAGCAGTTGAGTACCAAGGCACCACTGTATCCTATTATTGTTAGATGTTATTCTGCACTGGTGAGATTGACCTACCAACATGTTAACCACTTTGCTTTGTGAAAGTGGTGGCTTCTCAGTACTGAAGGACAAGCCAGCACATACTAGCATGTTACAATAGTCCTGCTGAGTAGTGATTAAGGTTCAACTAACTAAAGCACATCATCTCCTTTGGCAGAGAGACTAGATTAGTAAATCAGGAAAATGCCTAAATATAGCAGTACGCAGAGCATGCCCTTCCTGCTAGATCAGATAGGATGGGCAGAGACGATTACAGACAGTTGATCCAATTAATTGTTTTAAAATCATTTATTCCTTCTGATTGGTTTGAATGGTTTCATCTGCTTGAGTTGGGAGCTGAAAGCTACCTAGAGAAAAATAGTTGTTGGTATAGAAATTCAATAGTCACAAAGTGAGACATGTGGAGTACAGGGTACTCAAAGACACCAAAGCACTAACTATTCTATCTACAAAACCTAATTTGGCAGTTCGCTGGGAGTTTCCACAATTACTTCTCAGTCTCTATGTAATGATTTCAGCGCACAGTAATCACATTTTACCACTGCCTTCTAGTAAGCATATAACTGAGCTCTGCTCCAAATGTTTTCTCTCGAGATATGTGGGAGATGATGACTCATTATTTCACAGCTCAACAGTACAGCATGTGCAACCTTTATTACTTTCAGTAACTGTGGCATAACCATGAGTGTGTCTTTTTACACATAATCATAGATACGTATGATAACACATAATCATGTCGAATATAATTATTGGATATTATTATCAGCAGAAGAGAAAATCTACTTCCAGTCTCACAACCAATAAACCAAATATGAAGGAATGGGGAGGAAGAGGAAAATGTTTGAATAAAAAACAGAAATTTCTCTAGCTATTAGATAGTGACCAATTGGTTTTCTATTTCCACAAATTTATTCCTTGGAGGCAGGGAACACAGCTTCTTAGTGGCCGATGCTAGGGATCAGATTATGGATTCTTGTAATGTGTTTTAACATGCCCAGAATTTTAAGAATCCAGTCCCTTTAGATCAGGGATGTCAAACGCAAGGCCAGCAGGCTAGATTCGGCCTTCAGGGTGCTTAGATCTGGCTCTTAGGGCCACCCTGGAAACAGCAACGGACTGGTGCATCTGCCAGCGAAAACAGGCTCCTGAGCTCTGTTTTTGGTTGTGCCAGCTCCTGCAACCCTCTGCCAGTGAAAACAGAGTTCAAGACAATTGCAGTAGGCTGTCATGGCTGAAAACAAAGCTCCCGAAGGCTTCCCAAGCTCTGTTTTCACTGGCAGAAGGTTGCGGGAGACCACCGTCACACCTAAAAATGGAGCTTGGGAGCCTGTTTTCGCTGGCAGAAGTGTTCCCGAATTGAGTGATGTTGAGCTGACCATGCCCATCCTGGCCACCCCTACCCTCCTCCAAGGTCAAATGCAACCCTGTTGTGGTCCTCAATGAAATTGAGTTTGCCACCCCTGCTTTAGACAGTCCCACTAATCCCTTACAATAAGTGTGCTTCTTATGCCTAAAGAAGGCACACTTCATCCCTCCTCAGATGAAATATTTTCATCTATCTCACGTGTAGTTACACATCATTGTGTAGCGATCCCTGATAGCGATCATTGGATCAATGGGAAAGTTGAATGTTCAGATTGAAGATGGCAAATGCTACCCAAATTCAATCTGTCTGTCTGTTTGTCTGTGTAAGTTCTGAAGGAAGGGAAACCAAAGGAACAAGTAAATGTGGATTTGAAAATTCTGCTACTTGCCATCATGAAATAAAAATGCTTTCAGGTAAAGAACTATAAAAGGCTCTTGCCATCTGCTCCTTCTTGATTACTATAGAGCTCATAAAAGAAACCACATGCTCCTAATCTCATGACTTCCTGTACACAACCTTGAGTTTCTAACACTTAATCTAAAGAAGACAAGGATGTATGTTTCATCTTCAACTAAGCATAACCTTTAATGAAAGAAGAAAACTGACCTGGAGTTCAAAGGAATAGAAGAGTTTCTTTTTTCAAGAGCATTTGAATTTCTCTTATGCAACCAACAACATTAAATTTTAATGCTGATCTCACATGCAAATGCAAAGCAAAGCAAAACAGCTGAACCTGAGGACCAACAGCAGCAATTTGGGAGGGGGCGTTCCTGCCTGCTCAACAATCCATGGTCTGGAAGCAGTCAAATAGAGCTTCAAGGATAAGCTGACAGCTCAACTTGTTGCAGATTGATGTATTCCTGAACACGTTGCTGGAGATTTAGAGTGCATAATTTAAGTAGACGAATCTTATTTGGCAGGAGCATCTCAACCAAAGAGAAAAGGAACTGAGCCAATGAAAGAAATCCCTTTACATTTATTTACTCTGCTAACCATTTTTAAACATGTCACTTTCACAGTTTAAAATAAAGGAACAAGAACTAGTAAGTTTCGTTCTTGTTTGTTTGGAAGAGAGAAACGGCCATCTGTTCTGCTGGAGGTGTTAATTTGTTTAGTAAAAGCAAATTTACTAAATTATTAACAGTTACTGGTGTGTTGGTCACTGTGTTTATTTTGCTAAAGTTTAAGCAGTAATTGGACTATCACAGGTTGTACTTTTGCAACCTGTCAATAGAGGATAATACTTTATGTTTGTTTTAAAGTATACTCTAGTTTCAGGAACCTTATGCCAAATTTGATATTTTTTTATAATGCTTCAGAGTCTTCTTTTTATTCCACTGGCTAGCATGCTGTCTCAATAATTCGTAAGAAAAGGGCTGAGCCATAGGGAATATTTGGAATTTTAACTGCTTGTTGTAGATGCTGTCACAATTTGACAGGCATCAGAAATTCTAGCCTGTCCTAATGTGTGCATTAGTGTGTATGCCCAGTTACAAAATATCCATTTATCAGGATCCAAATGACACTTTTTCAAGCAAATAATGGAGTGCAGATACTCATCCCATTCAATTTTCTCAGAATGCCTCTAGGTCTATATGGGAACCGGAGGCATTCTTGAAAATTAAAATATGGCTAGAGGCAAAAGCTGCTTTGCTTCATAACATATAAAATCAAGTGTGAAAGGAAATCTGATGGGCACTACACTGGTCATTCCCTTAAGGAATTATATTCATTGATTTATTTAAAACACTTATATAGCCATCCATCTTATATAGCAGTGATGACGAACCTTTTTGGCTTGTGTGCCAAAAGCAGGGGGATCGTGAGCAGGCGTGCCACACCCATAATGCTATGTGCACAACCATAGCGCACATGCACGCACAACCAGCACTTCCCCCCATTTTTGGCGTGCTTTTCCCACACTCCCCAGGCTCCCCCGCCCCCCAGAGCTTCCCTGAAGCCTCTGAAGTGTGAAAAACCGACCGTATGGGCAAACCGGAAGTTCAGGAACTGACTTCCGGTTTGCTCATAGGCTGGTTTTAGGCCTCCAGAGGGCGAAAAATGGCCTCAAAAGAAGGCCAAAGTCAGCTGGCTAGTGCGCGCCTGCTAAGAGGGCAAACCTCACGTGCCCTGACAAATGGCTTTGCATGCCACCTGTGGTACACGTGCCGTAGGTTCGCCATCATGGTTATATATAATATGGAATTTTAGCCTTATAACTTGGGGATTTTAGCGCAGGGATAATCTTAATTTAATTCATTTTTATCCATTGTATTTGTTATGTATGTATTTTTTATAGTATTTTAATTTTTTTTCCCTGTGCACTGCTCCGAGTCCCCTCGGGGAGAGGATGCGGTTATATAAATAAAAAATTTGATTGAATTTGATTGATATAGCCACCCATTTGGGTGGCTCCAACTTTTAAACAGTTAAAATAACATCAATTTTAAAAAATAACATAATATCTATTAAAACCATAAACATTAAAAGGTTGGCACCAAAGTTAAGCTTCCAATACCCTTGTTAAATCCTCTTATCCATCTCAGCCTCTCCCAGGGTGGGTGGAACCAGGTCTTAAGTGGTTTTTGGAAGGCTAGATGGGTACAGACCAGCTGATGCGTCTTTCACAGAGAGGGGCTGCCACAGAAGAGGCATACTCACTAGCTCCCACCAGGGGACAATGTTTACAGGAAGGGACTAGGGACACCTCCACCCTATCTGCTTTAGTAGGATGGATAGATAGGTATCCTGAGAGAGAGGCAGTCTTGCAGATAATCTAACCCTGTGCTATATATGGTTTGAAATGGCAATAACCAGCACTTAGAATTGCAATAAGAAAGAAAAAGGGAGCCAATGCAGCTCATACAATAGAGGAGCATAAACCTAGGGGCACCTATCAATGCACACGCAATCACATTTTCAACCAGTTGTAGCTTCTGGGTAGTTTTTAAAAAATCAATAGTTCTATTAATTCATATTTAACAAATTCCTAAAGGCATTTTCTCACTGAGATACAGATAAGCAATCATAAAGGCAATCAATAAACTATTGCAGAGATAGACACCCAAAAGGAAATGCAACAATATACCTGTAAAAATTGTGGATGAGAGAGATGTAGAGACAGGAGAAGAAAGGGTTAAGTATTAAGTGTGTATTTTCATTTAAAATGATCTGAGCATGTGCACAACATTAAAAAACAAATAAAAATTACATTTTTAAAATGAAGTTTGTTCTATGTATGTGCAGAACAGAAAATCAAGATGTCGCCGCCGATCATAGAACTGGTATGGTCATGTGTGTGCCAGAGTTGCTACCTATTCGGCCGAACCGGACTGAATAGATAGGAACCCACCTTTGGTGCGCATGTTGTGTCTGAGTGTGTATGCATCTGTGTGGATGCATACATGTGCAGGCAGTGATAGTATTACGGTGAGATGTCCAGGGTTGCTATGAAGATCATGAAGTCTCTACTCAGTCTACTCACTCTCTATTTCTATCTTCTAGAGGAAGAATTTAAGAAGAAATGCATTAAAAATGGACATAACTATCTAATGCTACCTCATAACAAAGTTTCCCTCTTTCCTTCTTTCACTCTGTATTGGAACCATGACAGAGAGTAGAATCCACTTATTGTTTAACTGTCAAGTTGTTGAGTGATTGTTATTATACTAGTTCTGCCTTCACAGATTTCAGTTTTAAATGAAGCAGACAAGGCATCAAAGAGCCATATAGCATCCTAGAAAGATTTCCACTGTGCAGGATTCCAAATCTCTGTTCAAGAATGTCTAACCCTACTAGCTTTGCCTCAAGAAACACTGAGGGTAAGTAATTAACTGTTGAAATCCATTTTTTAAATCTATTCATTTCATATACTAAAGGATAGAACAGGCATCAGCAACCTGCGACTCTGGAGCCGCATGTGGCTCTTTCATCCCTCTGCTGCAGCTCCCTGTCGCCAGACGGTTCCACAATTGAGAGGGCTTTCGGTTAGGACAGATAGAGGAAAAAGGATGCCATGCTAGGAGAATACTCTATGGTGGGGCAACTGAATTTCCGGTCAGCAGAGGAAAAAGGATGCCACGTAGGAGGAAACTCTGTGGTGGGGGAACTGGAGTTCTGGTTGGCTCCAGAATTGAACAGGGAGCTTCTGGTTAGGACCTTTGTGGCTCTTTGAGTGTTTAAGGTTGCTGACCCCTGGGATAGAAGGATGATGCTAATGAAAAAGTCCCTGGCACTGAGCATCTGGGTTGCCATTATTTCATAGGAAAAAATAAAGCAGAGGGAAGATGGTGCTAGCCCTAGATTGAGCTTATGTGATCCAGTCAGGCTGAAGGTATATGGAACCAAGGATGGAAGAAGCAAGGGCATCTGAAAGTAAACAGAAGTGCTGCAGGAAATGTGGACTAAAGAACATGTGTAAGAAGAAATGACCAATGGAAAAATGGAACATGGAAAGGAGGGGAGAAATTATTAGGACCAAAAATGATACCTGAAACAAAGGTACAATACACAAAACCGAAATAGTCAATGTTTTGCACCTAATGTTGAGGTCTGCTGTGACATTCTGCAATGGCTTTAAAAAAAGACAGGCATTTCCCTTTTATCCCACAGTTTCATCTTAATTGGGTATGTAAACTATGCTTTTGGTTGCCCAATCACACAAGCTTCTAATTCACACATTAGCCAAACCTCTGTATAATCACAATGAATTGGGATGACACAGCATGCTAAGTTATAAACCAAGACCTGCAAGTCACATTAGTTCAGTTCACATAACACTCTGAGACAAAGAAACCACATGATGAAGGAGACCAGCCAAGATTTTCAGTACCATATGTCTATCCTTTACTTTCTCTTACACTAAAATAATATATTACTTTTTTCCCCAAAAATAAGACAGGCTCTTCTTTTCTTTTGACCCTCCCGAAATAAGTGGTTGGCCTTATTTTTGGAGAGGTATTATTTTGAGCTGCAGGAGGCCCCTTAACCTCGGTCCATGGCCCATGGATCAGCTGATCCAGAGAGGGCCAGAAGTTCTGTCTCTGTTTCTGGCACATTCTTGCCAGCCCTAGTGTCCCTAGGCCTGTCACTCCTTTTGCAGCTGCTACTAAGAGAAGGGGCGCAGTACCAAGGGTTTGCGGGAGTGGCCTCCACGAGGCTGTTCCACGTGGATGGCAGGTGGATGGGGGGACGCATGGGGCATGCCCCCCCTTTGGCAGGGAACGGCTGCACATGCATTTAAATATTTAGGGGAGGGCTTATTTTGGGGGGAAGTTTAACATTAAGTTTAACATTTACTTAAAGTGTGTTGAATTTTTACATTATTTCAGTTTTATAAACCTGGATCAATTCAATGTTTCTTTTCTGAAAGCACTAGAGTCATATAGGATCTACCGGTATGTCTTCATGGGCAAAAAGTCCATTTCAGGCTGCACATGCCCTTAAAGACAGAGATTCAAGGACACAGCTCTTTGCTAAGATAGTTTTCTCACAGTTACTAACTAGGGAAACTGTAATTAGAGCCAAATCCAGCAAGTGCCAATTATATGCTTCAAGCAGAGCATCTCTGTCCCTACATTCATCCATTTTTCAGGTTCAGATCGGACACCCCTTATCCATCTGTGCATTCGAATGGACTAAGAGCTAGGCATGGCTTTCTGGGAGGAGTAATTGACTTCCGAGCATTGTTACTATAATGGATCTGTCTGATCTCAGGTTCTTTGAATCCGATTTTGATCCTTTCAGTCTTACCTGCCAAGCTAGCGTTGTGGTTTTGTAATGTCAGGGTTTCAGTTTTGTGATGTTATTCATTCCAAACCTTTGGACAAGTGCAGTTCCAAAATCTAATAAGTTCCTGAGTTACTTTCACTGTGAGAAAACTCTAATTAAGCTTATTGCACTAATTCACACCACTTCCCCAGCATGAAGCATAGGTAGGGCAGAACCGTGTCTGTAACAAATGATCCTTTGAAAATAGCATCTTAGCCAGCAGTATTATAAGGAAAAAGTGAGAAAATGGGAGAGGCACCGTTCTTTCCTCTCATATTGCTGTTGATAAATTTATACAGAGCCGTATTGTATGAATATATTTTTCCCCAACGAATTGCAGGTGTGGCACTGTTATTGTCTGTCTTCCTGTTATTTTTCTTTTGTATATTTTTCCGTGCCACATAATGCACTGTGACAGGTCATTTCATGCATCATTTAACACTATGCATTTTCCTCCTCCTCCCCCCCCCCTTGCCAAAATTGTATCTGAAAATTGGGGAAATGCAGATGTAAAAAGAACTGAATAAACCACAATCTATTTGCCAATACAGGAAAATAATCAATGTGGAGCAGGGAACACTTTCCATTTTTCTTGAAGGACATCTTGCCTGTGTTTGGCAGGCCATAGAAAAAGGTGGGGGGAAAGGGAAAATGTGAAAAATTATGTGGCAGCACGTAAAAAGCAATAAAGAGGTGCTGTGAGGTAGGATGGTTGGGAGATTAATAAAATACTGTCCCACTATATTCTGTTTTAGGATTTTTGTTCAGGCTGTTCCCATAACAGAAGAGCTGAGATTTAAATAAAAGATAGGCCCTGTCCCTCAAGCAAGATCCATACTGCAGAGAATGGCAACGAGGAAGAGAGATGACTGTAAATTCTGTGGTGCCGAGCAAAGGTTGCTGATCTGGAAGAGAGGACAGGAAAAGGACAAGGAGCATCTGAAAGGGAATGCATCAATACAGTGATGGAATATGTAACGTATGGTGAAAAGAATAGATCAAACTCTTCCAGATAAAAAGATAGGGGCTAGTGGCACTCTCACCTTCTCTTCCAATGCAATTACCTCAGTCCAGTGCCCAATACCTCAGCTGGGTTGTGTCCTTGGCCTAGAGCAAGGGTGTCAAAACTGGTGGTCCCTGGGCATCACACAGGCCATGCCCACTCCAGCTCCATGAAGGAAAATAAATGTCGCGTGACAGCAATGTGACATGGCGAGTTTGACACCTGTGGCCTAGAGCCATTGACCTAGTAATATATCTGCACAAAATAAAGTCTATGTTTGTTAAAAGGTTGGTAATGGACAAGAGTGCAGACTCGATATGTACTGCCATGTTTTCCCCAAAATAAGACAGGGTCTTATTTTCTTTTGTCCCCTGAAATAAGCACTTGGCCTTATTTTCAGGGAGGTCTTATAATTTTTGAGGGGCAGGAAGCAGCAAGTGTGGTTACCTCAAGGTTGCTGCTGTGTTGCAATATTTTGGGGGGGAGGGCTTATTTTAGCACGAGCTCAAAAGCCTGATTGGGCTTATTATCCTGGGAGGTCTTATTTTCAGGGAAACAGGGTATCAATACACAGATATGTAGCTTTGGATCATTTTTCCTCCATATATAATTAAACGAGTATAATGTTTTTGACCCACATTTAATTGGGTTCGCTTCATCTAGTTTTAGGCTTGTATGGAGAATAGATCGGGTTTTAGATCATGTTTATGCAGAAATATTGAACATTAGAGAGGGTTCACAAACTTTTAAACACCACTGTCGGGCCTGAATATTTCTAACATGAGTTGAATCTGTCATCCAGTGAGATTTAATAAAACTGGCTTGTTGAGGACCTCACATCTAAGACAACGCTTTTTATAAAGAGCCATGCTTAACTCTACTCAGTGAGGGGGAAAAATATTACAGAAGCCTGGAAAAATATATCAAGTAAATTTCACATTTGTATGTGAGAAAACATTTTTTAATACTTAGAAATGTTTATATGTCAGTAAAACCGGACATTATTACATTATATGCTTCTGAAGTGGAATGCCCATAAAACATATTAAACAGACTCCTTTGAAACATGAAGTAAAAAACACCCAATGTTTTTCATTTAAACAATTGAAATAGTATAATATTTACTATTAAAGACTACATGATACCTAATGATTCAGGAAAAATTAATGTTCAGTTTTGGATATTTGTATTTGTCTTTATAGTTTTAAAGTGGAGATACTAGATGAGCAGACTTATTTTCCTAAGTAGACTAAACATTCAAAAGATTTCTGAAGCTCATCTGTGTCTAGATCTTTAACATTGCAGATAATACCCCCTTTTTACAACCCTGTAACCCCTTAAATTGGGATAGAGTTGGGGCAACTGGCTGGAGATGAGCGGTACCATCTGGATGCCCTTCCTGATGCCACATGGAGTTCACAGCAATGTTTTTTCTTTGCATATCTGCCTAGGGTTAAACTTTCAACTCTCCGAGTGGGCGGTGAGTGTGTCTTCATCACTTCCAAGCCACTACTGCAGATAACATTGGAACCGTTTAATTCTGTGAAATCCAGACAGGCTCACATGATTTAAAAAAAATAAACTAAAAAGAAAGTCTGGTCTCCGTGTGGTTTCAAAGATTTTTATAACAAAATAACTTTTTTGAAAATGAATTATTTTCCTTATCATGTTAGGTATGGAGGAAACCTATGCTTGAAGAGTTTTAATAAGGTTGAAGCTGGTCATTCAGTATCTCCTACTGGATAATAGCTAATAGACCATCAAATGCGAAAATACATGGCTTTCTGATAAGCTTGTCTGATGATCAAACTACTTTTTAAATCTCTGTCAACCAAATAACAAAGAAGAAAAACTGGGAACCTGTGTGACCCGCTTGTTTCAAACAGGTCTTGGAACCCAGGAATGTATCCCATGTTATGCATAACTTTCCATGTTATGCCTGGCAGTTTGGAAGATGATACCAAAAAAAGTAATACATAGTATATAAAAATATCAACCCAATGACCAAAATAAATGGCAACTGGCTCTTGCAGAACTAAGTCTCTGTTCAAATTTTCCATTTTGACAGTTTTCTTAAATGCTAGCAGGAAGGCTACCACCTGAGGCTTCAGTAGGAATAAAAAAACAACAGAAAAATATTTGTTGGCTCTGACAACCACCCTCAATTATGGAGGGGACCATAATTAACTCTACTCCCAATGAGCAAGTTCAATATGAAGGTGATTGCCCAAAGATATTTGAGGTCCAAAATCAATAAAACTTTGTGTGTTAAAATTAGGTTCATGAAGTGTACTCATAAACCTATTGGTAGCTAGTGCAATGCTGTGGAAATGATACTACATGGCTACAATAGGTCATCTATGACACCATCTGTGTCAAAATTGAACAGACTTCTCTCAATAGAGGGGGGGCATATATCATCATCATCATCATCATCATCATCATCATCATCATTATTATTATTATTATTATTATTATTATTATTATTATTATTATTAAATTTTCTATGCCGCCCTTCTCCCTTCCGGGACTCAGGGCGGTGTACATGCAACAATAAAATCACAAGTAAAAACATAGAAACCTTAAAAAATACATTAAATGATAAATAGCCTGTCTTAAAACCTTGTTAAAATCCCTGCTAAAAAACCATTCAAAACTATACCATTTAAAACTATGCCATCATCTATCTCCCATCTACAATACAGTCCTTTCATCAGTTCCAAGAAGGCTACACACCCATTTGTATTACTCGGTGACCCTGATGACACAGATAAACTTCCAGGTGGCCTCTCTAAAAGAATGAAAATGACCAGCTGCCTGCAAGGAATATAAATCCTTCCATTCTCCACCATCCAGTCAGAGCTGAAGATGACAAGTGAAATGTCTTCAAAGAAAAGCAAGAAAGTCCAGTTGCCTCTTGAAAAAGCAACTATATATTTTTTGAGATGGCTGTAACAGTCATCAGCTGCTAGGCTGCGTAGCTGGTCCTAATCACAGTTTTGAGCAGTTTTCAAAGCCAGAGCCATGTAAAGCACATTTAGTACTATTCGTAGAGGCAATAAAGGCATGAGACAGTGTTTCCTGGGCCTTTTGCTCCAAAGGAGGCCACACCAATGCCCCAGTCAAAACTTCACAAACTCTTCCCACAGTCACCGCCTAAACATCTAAACAATAGTTGTGAATCCAGGACAACATCCCAGTAGTGGATCTGCTTCTTCAGGAGGGAATGCAACTTCACTCAGTTTTTAAAGTTTTGGAGGAATAACATCTCTGCATAGTTCAACAATAAATATATATACATACATAAATACATTCCGCCAGTGTTTAAAAACACACCTCTTCCATCAAGCCGGCCTAACATAGCCTCCGCTGGGACTAGCCATAGATAGTTTTAATTCGGGGATTTTAATTGGTTTTAGCACAGGATGGGGATCTAATAGGTTTTTAAATTTTGTATTGTGTTTTTTGTATGTATTTTAATTTCCTGTGCGCCGCCCTGGGTCCTCTTGGAGAAGGGCGGGATATAAATTTAATAAAATAAATAAAATAAATAAATAAACATGCATATACACACATACACACCAGTGGTGGGTTGCAGGCAGTAGGTCCCGGTACGGGTATACCGGAGCCTGCCTGGAGCACTGGGTACCATTCAGGAATGGTGCTCTGGAGGGCCCGCCCGCCCGCACCCCCCCTGCATTCCTTACCTCTCTTTAAAGTCTTCGGCACTTCCATGCACATGCATGGCCCATACAGCACCTGCGCGACATTCTGCTGAGCAGCTGGAGCATCGCAGAGGCTCGTGGAGGTGTTGCTGGATGGTAAGACGCATGTGCATGCGTCTATGTGGACGATGCTGGTATGGTGGGAACGGGATCCGGAACCCACCACTGACACACACACACAATTCTTAGTTATTATAGATTATAGTATTCTATGTAGCTATTATAGGCAATTTACCTAGATAATTTTGTCCAAGAAACAAGAAATACAGTTATGGATGATAATTATGGAAGAATTGGGACAGAAAAACCAATGGGATAAATAATACTTTTTTGGATGTGATATAATGGTCCAAATATTCAGAAACTGGAAAGTCAGATTCACATGGCTGCACTGTCCACAGTAACGATACTTCAGTTACATAAGATATAAAGAGTTAAATATAGAAACTAAAAATATTTTTTTCTCCAAGGATAAATTACTTCATTATATAACAAGGAAAGTGCACTGAAAGGCCACTTCTAAAAAGAAGAATTCAGGCTCCCTAGGCATTACAGTTATTCTTTTATTCTTTTATTAGCCAAACTTAATGTACTTTAATTACATCTCTTTATTTATTTATTTATTTTGCAACCATACTTTATATTAAGCATTTTAGTACACCACCACGAGCTATATAAAAGAAAGCTAGGATATAAATTAATCATTGTTTTTAGCAAAGTCATACTGATATTGTGTTAATTTGTTCAATGGTTAGCTGCCTTTTATGCAGAAAGGTGAGATATAAATAGTAAATGTAAAAATAACTGCATTTTATCATGACAATTACATACCATAAATATAGGGTAAAATAAAGACAAAAATAATTAAGACAATTTTGCTTGTCACTGTCAAATACTTTGTTGGAAAAAGCAGGGCTGCATTATCAAACTACTAAAGATGAACATGTCATCCATTGTTACTCTGATAAATAACAACACCATCAACAGGGGTCAGTCCTCTCGCCTCTCCTGTTCAACATCTATATGAAGCCGCTGGGTGAGATAATCCATGGTTTCGGGGTAGAGTTCCATCAGTACGCTGATGACACTCAGCTGTACATTTCTATCCCGGACCACCCCACCGATGCCGTGGAAGTGATGTCCCGGTGTCTGGAGGCCGTGCGAGTCTGGATGGGGAGAAACAGGCTCCGACTCAACCCATCCAAGACCGAGTGGCTGTGGCTTCCGGCGTCACGACATAGCCAGGTGGTGCCATCTCTGGCTATCAGGGGCGAATCACTGGCTCCCACAGAGAGGGCCCACAACTTGGGCGTCCTCCTGGACTCTCGGCTGTCGTTAGAAGATCACATGACAGCTGTAGCTGGGGGGCTTTTTATCAGGTTCACCTGATACGCCAGTTGCACCCCTTTCTAGATCGTGACGCTTTACGCACGGTCACTCAAGCCCTCGTCATCTCCCGCCTGGACTACTGCAATGCTCTCTACATGGGGCTTCCCTTGAGGTGCACCCAGAGGCTCCAGTTAGTACAGAACGCGGCCACGTGGGGGATTCTGGGAAAGTCTAGATGCTCCCATGTGACACCTCTCCTGCGCGAGCTGCACTGGCTTCCTGTGGCTTTCCGGATGCGCTTCAAGGTGTTAGTAACTACCTTTAAAGTGCTCCATGGCATGGGACCTGGTTATTTGCAAGACTGCCTCCTGCTACCTAATATCTCCCACTGACCAGCCCGCTCCCACAGAGAGGGCCTCCTCAGGGTGCCGTCGGCCAGGCAATGTCGGCTTGTGACTCCCGGGGCGAGAGCCTTCTCTGTGGCTGCTCCTGCCCTCTGGAATGACCTACACTCTGACCTTCACACGATCACAGACCTGCGCCTTTTTCGCCGGGCTTTGAAGACCCATTTATTTCGTGCGGCCGGCCTGGCGTAGCTTTTAATTGGTTTTAGAGAGTGTTTTTAGATAGGGCTTTTATCAAAATCAGGCGTACTGTTTAATAGATTTTTAATTGTATTTTAATTGTTTTATATTAGTGATTTTATACTAGTTGATTTTTATTGAGGCCTGAACACCGCCCTGAGTCCCGCTGGGAGAAGGTGCGGTATAAAAATTCAAAAATAAATAAATAAATAAACAATCTTCTATGTTGCTGAATGCAAGATGCAACTTCCAAATAAGGTTGGTGAATGTGAGTGTTAAGCTAATAACCACCAGTTCCCAAGGCAGGAAATCCAGTTTAAAATAACAACACTCTGCTTCAAGGCCATAGAGCACAGAACAAAAAGTCTAAGAAGGCATAGTAGGAAGAAAGGCATCAGCCAAGGATGTACCACCACCCAGTGGTGGGTTCCGGAACCCAGTGCAACCGGTACGGTGCAACGAAGCTGGGTGTCAACCACATGCATGCACAAAGCATGTGTACTTACCGCCCATGATGCTCCGTGGCTCAAATACAGGTAAGGAGGGCAGGCGGGTGGGCCTTCTGGAGGACCATACTTGAATGGTACCTGGTGCTCCCAGCAGGCACTGGTATGCCCATACCGGGCCGTACCAGTTGTATCCCACCACTGCAACCAACTCTTCCTTAGACTTCGCTATAGTATGCAGGAAAGATTCTTCTCTAGCCATGCTGAAGCCCCTAGCGGAATTCAACTATAGCGCCTGAGCTGAGCTGTGCCTACTGCTGAATATCTGAAAATTTCTGCTAAGAGCCTGATGCTACATCACAAATGTCCTTCTGTCTAATACAAATTATGAGGAACCTGATGGGGAAACAAACTATGCAAATTAATGGAGATGCTTTAAGAACCAAGAGTAGCCAGCTCAGCTTTGAATCAGTAACAATGAGCAGGATAATTATAAAGAATGCACAACATGCTGCAGCCATTTTACTGCAGAGTGTCAGTTCTATGGGGAAGCCCTGATCTTTAAAACTCTGATTTCTCATGGGGTGGGGAGGATCTTATTTCAGGGAATCCAGAAATGGAGAAAACTGGAGTGGAGTAAGCAGCACGGTGGTCCATTCAGCTTAACTAGCAGAAAGGAAACACAGCTCCATTGGTCTCCTTTTCAACCCACTACCAGCAACACACCTTACTGTCCTTTCTATTTCAGGCTCTATTATTTGTCGCTTTCCTCATTTCAAGCATATGCGAATGTGTAAAGATTTCCCCTGGGAGATGTGGCTGTGTTCTTTCCATGCAAAGTAAGATTGCAAGATTCAGGCATTGAAGTGTTACATAGAATGTGAAAACAGCCTCCGGACATGTACGAATGCATCTGTTTGTGGTTGTCCTTATGTAAGCAGCCTATTTTCCAATTCCATCAAATGCATAATGGTCAGCATATGACTAAAAAAATGCAAATTAGGAAATGTGGTCTCCTGCCATGGTCTTACTCTTCTCTGTTCATTGTTTGAGTGCAGGAAATAGCAGGTGCATGTTTTGAAAATTAATGATGGTGGTTCAATAATGCTACATTGGTCTAGCTGGACTTGAAGTAGACCAGAACAGGAATTTTTAACATGAGCAGGATTCACTGACTCCCAATATATAGCAATTTAAGAGCAAGTGAAATCATCAGGTTTCTTAACACACTTATAAGATGCAGGATTTATGGAACAAAGGATAACCATTACTGGAAGCTTGGAAACATGTTCATTCAGAAGATGTTGGCCATGAAAAATGCAATCTCTATGCTGTAACTTAAGGTTCACAGCTGCAGCTCAGCAAGACTTGATGACTACAATTTCTATAAAATGTACAGATTAATTTCATTGTGGAGAACTAGTTTTAACTGTTAATTAAATGTGTGGCCCTTAGCATCATGGTTTTTATAATGTCAGGTAGAAATGTAGTGTTTGTCCCTTGGTAACCAAGCAGTTGCTGTGTACAACCCTACCATATTGACAATTCTGCATGCCACATCTGTACTGCTCTCCTTTCTTGGATTACAGCTTCAAATCAGGATGCCAGTATTTTATTTTATTGAAGCCTAAAGGGTACATCTCAAGAATTAATAAAGAATGAACTTGGATGGAAAATTTTAGTCTAGGGTGGTGGAAAATTACATTTCAGCTATCTCAACATCTGCCACTTTCGTTTTCAGACCCCATCACTGTTCAAATTTAACAGGAGACCGACGATATTGCAGAATTATTATCTCACAAGGCTTATATTTTTTTATTAAAATCATCCTCTCTTTATAAATTATTGCTGGGGAATAAAGTATCTGAGAAAAGAAGTGGAGTGAGGGAAAGAATGATGAGAAAGAAGAGAATTTCTTATCACTAGAGCAGTCGCACTCCGGTAGAGTTTTGTCAAAATACAAGAACATCAGGAAAAGCAGCACACACCTCACCACAATGCAGGCTAATTCTATGAATTGATGGAGAAAGCCGCTCTTGTTAAGTGCCAGTCTGGAAGCATTCTTCACCTGCCAGATGCCTGATGGGAACACCAAGGCAAATTGGGGTACATAGAAACTGACTTACAAGCCATCATGTGTGGATCTGAATGCAGTCCTTATAGTTTTGTTACTTACATGAAATTTAAGTTTCCTCACCTAAGCTGCATTTTCCAGAGTTTTTGGAGTATGAGTAAAAATAGGAAATCTCTTATATTTTCAGTTTATTTCTATTGCTTCTATGCCATTTCTGGAACTTCCTTTCAAACAGTGGTGGGCTACTGCCGGTTTGGCCCAGTTTGGCTGAACCGGTAGTGGAATTCAGGCTTGGTTATAGAACCGGCAGCGATCCAGGCCTGACATGCCCCCGAACTGGTTCCCTTGCTGCCTCTTGGGTGCTGCCATTTTGAATTTTAGTGACTGCGTGTGCGCAGTTCACTGTAAATTGTTCTGTGCATGCATGTCTGCTTTCAAAGTACCTTTTTAGGTATTGCACATGAGTGTTACTATCACACCAGGTACCATGTATCACTTATTCAAGTACCTAAAAAGAGAAATCACCTGTCCTGTAATGAAGAACACTCAGAATACAGAATGCAAATGTATGCATAACAATACATACTGTTTAATCCTGGAATTTCTTTTTAGCATTGGAAATCAGGCACTTCGACTTAATTCTCTCCTTTGTTTTTTTAATCCCATTTATTTACGGAAAAAATCCAATGAAAGAGCAATCATTGTGCAATTCCGCTGCAAGTTTGCAGAGCTTCTATTTCTCTGGTAATTGGACTTGAAATGTGAGATATGGAATGGTGGGTAGATTGCGAGAAATATAAAGAAAGATGTGGTTTAAAAAATTCTGTGGCTTCACTTGAACAGACACCTAATCCCTACAAGTACTTCTTTAACATGTGTGGAAACCCAGAAAAGCTGATACATGCCCAGCACCATGGGATCTAAAATCAGATAGGTCCAATTATGGCTAGATGCAAGAGACCTGGGGTTCTACATGATTGTGAAATGAGAGGTCACAATCATTCCTATACATAGGGAAATCTAGCCTACATAAAATACAGTGGAATATTTTAAGGGACATGTACAATGTCACAATGTACAACATTTTTGACCTCTGCACATGCATCAATAGCCGACAGAATTTTTTTTAACAACTTTTAAACCATAAAATTCAGCTCAGAAGATGAGGTGTATTAAAATGAATGCTTGATAATCTCATGCAGAACACGGGGAATTGAGAAGTAGGAAATCTTTACTTCTTGTGGAAAACTGATCAAGGATTCAAAATCAGATTATGATTAATTTTTCAGACAGACAAGCCCTTCACAGGACAGAGAAACATAGGACTGTTGGATGTAGCGCCAAAATTAGAAGTTAGGAACTGTCATGTTTGGGTAAGATCTTGGAGATGGCCAGATGGTAGTAGAATCTGGCAGCATACAGTATAAGTGAAGTAAATAAGTAGGTAAATAGATATTTATTCTTACATGACTAACATGGTTTGGAGAGAAGGAGAAAATTACATCCATCGACCTGGTATTCCTGTTCCCTGCTTTCCATTCATTAGTGGGTAGACTAGGATTGGAGAGATGCATATTTAAGTCTATTTTCATCCATTGAAAGCTCATTGAATAACTTTGGCTCTGTCATTCTTTCACACTCAATCCAAACTGCATCACATCCTGAACCTCCTGGCATGATAAGCATACCCAGGGGAGAGTTACTTACTTGGGTACACTTATTTTTATTATCTTCCCAAGCAGAGTTAGGACTAGCAAGATAGGTAACAGTGGAATTATGGCAGTGGAACAGAGCTATTCTCCTACTCGACCTTCTGTTACATCAATATGAAGTCTCATGAATTGGATTCAAAAATAAACTCCCCAATTACAGTGTGCATAAAGTATTTGCATTTGATTCTGTGGAGTCCTTAGTGCTCTTTGCACTTGGTTGGTTTCAAATATAGGCGCTCTGAGTTTGAAAACAACCAAGCTCAGAGAGCACCAAGGACTCCATGTGTCAGGGTTCCAAATAGCAGCCAAAAGTAAATCAGAGTCCAAGGGTGTTAGGAGATATCTCCATTGGGAGACAGCAAAGTTGTGCAGCGGAGTATGCAGCTAGAAACACTGCTAGTGTACACACAATTAGTAGACCAGACACTGTTAAGAAAAATAGAATAGCTTTTACTGGAGTTATAAAAACTAAAAAACTAAACTACTCAAGAAGCAGTGATGTTAAAGCGAGTAAAAAACAAAGTCTTAACAAATATCAAATTGCTTACAGTCAGCAAACACAATCTTCCTTCTTCTGTAATTCACAGCACACAAACATTCGGTTATCAAACAGTAAATCAGCAAAAAGCCCGGCAGAGACAGAGAGCATGCGTTCTGCTGCTTCCTCTTATAGTGGATATAATTGCACTTCCTAATTGCATTCCAACATCCCAACATTCTTAAAGCCACCATGACCATTTGTCATCATGGTATTATATATTGCCTACCCAACTCTAGGAGTCTACTCCTTCCAAAGGCAAAGTATTGCTCAAAGTTCCAATTTATTAAAAATGCCATGTTGGAACATCTGGGAAAACCTGAATCTGAAAGCTTCCTGGTTTTCCCCACCTAGCTGAAAGTTCAAGATCTTGTCCGCACATCCACAAGTTCATCACATGGTCCAATCTTTCACTGCCATTCTGGCAGTTCCAACCATACAATTCCAGTCAGGTGCAGAGGTGCAAAGACAAAGGATGACCCTGGCTTTCTAGTTATGTCTACATAGCATCTCACTGCTTACAATCCCCTCTCCCATTTTCCCACAATAGAAAATGCATAGTAGAATAATAGAAAGTGTGGCAGGCCAAAGAGCCAAAAGAAAAGATGGCTGCAGGCCTGACACCGTGTTTCAATTCTGAGCTACACATATTCTCTCAATTTAATAGGTCCTATTTGATTCTCAGTGTGCTTATCTGAGCATGAATCTTGACTGTTTAATTTTCCCTCCTTGATCTTGATCAAGCGAGGAAGAGAACCAGAAAGGGAACTAACACCGCCAGTGTACGTATCAAATTGTACGTATCAAATTTCAATTTTTTTAGAACCTACTCTGTAGGTGTGGCCTATTTTGTGGGCGTGGCTTGGCAGTCATGTGACAGGTGGGAGTGGCCACCTTTTAAAATGTGGTGAAACTCATTTAACAACGCTCTTGCTTAGCAACCAAAATTTTGGACTCAATTGTGATGATAAATTCTTTCTTTCTTTCTTTCTTTCTTTCTTCTTTCCTTTCTTCCTTCCTTTTTTCCTTCCTTTCCTTTCCTTCCCGTTGGGTCACTGGCAGCAGTGGGCCAGATTTACTTCCAGGTACGCCGGTGGAACCCCCTCTCACCGGTTCTCTAAATTTCACCAACCGGTTCTCGCGAGTAGGTGCGAACCTGCAGAAACCCACCCCTGCGTATCATCCACTTTTTTGTAGATCTGTGAAATTGTGTTTCTTTATACATTAAGAAGCCTGTGTTTCAGAAAAATGTGAAGTAAGCCTTCTAAGCATCATCCCAGAGGAATAAGAAATAATCAACCATAGCCAATATTGCCTAGACATCTTGATACTAGTGGTTATTGCTTGACAGCCACACAATCTCTCAAGTATTTTTGCTAATGGGAATCTTACAACAAATTCACTGCCTAGGCAGTAATGGCAGCACATTTATCTTCTTTCTCTAGGTACTATTGGAATTCATTAGTAACCATTCTCAAGCTGCTGCTGACCCAGTTTAATGCTGAGTAGGAGATTGTACTCCCAACCGTAATTAAAATAAAAAGGACTTTATCACGTGTATATTCATCCAAAGCCCCTGACATCTGTTTACACAGCTCCTTTCATATGCCTGAAGTTACTTGAAGTAAATATAAGCTCTACATAATCCCAATGAAAATCACCTCAGAACAAATACTCAGCTTCTAATAATGAAGGACCAGACTAATCTGTCAGCTGGTGTTTTCAAGCTAAGAAAAGAGTTCCTGTGTTGCTAGAGCAATTGGCAGTATATTGTACCCATAATGCCTAGCACATTTCTCTTCAGAAATGTCTTCAGTGGCCAAGGTTAATCCAATTCAGTCTCAGTTTCTCTATGAGCTGAAAATGAGCCAGGAAAAGCTGGATTTTCTCAATATCATTTTATACATTACAGGCCTCAGAGTAATGAACAAACTGTAATGCTGCAAATCTGAGCCTTGCTACGACACAGTTGCATTACTTCCAGGTCACAGAGTTTCCAAGAAAGTTATTGATCTTGAAGAGCTCGGCCCAAAGTTCCAACTTAATTTCAAATCAAAGTGGTACAATAATTTCTTGTTAAATTTACAGTATGAGATGACAATCAAGAACAATATTAGCCAGGTCATTTGATCTCAAGGAAATCACTTTAGCATCACCACTAATCCTTTTTTCTTTCTTTTTAAACAGTAATTGAGAATTTTCATCTAGATAAAAGACAAATGCAGAAATATATAAAGAAAAGAGACAAACCCACTATGCACGATAAATTGTCCCTTCCTTTTTTTTTTTTACATTTCCAATTTTGATTAGAATTACCGTTATACATCTTAAATAATTTATGTGGTATCTTTTACTAATAATACACCATTTTATGTTTTAAAAAAAAGTTAAAGTCTTACACAATGTGCATCCAGTCCTTTTATCTACATTCTCCCCCATTGGTCTATCTGTATATTGAACCAAAATTCCTAGTCTATTATATCATGCAATCTTTACCTTGTCTCTTCTCAACAAAAATTTATACTCTACATCAGAGGTAACAAACTGGTGGCCTGCACTCCAGATGCATCATGCGCTGGCCATGCCCACCCTCAGTTGAGCAAAGAGCTCCAGTGGGCAATCCTATGTTTTTCCTTGTCCAGAAAAGCTTTATTACCTTAGATGCATCCCTCCGCTGCAGGTCTTTGGCTCTTCATTGTCTCCATGGGCTACCATGTTTCCACCCAGAAGTCCTCCACTAATATTTTTTTCTCAAATATTGAAACTGTTATTGCTTATGCAAAAGTCAACTAGCAGTGGAGGAAAAACAACATTCTTTGTGATTGAAAAAAAGAGATTCACTGTCTCATACATGGTTTGCTGAAAACAGCAATCATAGCAAGGTGGATGGACTTGGGTCTACCATGGAAAGATCTGAAAGACCAGGCAGGGAACTCTGGAAGAAATTCTATCTGTGTGATTGCTAAGAATTTGTCAAGTGCAAGATAACAAGAACCAGGGCATTTATTTCAAACTACCTTTAAACAAGAACCTGAATTACTAACAGTTAAGGCAAATTGGAAGTGGATAAGAGCCAATGGAATTCAAGGAGGACTTAGATCTTATGGGCATGAAGGGATTCTGAACTGATGATGCGCTTGACCCCTCCTTCAAGATCAATCTAGTCATCTCCTACAGAATTGACATTGATTTAATGGCACATGAACTGGTAAGCAAGCAAGGAGGCAAATGGGGTTATTTTATATTTGAGATTTCTTGTATCATTGACAGACAGACATTGTAAATGATAGACAGATGATAGAGAGAGAGATGATTGATAGATGGATGGATAGATGAGGGGAGAGAGAGAAATTTAAAAGTGTTTAAAACATAAAAACTAATACAAACTAATACAGAATTTAAAAAGTAAGAAAGAGTGAAAAGAAATAAAAAACAATCATGCAAAGGAAAAGCAAAACACAGAAACCACTTCTAACTTTGAAGTTCATATTCAAAAGAGCATTACTGGATTTCACCTGAGAACTGATTTCATTCAGGTTGCAGTAAGAGCAGAAACTCTATTTCTCTATCTAATTTCAAGGAATAAGAGATAGAACTTTCTGAGGCTTACAGAAAACAGCTCAGCCTATTAGTCTAACATGGTGGCGCTTTTCTTCACACAAAAATCTGGCTTATATTATTAAATTATAATAGGTTTAAATTAAATGTATTATACACTGACAATAACTAAAGTAAATTTATATTATGATTACCTGGTAATACTCTATTTCTCCAAGAGTTAGAGGAGATTACTCTTCAACATCTTCATCAATGATTTGGATAAGGGAATAAATGGGGAACTCATCAAATTTGCAGATGACACCAAGCTGACAGGAATAGCCAACACTCCAGAAGATAGGCTTAAGATACAGAAGGATCTTGACAAACTTGAACATTGGGCACTATCTAACAAAATGAAATTCAATGGTGAAAAGAGTAAGGTTCTACATTTAGGCAACAAAAACGAAATGCACAGGTACAATATACTGTAGGTGGTACCTTGCTCAATAGTAGTAACTGTGAAAGGGATCTTGGAGTCTTAGTGGACAACCATTTAAATATGAGCCACCAGTGTGCAGCAGCTGCCCCAAAAAGCCAATACAATTCTAGGTTGCATAAACAGAGGGATAGAATCAAGATCACGTGAAGTGTTAATACCATTCTATAATGGCTTGGTAAGGCCACACTTGGAATACTGCATTCAGTTTTGGTCGCCACGATGTAGAAAAGATGTGGAGACTCTAGAGAAGAGCAACAAAGATGATTAAGGGATTGGAGACTAAAACATATGAAGAACGGTTGCAGAAACTGGGTTTGTCTAGTTTAATGAAAAGAAGGACCACGGGAGACATGATAGCAGTGTTCCAATATCTCAGGGGTTGCCACAAAGAAGAGGGAGTGAAGCTATTCTCCAAAGCACCTGAGGGCAGAACAAGAAGCAATGGGTAGAAACTAATCAAGGAGAGAAGCAATTTAGAACTGAGGAGAAATGTCCTGACCCTTAGAACAATTAACCAGTGGAACAGCTTGCCTCCAGAGGTTGTGAATGCCCCAACACTGCAAGTCTTTAAGAGGATGTTGTCTGAAATGGTATAAGGCTTCCTGCCTAGGCAGGGGGTTGGACTAGAAGACCTCCAAGGTTCCTTCCAACTCTGCTATTGTATTGTATTGTATTGTATTGTATTATTGTAAGATTTACTGGTTGATTTTATGTCCCACTTATCCCAAGGGAGTCAATATAGCTTGCATGTGTTCAGGGTGCTCCTTCTATCTATTTTGCCCCCCAAAGAAAAAAACAACAACCCATGAGCTATGGTGATGTAGTGTGGGGGGAACTCATTGAATTAATTGTGACCCCGGGGACTGCTTGAATTAACTTTGAATGGAATGGGAGGAAAAAAGACTTAACAGTTCATGAATTATTTACAACAAACCAATAAGACCAAGAGCAAAAGCAAACAAGCAAGCAAGCAGAGCTATTATGAATTGTGGTTTCTACTAGATCACTCCATTTCCAGGCTGCATGTTAAAAATAACTCCCTGAAAACATTAAATTGGTTTGCTTGAAGGCAAACCTTAAAACTAGCTTTTGCCCCAGTTCAAAAGTTTTTTATGAGGAAGATTTATAAATAAAAATAAAAAATGTAGTTTTTTAATATAGTCATTGAAGGTGGTTTAACATTTTTTTTCTATTTTGAAAAGTGGCCCGATAGACTCATAATATTTCAACTGCAGTCATAAGATATACATGATGATATTCTAATATGTTTTCATTTATAATACTAATTATATGCATTATACATGCAATAAATAAATGCAATAAATCTTAAATACATTATATTAAAATTTGTACATTAAAAACACGAACACATAAAAAAGAAATGCATCCAAATATTTTATTACTCCTTTCAAAAAAAAATTTTTTTAAATACAGTATTAAAGTTAAGTATATTTCAATAAATTCAATGAGAGGGAGAACAAAAAAAACCATCATCATTTTAAGATGACCTAATTGTAGAATACTGTTGAATAAAATTTAATAATCTGACCTACAATTTAAACTTCTTGATTTTAACAAAGGTTTTTATATTACTTTTATTTCATTTTGATATCAAGATATGCTGATGGTATGGTGGTAATGATATTCAGGATAATCCAACGGGTATTTCTTCAACATAATGTGTTGCTAAATTGTTACTTCTAAAATCCTAAATTCTGAATCAACTGAATCAACCAACCCATCCAAAAAGGACAATATTCCAGATAGGTTCATACAAGGTAGCCAGAGGCGAGACAGCCATATACGTATATCTAGATTTTGTCTAAAGTAAAGTAAAACTTTGCATAGAGTTGCACATGCATACTGCTAAATATTTAAGTTAATGAACAGCATGTATTAGAGCAGCAAAAATGTTATGAGTATACTAACCCGGCAATTCTTCAATGTGTGGGATAGAACTTTCAGAATTAGTTACATCTGTATCTGCTGGAAATTCTGTCAGTTGTTGTTTAAATACACCTGGTCCCCAGAATGAAGAATGGTGGTCTGGGCCACTAAAGAGATTTTATGCCTTTGTCTCCTGATAGTCTCCACTTCCTGATTTGTGTATACAGTTATTTAAAATAGAAAACCATCTTAATTTAATTTTGTTGTCAAGATCTCAGCATGGCAAACTCAATTATGATACTAAAGATTTCCTCCTGTTCATATTACATTGACATACATTTAAAAACTGTAGTGTGGCTACTGATTTGATGAACTTTAGAGCTGCGATTATCATGAGATAATCAAGGCTTCTTGAAGGCATCACTAGAAGTTTAAAATAACTTTTCTACTCCTGATTCCTAAAGCTCAGAAATGACTTGTAGGATATTTTATCTAAGATCTTTTCCCCCACACCCTCCCTCAAAGAGAAGAAAAGAAGGCCAAGGAACCACAGACCTTTGATGGACTTTTCCTAATAAGTACAGATGTATTTTTAGTAGGGAAATGTCCATCAATCAGTTAACACCTTGTAAATAATGCAGTGATTACTGGAAATCAGTCTGAATTTTCAGGAATATGTTTATTATTTTAATTAAATAATATCTGTTGAAGATTGTGGAAATTCAGATAACACAATGTTGATTTAATCAGAACATTCCACGAAATGGGTCTGAACTTCTGATTATCCAGGGCTTGAAAGTATGTCAATTAAATGAATCTACAATTGGTTTGAAAACCCGACTTTCAAATAGTTCTTATCAATGGATCCTCATCATTTCCGATGATATCAAGCAAGATGTCAAGCGATATATAAGGCATGGTCTTGAGCATGGATTCTTCAAGATACTGATTAATAAATTCAATTCAATTCAATGAATTTAATGAAGAATTCTTATCTAATTTGAGGAAAGCTAATTCTGTAGAATACAGAAAAAATATTGAAAGATCTGAAGTTAGTTGAGATAACAGAATTACACTTAATATAAACAATGCACTGTTATTTACTTAGGAAAAATAATTAATACCCATAAAATGGGGGATGTATAACAGCAATGACATAAGAAAAAAGGATTTTGGAGTTGTAGTTAATCACAAACTGAATATAAATGTGATTTGTTAAAAAGGCAAATGTAATTTTAGGCAGCATCAACATAAGCATAATTGCCAAATAATAAGAAATTATAATTCCACTTCATTTTACCTTGGTCAGACTCTACTGTGGCCAATCTTGGAAGTGAAATTTTAAGGGGGAAAAATAAACTAAAAGAGATATGGATAGTAATTAAAATGATAGGGATGGAGAAGAGATTCAGGAATCTGGACAGTGGTGTAAAAAACATCTTGAATGACACATTTCAAATACATTTCCAAATGATCAAAGCAGTTCTGTTCCATACAAAATAGCTATTTTTTCATTTAGAGAAGGATGGTTATACATTTGAGGTGTTTATAATTCAAAATCTTTTGATACGTCTACAAATGGGTAGATTTAGTCTCACAAAAAGGTGTCGGAGGAGATGATCAAATTTTTCAGATATTTGAAGGGATGTTTTTCAGGGATTTGAAGGGATGTGACATTGAAGAGCAAGACCTATTCCCTGCCATCCCACAGAATAACAATCTTTCTTAAATTACAGGAAGTTCCAATTGAACATTGGAAAGAGCTTTCTAATGAGAAAAGCATTTGCCAGTGGAGCCAATTATTGAAGGAGGCGGTGAACTTTTTCAGCATGTTGAAACAGAGACCGAACAGCCTTCCATCTGGGTTGGTCTAGAGGTTCTTGCACTGAACAAGAAATCCTCCTCATGCGTATGGAACAGAGACCTATTTTCTCACTATCAAATGCCAAGGCCAATACTGTGAAAATGATGTCTTTGGGAAAACCAAGTTTTGTAATATCATAATGACTCAACATAGAATTTCATTAGTTAATGTACCATAGTGAAATATACAATATATGTGGGGCACTGTAGATAATGAGACCAGAGGAAAATTAAAAATGAAACACATATTAACTCTGCTCTCCTTGTTCTGGGGATCTTATTAATCAATGTGATCAGATTAAACAACAAAATCCAGTCACAAGAGTTAGAACAATAGCCAATATTTCTTTTCAAACCCATTTATTAAGGGGAAAACATCCTTCTTTAGAATTGGACAGAATTTAGAGCTACCAACATTCCCAATTTTAAAAAATCGTCTAAAAAGACATTCTTCTTTTGTTGTTGTCTCTCTTATGGGCTGAATAATTAATATGCATATATCAATTAGGTAACAGGCTCTTCCTCATTGGGGAAAAGGTCACTGTTGTGACAACCTTCCTGGAAATCTAAAGTCCATGAATCTAATAGAGTCCTTGAATAGGAATTAAGCTGTGTATAAAATGTTTCCATTTATGGGACTTAAAAAGTCAAGGGATGGGAAAGGAATACAATTCTGAGTTCATTATACTTGAAACCTGAGATTATAATGTATTTGGAACACTGACGGAAAGGCTTTGGAGGATATCGAATCACCTACTTCATTGGACAGAACGAGATTTACACAGACTATAAATATGCAATTCAGACCCAAAATGAGCGACAGTGCCACTTGTAATACAAGAGTTTCCTAGGAGCTATGATCACCAGGCCTTTCCTTGACATGCATTTTAATAATCCTATACTTGATTAAAGATAAAACTGCCAAGAAAAGTTCAAATTAGGCATGACTGTAAAAAATTAAGAGTTCCATTGAATGAAGGCTTAATTGAAAAATACATTTAAAAAATGCTGTAGGCCAGTGCTTCTCAATTATTTTCTGTCATGCCCCCCTAGGAAGAAGAAAACATTTCGCGCCCCCCGCGCGACTGTAAATAGTATCCTCCGGGTCTAAAACACGGGGCTTGGCTTGTTATGACAGTGTTTGCCGAGGTCAAACGCGCCCCCCTTTACGGAGCCTCGCGCCCCCCCTGGGGGGGGCGCCCCACTATTTGAGAAGCACTGCTGTAGGGGATCCTCAATAATAACAAAAGGGCAAGAAAACCTACATTTTGCCAACCACATATACTGATTTTAATCTTCGTATCAAGTTTCTCCATGAAGTATAAGAAAAATCAACATATATCCAATTTACTCCGGTCTGTTATACCTTTATATGCTGGCATAGCTGCAGAGACATGTACTGTTTGTTTACTTGCTTATTTAAGTGGACATATACATAGCTCCAATCATGCCCAGCATATGGGGTGGCTGACAGACATACCCAAAGAGTAACAATATTACATTTTAAGATTAAAAACATAGCACCATAGAACAAGAATGTAATAAAAGTGCAGTCAAAAATATCTTACATGCCAAGGAACCACCAAAACACTCCTTTATCAAACTATTATTCACAAAGTTTCTCCCTCAGCCTACAAGGCTCATTCAAGTGGCCAAGTCTTAATGGCTTTGCAGGAAGCTAACAAGTTGGAGCCAACTGGATAGCAGGAAGAACACTGAAGCTTATGTAACTGGAAGGAAGACTGAGATGCCTCTATTTGCTGTTTACCACCTAAGCCGTTGGGACCTACAATATAGCCTTTGTTACAATACCTGTATATATACAAAGTGTTTGTACTTGTGTACATACAAAGAAAAGAGCATGGGCATATCACATGCTTACAGATCTATCCCCTGAAATCTATAATATAAAATAAGTTTCACATTTCCCTAGCCTTCTGAGTCTTCTTAGTGATTCTTTACCAGATATTCATCTTCATTAGCCTAGTTTGCTGTGTGTGTGTGTGTATGCATGTGCGTGCATGAGGATGGGTGCAAAATTTTCAAGCTAGAATGTTTGTCACATAAATCATGCTATTAAAGGTAAAAGTTATTTACAATACACCTAAGAATTTATGAGACTAAAACTACTATAAAACAATACAACAGCAGAGTTGGAAGGGACCTTGGAGGTCATCTAGTCTAACTCCCTGCCTAGGCAGGAAGCCCTATACCATTTCAGACAAATGGCTATCCAACATCTTCTTGAAGACTTGTAGCGTTGGGGCATTCCCAACTTCTGGAGGCAAGCTGTTCCACTGATTATAGGATAATATTATTCTACTTGGCTAATTATGCATATGATCATTTGAATAAATTTGTTGTTCTCTAAGCTCTTTCTTAAAGAAGAGAGTTTTAAACTCAATATTTCTTTTATGTCTATCACTTCTTCACTCTTTTAAACCTTCAATACACCTTTCAATGATCTTGTCCTCCAATTTTACATTGTTTTATTTATTTATTTATTTATTTATTTTATTTTATTTATAGACCGCTCCCTCTCCTCGAAGGGACTCGGGGCGGTGCACAGGACTTTAAAACGCATTTAAAAAGTACAAACAATACAATATTTAAAATAGAATTAAATAATTTACCTGCGCTAAAATGTAAAATCTAAAAACCTTAAAAACCCATTAACCCTAGTTCCCGGCAAACCCTATTAAAACATTTTAGGTTAATATTACAGCTTAGGATGGATAGATTAGGCCAGGCCAGCCAGATGAAAAAAGTATGTTTTTAGCTTTTGGCGGAAGGAGCGGAGGTCCGTGGTAGTTCTGATATCAGGGGGTAGGTCGTTCCAAAGGGTCGGGCCCATCACAGATAAGGCCCTTCCCCTGGGCGTCGTCCACTGGCACTGCCTAGTGGACGGCACCCGGAGAAGTCCCTCTCTGTGGGAGCGAATCGGCCGGAGGGATGTATGAGGCAGAATGCGATCCCGCCAGTAGCTAGGTCCCGTTTGATTAGACTCTCTGTTCAATTTTATCTATAATCCATTAATAATATCAAACATCAATAACCATCAAGTAGACATCACATTTCTAGTCATTTAACTTCCAAATAAATTTGTTGCAGTGGTTAAGGTATCAGGTTAGAAACCAGGAGACTGAGTTCTAGTTCTGCCTTAGACACAAAGGGTACCTATCTGACCTTGGTCTAGTCACTGTCTCTCCATCCTATGAAGAAAGCAATGGAAAACCAACATCTGAAAATTCTTGCCAAGAAAACTTCAGGGACCTGCCCAAGCAGTTGCTGAGAATTAGATATGATTGAATGAGGTAGGGCGGGGGGGGGGGGATTCAATAAAAGTCTCAACTAAATACACACAGGGAAGAAATCAGGTTCAACAGCCATATAAGAATGGTTTGAATATTTAGAAATTAGCGGGGAAATTAGTTTTGTCCCTCCATAAATGGTAGAGTCTCAATGTGGGGGGAAAAAGAGTAGCTGAAGATTTGTAGTGCCATAGTTTAGGGCACTGTTGCTAAGAATTGTGATCACTCCCACTCTTTTTAGTGTTTTTTTTAAAAAGAGCACTTTCACATCACTTTTTTTTTTTAAAGTGGTGCTGCTCTTTGACTTTCTTTCTCTTAAGTTCAGCAGCACTAATTATTCAGCTCTGGGAATTGAAAAAAAACCAACCATTTAGGACCTCTTTCCTCTAGTTTACATTATAGGTTAGGATAAATCTTATGATTCATTAATTCTTTTTCAACAAATATTCCTTGCTTCCATTTTTACCTGAATATGAGCCCATGTTCTCTTATTTAATCAATTATCCAAACATAATCTCATTCCATAGTTTCAAGATCATTTTTAAAAAAAAGTTATAATGAAGGACAGGAATCATTCAGGACATTTTAATGGAACAAATGAAACAATCTGATGAGTAGTCTTTGAGAATATCGATCTTACAAATGGCTGTTAAAAAGCTACACAAACATAAAAGTTAGCATGATGTTTTATCAATGTTGTAAATTTGCTAAATTTCAAGTTGTAGTTATTCATAACAAAGGCAATCCAATCAATTATACATTTGCAGGCAAGACAGGAAGAAAGAAATGAAGTTGGTGATCTGAGGTCAGTGGAGAGAATATAAAAGAAAAGGAAAGAAACGGAAAAGCAGTTTTAATGCTAACCAGAAGAAATACACATTTTTCAGTACCCTGGACAGAGACTGGAAACCTCATTCTGTGGGGGTTTTCCCATAATTGGCTCAAGATGCTATCTATCCATCCCTGAGCTGCCATACAATGCAGACATAGCACTGGTTACCTCCAATGCCGATCCCATCCTGTTTCTGCTGCATCTGTTGTGAGTCACCACAAATGGTGCCCTGACCTGTGAGTGTGTCATTTGCTACAAGTAAGATGAGAGGTTTGCTCCTCTGATTTCATTGGCATTCCCTTTCAGTATTGCTAACCAGTTCTGAGAGCATCCGTCTACCACAGCATAGTGTATAAATGGTTTCACATTTAATTATTTGCAAGTTTGTTTTTGGAAAGCAATGTAAAAAGCACCTTAGGGAAGGAGCGGCTGAACCATTAAAGGGGGACTCAAAGATTACACAGTCCTGAAAAAGTGTGAGAAAGAAACATAGGATAACAGTGTTTTAATTTGGTTTATTATTATGATGGGACACAAAGAAATTTGAACAAGCTTTTACCATTCTTATTCAGTCTTCCTACTACTAGAATTCCTGTTGTGCCTATGTCTGGACAAAACCCATTACAAAGTGCTGACAATTTAACAAACCAATGAATCTTTTAGAGATCCCTGGCAATTTCATTCCTGATCATTACTTACTGTGAAACATCCACTGTAATATAATTGCCCAATATAAAAATCAAATATGATCAGATAATACTAATAGAGCAATCATTAACTAAAACTACGCATAGTAAAATGTGGTAACTGCATTCTACTATATGTTATCTTCATGTAGAAACTTGAGATTTCATCTTTTTATATAAACGGTATTAAATTTCAGCAAAGAATTAAATATAAGAAATCGGGGGGGAAGTATTAAATAATTGGGGAAAGCAGGGTTAAGAATACAGATAAGGGAAAAAATAACTCCTGACTTTCTTTGGTACGGATGCAAATATAAAACATAGTAACCTCCTATTTTAAGATTAACAATAGTATCTTTTAAACATAAAGAGTTCTAATCATCCAAATTAAAATTTAATTTAATTTAAAGAGTTCTAATCATCCAAATTAAAATCATCCAAATTAAAATTTCATTTCTTTCAATGTTTTTAAGCAAAACATTCAAAGTAAAGGTAGTCCTTATGACCACCATTAAGTCCAAAATTTCTGTTGCTCTGTGTGTGTGTGTGTGTGTGTGTGTGTGTGTGTGTGTTGCACGTGCATGCGTGTGCATATGTTTATGTGTGCGCATGTGCACATAAGAGCAATGCACTTGCTTAAAACTGTCAGGTACACAGCGAACTGGGCAAATAAGCAACATTTTCTTAGGTAGCCAATACGGAAAAATGACTGCTGCATCATAAATTAAAGATGCATCCCTAAATCTAGTTAGGTCCATCAGCAATGTATCATCTTCACCCTCAAATTCATTAATGAAGGAATAGGCTTTCCTCTTTTCTACATTTTTGGAAGTTTGGAGAAAAGTTAGTATAAAACGTGGCGGAGCATACTGTCTTTCCTAACTCAAGAAACAAAGAATTAAAAAGGGAGTGAACAAATGCTAGTAGGGGACCGGCTTCAGTGGAGGTTGGTTAGTGAGCAGAGGGCAGGAAGCATCCCCTTGACTCTCAGAATCTGAGAGTCACCTGTCCCCTGATTTTTGTTGCGCTTCAAGGTGTTGATTACCATCTTTAAAGCGCTCCATGGCACGGGACCTAGTTATCTGCGAGACCGCATCCCTTCAGCCGATTCGCTCCCACAGAGAGGGACTTCTCCAGGTGCCGTCCACCAGGCAATGCCAGTGGGCGACGCCCAGGGGAAGGGCCTTCTCTGTGGTGGGCCCAACCCGCTGGAACGACCTACCCCCCGACCTTAGAACAACTACGGACCTCCGCACCTTCCGCCAGAAATTAAACACTCTCTTGTTTCATCAGGCCGGTTTGGCCTAAGCCATTTACCTAGCCTACAGGCTGTACCTTAAATAGTTTTAATTGGGTTTTAGATGGGGTTAATGTTTTCATACTTTTAAACTTTTAGCACAGGGATAATTTATTTAATTCGGTTTTAATTATTTATATTTGTGATACTATGTGGTTTTTAATTTCCTGTGCACCGCCCCGGGTCCCTTTGGGGAGAGGGTGCGGTTATATAAATCCAACAAATAAATAAATAATAAATAAATTTGTTTCAAAGGAAGCAAAAAGCAATTTGAAGCAATTTGTTTGAAAGGATAATCAGATTTTACACATTATGAAGGTACAGTTGTATAGTATTGGAAAGGGAGGGATTACATTTTTGTATCAGTAAAGTTTAATGACCCTTAAGAAAAATTAAGTTTAATGAGGCTTAAGAATATCTCATTCATAGATGGGCATTACATAAAGGCGACACTGTGGGATCAATAATGAGATTTAATGTTCCTAGCTTCTCTCTCTTTTCAATCTCCAAGAATTCAGAACTTCCAAGCTGCACTGCCTCACCATCATGAGCAAAATAAAATAAAATAATCTCAATGAATTTAGCTGACAAAAACAGCTTCTAGATAAAATCAAGCTCTTGAGATTCAGCTTTCAGAAAATCAGGGGTTGGCAGTCTGTGTAGCACAGTTACCCACAGCAACCTGAAAGCATGCCATCAAAATTCAGTAGCAAAGTCACTCATTTTTCATCATACGATTTCTTTCTCTTTCTTTCCCACAAGAGGAATAGAAGTCCTCTGAGAGGAACAGCATGTTCAAATCTTTGCTTGGCTACAATAATAAATTGTGGCCCTCTAGTCCACGGGAAGTTGTTCACTAATCCAGATCAGGTTCAGCATCTCCTGGAGCCATGCTCCTAAATCTATGACTGGTGGAGATGAGTTTGATTGGCTAAGATTTTAATTTTATGAGCCAGAAGCAAGGAAGCTTCTGCAGAATAATTGGCTCTTCTCCAAGAGCAAGAAAACCTTCCTTATAAATTACTCCAAATGTAATTTTTGGTATGAAAATGAGGTTGTTTTGTTTTCATCTGGAAAATGTTGGAAAATCTCTTCCCAGATTTTTCCTTTATAGATAAATTCCAAGACATAATGTTACATGAGGCAAAGTACAAAATGTTATCATGCCATTCTGTGCTGATATTATTAACACCTAAACACTCGCTGGGATCCTTTTATTCTCTGGAGCTTTTTATCTGATTTATATCCTTCTCATACAGATTTTATTGATTGCTCCTTTATTGAGCCTGTTTGTATTTTTGATTTAATATGTAATGTGCATGTACATCATGTTTTAGTAGAAAAGGTTACTCAAGCTTTTCATAAATTTAGACTCAAATAAAATAAGTTATTTTAAAAGTTCCTAATCATTCAAACTAGCTTGGTCTACAGATACCTTAGTTCAGGGATGTCCAAACTTGGGAACTTTAAGACTTGTGGGCTTCAAGTCTTAGTTGATCTTGTTCTTAGTTGATCTTGTTCTTTGCTTAAGTGGAGTCTAGCAGAGGTGCTCTTGATATTCTTCTGAATCTTTCCTCCCTTAGAATTGTGCTTCTAAGCTACATGGAATAAGTATTGCTGGCACTACCCTATATGGACTTTCAGATGGAGCCTGGAATGAGGCCAATGTGCTAATGTGGTCCAAGTATTTTAGCTCTCCTCATCACTAAAGCAACAATTCTCATCTGTCTACAGAGTAGGGCTGATCTCCCAGGCAGATTTCCAAGGCTGGTCTTGTGTGAAGAAGACCAGGACTTTCTTTTGATAGGCAGTAAATCAGAAAAAAATCACAACGACAAAAACAAACGGGTAGCTGGTGGCTCTATTCCAATATTCCAGAAGTTGAAGGATCAGGTATTAAAATAAGAAGGTACCAAATACTTGTCTCATTATCTACATGTTGGAAATGATATCTCAAAATCATAATCATACTACAGTAAATTGCATAATTTCCCCGGAGAGCGATAATTAGTCTCTCAGAAAGCTATGTAGTCAAGAAATTCTGGGAATTGTAGTCCTGGCATAACTAGAAAATGCCAGATTAGGGAAGGCTGGTTTAATACATCCCACAGTTCTTTTGCTAAAGAGAAAATGATTTCAGTTTAGGAAATTTTAGAAGGGAAATGTCCAATGATTCAATGTTAGTGTCATGGTTCCGAGTAATGGGCCCAATCAATACAGGACTCTGAGGCTATGGTTTTTCTCAAAGGTTCATTTTTTGGGGTTCATCATATTGGCACATTCAAATGTGAAACCAACTCTGAATAATTCCTGTGCTTTGGTGCAATTAAAAAAATAGATATTGTCTTCCCCTCTTGTGTCACAGCTCACGTTAACCAACCAAGCAGGTGATGAACTTCTCATCACTCCCTCCTGCTTTGCTCGAGCATGTTGAGCTGACCTTGGTTCTCATGAGCCTTATCGTTGTTATGTCTGGTACTGTAGAGGAAGACATTATACATTCTTCAAATCCCCCCGCCGCCCCCATATGCATGACAACTTAGAAACGAAGCAAAGTGAAGTGTGGCTTCGGCTAGAATCATTTCGAGAGTTGACAGTTAGAATATATATTATATAAATGAGAACACAAGACAACAATGAACTTTCTTCAGCTGACATTTTCTCAGGCCAGTTCTTTTCTTCCAATTGTTGCAGGGGACAGGACAATAACATGGTGGCTTCTAAAAGCAGGATAACTTTGTTTTAGCTCTTTGGGGATTGGAAATTACTTTTTACTAAAAATAGGTGCACTAAGCCTTAAGAGGCTTCTCAGTATGGTTCTCTGTTTCAGTTTCTGAACAATGCAACAATCAGATAAAATGAAATGGATCAGTATAACAGCCTGCACGGTTAAAAAACAACAGTAAAAGGAACACTGGATACTTAGCAGTCATTCATCCCAAGGCCCAACTTGAATCACTGGAGGTTTTTAAGAAGAAACTGGACACCCATTTGTCTGAAATAGTATGGGATTTCCTGCCTGAACTGAGGGTTAGACTAGAAGACCTCCAAGACCCCTTCCAATTCCGTTACACTGTTATATTAACCAAAAATTCAACTGTCTCAGCTCAACAAGAGTCAGATTCTAATATAATAAGGAATCTTCAAAATCTGTCATTTTGCTAATCATATTAAATTGCTTTACATTAGATTGCTAATATAAGATACTAAAAAACAGGAGTATGAACATCTATGGCTTTTAGACAATCTTTGCTGACCAAGGTACGTATCTGATTTAATACAACTCTGTTAATTCTCTACCTCAACTTTAATGTGGATTTTATTCTCAACAGAATTTCCTAATGCAAAATTATTTGCTTAAAATGTCACTTTATTTTGACATATATACACATACTTTGAAATGCATGAGGCAATGATAAAACACTGAATAGCAGCATAAATAGCTCAGTAATTGACAAATACTTCAATTATAGTTTCTCAAAGAACCAGGTGGGAAAATAATAAAGGACCTCTTCTTGTTTTCTAAAAAAAAACTCCATCCGTGTAGCCAATTGTCCTTTGGTACTTCAGTATCTTACATTCATTTCCCAGCCTGAGTACTCTGTGGACTTAGCTTTCTCAAAGACAATCTTTGTAAAAAGCTGTTCTCTATTAATTTTTTTTTTAATCTATAATGTTCTCATAGAAGCCATGGAAAGTTTTTTCTTTGTAAAATTACTTTTTACATTCATATTTAGATTTAGGGATTTGGGTAAATTTCACATTTGGAAACTATTTCAAGTTTCCTAAGAATAGCAGTCAAATGAGACAAACCTTCTAAGCTTATGACAACAATATCACCGAGATGGAATTGGAAATCTACAATCATAGCATTAACAATGAGCAAAAAAGAGAGAAACAAAGGAAGCTGGGAAGGAGGAGAACCAGAAAGAAAAAATAACAAGAGAAAGGCAAAGATGGAAGCGGCCATTTATCACCATTTAAACACTAGAGTTCACTGTTTTATTCTGAACTTGATGCGGCACTTCCAAAAGATGATGGAGCTGCTATCAGGAAGTACAGCATGAAAAATAACCCCCCCCCCCCCAGATTTCATTTAATTTCCAGTTAAATAAAAACAACTCCATATATATTTAATTTTGCATCCCGGCAATTAAGCTCAATACCCGACAGACAACAGCTACTTCCATATCAAGATTTTCTGTATTTTTAAATCATCTGTTATGATCTTCTTGGTATCTGAGGTGGCCAATATAAAAAGGGCCTTTCACTTTGGAATGCCATCAGGCCTGGCAACCAACACTGGATGGAATCACTGCACTTGGGTCTGGCAAAAGCTGGGAAGCATGGAATTGTTGAACAGATTGCACACAGGTATAACAACATCCAGAGATCCTTTGGACAAATGGGGGTATTTGGTAGCTTCTGCCTTTAGTGTGCAGTAGCTGCCAAAAAAGCCAACACAGTTCTAGAGGGATAGAATCAAGATCACGTGAAGTGTTAATACCACTTTATAATGACTTGGTAAGGCCACACTTGGAATACTGCATTCAGTTTTGGTCACCATGCTATAGAAAAGATGTGGAGACTCTAGAAAGAGTGCAGAGAAGAGCAACAAAGATGATTAGGGGACTGGAAGGTAAAACATATGAAGAACAGTTGCAGGAACTGGGTATGTCTGGTTTAATGAAAAGAAGGACTAGGGGAGACATGATAGCAGTCTTCCAATATCTCAGGGGTTGCCACAAAGAAGAGGGAGTCAAACTATTCTCCAAAGCACCTGGGGCAATGGGTGGAAACTAATCAAGGAGAGAAGCAACTTAGAACTGAGGAGACATTTCCTGACAGTTAGAACAATTAATCAGTGGAACAGCTTGCCTCCAGATGTTGTGAATGCCCCAACACTGCAAGTCTTTAAGAAAATGTTGGATAGCCATTTGTCTGAAACAGTATAGGGTTTCCTGCCTAGATAGGAGGTTGGACTAGAAGACTTCAAAGGTCCCTTCCAACTCTGCTATTGTATTGTATTGTATTGTATTGTATGGTATGGTATGGTATGGTATGGTATGATATGGTATGGTATGGTATGGTATGGTATGGTATGGTATGGTATGGCATGGCATGGCATGGCATGGCATGGCATTGATTGTTGTTTCAGGAAAGGAAGAGACATAGAAGAGAGATTTTTCTACAGTTTATTGATAAAGGAAGGCTTTCTCAGTTCAGAAGTACCATCCAAAAGCTGGCTAGGGACCTCTGGTTATTATTTATAGCAAAGCTCAATTATGATTTCTTATGATTACGCACAAAGGCATGGTTTTGGGCATGTGGGTAGAGGATTACTATTTATATCTGTGTTTCTTGGTTTTTAATTTAGCATGTTTTAGTAAACATGAAACAAATAAGCTGAGAAAACAAGCACCATTTCGGAATTCCATTGTGCTTTAATTAGTAGTCTGTTTTAAAAGATTCCATTCTCATGGTGTGTCTGCATTACGGTAAGTTGTTAAAACATTTTTACACTTAACATTTGTGCTACAAAAACTCCAGTAGCCGATTTATACATTCAAAGATGTTCTTCCCCGTGCAGATTTTTTCCCTTACTAAAACACAAAATAAGATAGCACTGAATCACAACCCTTAAATCATGCAGTTTTTAACTAATGGGAGATCATATTCATGTATTGGACACATTTCTTCTTGTGACCAAGTTCCTGTTTTTATCATGTACAAATTAAGTGAGCTAAGGATTTTTTTAGAGAATGTTGACTGCAGTAGCAGAGATGATGGCTTTTTGTGCACCATGAGAAGTCTGCATATCGAAAGGAAATGATAATCTTTGAGAACATTTTTTGTGAGCGTTGAATAGATTTATCAACATATTTCTCCCAATTCCAAATGAGCTGAAGTATTTTTGTTTAAAAAATACCTGCCACTTTTTAATAAGAAGCTTATAAAAAGTTAGCCTCAAACTGCTATTAAGAGTGAAGAAATAAAAAGCCACATGCAATGTATTAGCACAGTGGTGGGCAAACTTATTAGTCAAGAGAGCCAAATATCAACAGTACCAACGATTGAAATTTCTTTTGAGAGCCGGAAGGTGTGGCCTGTTTTGTGGGAGTGGCTCAGCGGTCATGTGACCGGGTGGGCGTGGCCAACTTGGAAAATGTGGTGAAACTCATTTAACGACAGTCCTGCTTAGCAACCAAAATTCTTTCTTTTTCTTTCTTTCTTTCTCTCTCTCTACCACTTTCTTTTTCTTTCTATTTTTCTTTCTCTCTTTCTCTTTTTGTCTCTGTCTATCTCACTCTTTATCTGTCTCTCTCCTCCCTCCCCCCATCTGTCATTGTGTGTGTGTGTGTGTGTCTCTCTCTCTCTCCCTCTCTCTGATTCCCTCTCTCCCTCCCTCTCTCTCTGTGTCTCTCTGTTTGTCTCTTCCTCCTTCCCCCTCCCTCTCTCTCTGTATGTCAGTCTCCCCCCCCTTCCCTCCCCCCAAGCAGTGGAAAGCCCGGCATGGGTTTTCACACAGTAAGCGGGTGGGGGGAGAATCCGAGGCCGTGGCCATCCAAGCACCACGGAGGCTGTCCGGCCACCGCATGCCCACCTCCGTCCCAGCCACACGCGGCGGCCAGCCCCGGAAAGCATGGCTCGGCGCTCTCTGCAGGCGGCTGTTGCTGCTGCTGGCCCCGAGCCCTGCGACAGGCAGCTCCTGCCGTCCGAGCGCATCGGGCAGGACAACCGGCCACGTTTCCACAAGGTCCCTCTTTGGCCTCTCGCGTGCGGCTCTTCCTCTCTCCTCCCCCCCCGGAGGCAGCGGAGGGCACGGCATGTCGGTTGGGGGAGTCTCTGGCTGCCTCCCCTTGGAGTGAGTGAACAAGCGAACGGGCGGGGGTAGCGCCCGGTCTGCGGCTGCGCCAGAGCCGTCCGGGCGCCACATGCCCGCCTCCCTGTGTGTGCGGCGCCCACCTCTCCCTGTGCGCGCGGTGCCCGCCTCTCCCTGTGCGCGCGGTGCCCACCTCTCCCAGATGGCTCCGGCGCAGTCACAGCCCCGGGCATTCCCCCCGCCCGTTGGCTCGCTCGCTCGCTCCAGGGGGAGGCAGCCAGAGACCCTCCAACCGACATGCCGGGCCCTCCGCTGCTTCAGGGGGGGGGGAAAGGAGAGAGGAAGAGCCGCACCCGAGGGGCCAAAGAGTGGCTCGCGAGCCGCGGTTTGCCGACCATTGTATTAGCACAATCATCCAACTATCTTCATCCAAAACATTTTAGGGAAAGGGTGCATCTCTTACTCATATGTGCCACTCCTAGATATAGGTAGTCCTTGTTTAGCTACAACAGTGGTAGTCAACCTGGTCCCTACCGCCCATTAGGGGTATTCCAGCTTTCAAAGTGGGCGGTAGCGGTTTTGTCCGATACTGAAGCACTTTTCTTTTTTTAATATAATTGACTTCCCTACTTTATAAATCAACATTACTGTGGAACCGGTGGGCTGTTCGAAAATTTTATTACTAACAGAGATACAAAAGTGGGCAGTAGGTATTAAAAAGGTTGACTACCCATGAGCTACAACAATTGAGACGAGAAATTCTGTTGCTAAGTGAAGCAATCACTAAGTGAGAATATTGACCATGTAATCATGACTGCTCTTTCCTTTCCCCAATCCCCCACCCTTTGGAATGGCCATTCCAGGATTAGGATAATTAACAAGAAGGAGATTAATGTTTGAATTTACATTTATTGGAGAGGAAGAGATTTCAGGAGAACAAGCTGGCTCACAATGCACATTGAAAGCAATGCACTGGCACCAGCTGTGTAGCTGATTATTCTCTTGTAATCCCTTCCTCTCCAGTCTCTCTGCTCTGATCCTATCCCTTCTTGTGGTAAGGAATGATGGCTTTTTACATATAGCTATTTTTGCTTCTTTTGACAAACATTCGTTCCAATTTGTTTATTTGTAAATTTTATTGGCTGCCCATCTTACCATACCAGTTACTAACACATAAATATTCACTATGGAGTCTTCACCAGAGAACAGTTGTCTGCATTTTTCTAGGGGGAAAGAGCAGAAGTACTTTTTTCTTCCTTGGGTTTTAAGTTAATACAAAACAGAACCCAGGCCTCTGTTTTTCACTCTTATAACTCCTTCAATATTATGCCTGGCCTTCAGGAAATTGATCCTGTAAGAGGCACTTCTATTCTGTATGCAATTTCACATAAAATATCTCCTCTCAGGAAAGGAGATGAGAAATAAATATTTTCCAACTGAATTGTTAAATGTTTTCTCCCACAAGTGACATGTACAATATCTTCTAAATCAGTTTTCTAACTCTTGCTTGCCTTTAACAAAACTGGCAAAAGAGATTGTGGGGAGGGGAGAATCAGAAGCTGATATATGTAAATTAAATGAAGCTCATTTTATTCATTGATGGGTCTCATATCTTTTCAATCAGAAGTGTGTTAAATAGAAAAACCCCTGTAGTTTTGCATTTACTTTTGTAGCCTTTTCTTTTCCATCAAGGAACAATAATGGTATTTTTCCAGTCATCAGGCATAAATGCTATCTTCATACACAGCTGAAATATATATATTGCTCAGTTATTCTGTCAGCAAACCAAATCCATATTTCAACATTTCTCCACTTGCACCATCTACAGCCTTATCATTTTTTAATATTCTCACAATTTTTTATCACTTCCTTTTCATCAGCTCTTAGACACTAACATTTATGGCACGGACTTTAAGTCCGCTTTTGAAATATCACTCTTTTCCAAAATATGTCTTCCAGCATCAGTGTCATCTTAAATAATTGTATTGCTTTATTTTTAATTCGATTCACTCTCCTGGTGACTCCTTCTTTGATCCTTTTAACAAAAGAGGTTTATTTTCAACTGATCAGGATGTTCTTTTCCATGCGTGTTCCAAGGTCCTAAGAAGCATTAGAATTTTATTTTAAAAATGTTTCCAAGAATTCTGAATCATTAGTAATTTTATAAGAGTCTTTTGGAACTGGTTGATTACTATTAATTTAAATGCCCATAACAATGTGTCTTGGGGCATCTCATACTTTGATATATTGTAGTCTTGTGTCTGCCTGCCTGCCTGCCTGCCTGCCTGCCTGCCTGCCTGCCTGCCTGCCTGCCTGCCTGCCTGCCTGCCTGCCTGCCTGCCTGCCTGCCTGCCTATCTATCTATCTATCTATCTATCTATCTATCTATCTATCTATCTATCTATCTCTATCTATCTATCTATCTATCTATCTATCTATCTACCTACCTACCTACCTACCTACCTACCTACCTACCTACCTACCTACCTACCTACCTACCTACCATGTTTTCCCCAAAATAAGACAGGGACTTATTTTCATTTGACCCCCAAAATAAGTGCTTGGCTGTATTTTCGGGGAGGTCTTATTATTTTTGAGGTGCAGGAGGCAGCGAGCATTGTCACCTCATGGCAGCGGCTGCTGTGTTGCAATATTTTCAGGGAGGGCTTAATTTGGGCGGAGGGCTTATTTTAGTGCATGCACTCAAAAGCCCAGTTGGGCTTATTATCCAAGGAGGTCTTATTTTCAGGGAAATAGGGTGTCTGTGTGTGTATGTGTACATATACATACATACATGCACACACACACACACACACACACACACACACATGCATACTTTTCAAAATTCTTCTTTAGCGGAACTTTTTAACCTTTTATTTTCTGACCACTAATCTATTTTATATATCTTAGCCACTTACAAAAGTAATAGCAGAGAATAATTGTAGCGCAGGGATGAACTGTGAGGTTCTTGGTGCTCTCTGAGCTTGGTGGTTTTCTTGCAAATGTTTCATTATCAAACTAGGTAAAAGCACTGATGATATGGTAATGATGATTTGGTAATGGAACATCTTCAAGAAAACCACCAAGCTCAGAAACTATTGCAAAATTATTATTTTTTAAATTTCCATCAATTCTTCTGTTGAAGAAGATTAACTGCCCCCCCTTTTTTTAATAATATCCTCTGCCGCTATATTTTTGGAGGTACACAACTATAACTTTCTGCAACGCTTTTTTGCAGCAATCATGATTTTGCATGCTTTATTTCCATACACAACATTGTTCATTTCATCGTTACATTATTCCAACTTTCTCGTAATTTCTTTTCGCACAGTGGCGCTTTGGAACATATTTCTTTTCATTCTGTTCCAAGAAGCTTTTGCATCATATTACCTTACATCAACTTTCCATTTCATTCTGTCAATATTAATCTATATTCCTATGCATTTTAATAAAGCACTTGCACTTTTCCTTTGCACTTGTTCTTTCATTTTATTTCTATTTCCATTGGGTTCTCAATGTTCACTGAATTTGCTTGCTTTCCTATATATATTTCATTTACCAGTCTGTCTATTAATGAAAGGTACCAAAATGAAACCACTTGAACAACACATGAAATGCTCTGGATTGTTATCAGTGACATAAATTACGTGAACTGTGCCCAAGTTGGAGCTTCAAGAAATGTTGGGAGCACAACTCCCAAAATGTGTGAGAATTTCCTAAAGATCATTAAATTGCATAAGGGTGACATATACATGTAGTCCTTGACTTATGACCACAACTGAGCCCAAAATTTCTGTTGTCAAATGAGACATTTGTTAAGTTAAGTTTGTCCCATTTTACAACATTTCTTGCCTGCAGTTGATAAGTTAGTAACCTGGTTGTTAAGTGAATCTTGGCTTTGCCATTGACTTTGCTTATCAGAAGGTCACAAAAGGTGATCACATGATCTTGGGACACAGCAACGGCCATAAGTATGAACCAGTTGTCAAGCATCTGAATTTTGATCACATGTTCATGGGGATGCTGTTCATAACTAAAAATAAGTCATTTTTTCGGCGCTGTCACAACTTTGAATAATTACTAAATAAACTGTTGTAAGTTGAGGAACACCTGAACTGTTATTTCTATGACAGATTTTCCTGTTGAAAATATGTTAGGTTAACTACTGAGGAGGAAGAATGCACTTATTCTTATTGGGACTCCATACTACTGTAGTGTAGTGCCTCCTATTGATCAATAGCTATTATAACATCTAAATCCATGTAACACTCTCCCTCAAGGGAAGGCAGTCTAGGGGCCTCTAATATAAGGGTCAGACCAACAACAATCACAAAACCTTCTAGTATGAGAGCATATATAAAAAAGGAAGATGTATCTGCATATTTTGAAAACGTCTAGTTTTTAAAATTCTCAGCATCTGAACTTACTAATCAAATCTCAAATTGCAGAATGAAGTTATCTACGTTCAAACTCTATATTACAACTGTAGTCGAAGAAGCTATTTGCAGATTTCGGCTCCATTCTAAAACCATTAAGCTCAGGATGTATTGATTTTCCCCAGTCTAATAAAAACCAGTATAAGAAGCGGTCATACATCAGCATATTCTAAAGCCTGCAGATAAAAATACTTAACTTTTAACTTTTAGTGGAGGAAAAATCAATATAATCAAAATAAATATTCGCCTATGAATAATGTATATTCTCAGGGATGCTCAAGTTGAATTAACTTTTAAGAACACTCTTGGGTTCACATAAGTAATGAAACTTTACAGGTTACTCAAAGAGTATTGCTCAGAGACAGAGAGGGGCAATTTATCAGCAGCCTTGGTTTTTTTCCCCATGCAGACGAAGAGGAAAGAACAAAGCCTGGCCTACAGATAAATCTGATGATCTCCACATCCAGTGGCTGGGTTTTATCACGTCAGAATACAAAATACTGTATTGTAAAATTCAGTGCCCAAAAACATCTTCAAAATCACATCCCTAATAGAATCCAGGCTCCCATAGTCTAGCATGACCTTTTAATGTGGTTTGTAAATGATGCAGTCAACTCTTTTTGGGACTGTATTGTTCACGCAAACAATGTAAAGCTTGCATTACAAAGTCTGTATCATGAAATTCATCCTGCTGCAAACATAGTCCTTCAAAGTGTTTCCAAATCGACATGTCTCTGGGATACTAAATATCAGCTGAAGATAAATCTACTAAAAAGAATGAAGAATATTTGCTTTTTAAAATAGAATAAGTGAAAACGGACGACAAAACGTAAGTGCCATTTAATTCTCTCAACTCTTTTCCATCCTCCAATTGCAAAGGGGCTTCTGTCATTTCATTTTTAGTGACCATCTGCTTTGCTCTGTAGCAGCATGATTAAAATATGAAGCAACACTAAGGGTATCTATCTGTAGAGGTAGTAAAAAAAAAAAGGCAAGATGGTGGCCATTATTAACACTGTCACAGCTGACACCTTGAGGGTTTCTTTTTACTATTTGCAGATCTCACTGGGCAAAGCAATACTGTATTAGATTGTTTGCTTGAACAATATATTTCCAAAAAGTTGGTTTCATCAGCCTTCAAATTGGAGCTGCTGTGATCAAAGAAAAAATAATAATGTTAATTTATTTGTAAAAAAATGGAAGTCTGTTCTTTAACTTTTAATCTCCGGTTTTAGATGCAGAGGCTTTTTGAATCCTGCAGGGTTCCTCTTGCCCCTGCAGGCATTCCTCTTGCCCCTGCAGAGGTGCAATAAAGGGAAAGAGATTTGATTATATTTTTCCTAGATTAATAGAATCAATTTCTGATTACAAACCTCAGACACAATTTATGAATTCCTAGTTAAACAAGTATGTGCTACAAAATAAGTGTCTGCTATACTTCCTCAAGTACATACTGATGACTTAATTTATTTTCATATACAAATCTGAAAGAAAACATCACAGGCTTCCCAATAGATGGAAATAAAAGCTTCCTTGTACTTACACCTAACCACACAGCAAACAGGATTAGGGGAAATATGTATCTTCTATTTACTCAGCAACCAGAGATTACATTTTTTGATACTGGCTTTAAACCAAATAGCAAAGCAAAGAGCAAATGGATAAACAGTTAAAGCAAACCACTTGCATTAGAGGACCTGTGTTGAGCAAGTGATGGATATCATTGCTAAAATGCTAGATATTCCTAATGGCTCACTAAAAAAAATACTGTTATAAAAATAGCTTGTGGTTCATTCAATCACCAGGATATTTCAGTAGCAAAAGGAACTAAAGGGAAACATTCTCTCTTCCTCCTTTCCATCTCAGATTCTTGTATTACCAAGCATTAATCCAGCCATCAGGAGGGCAGCATTATATAATTGCTATGAATATTTTTGATAAGACTTTCAAACTCTACACCTAGATTTTCCCCTTTCCTTATTTGTCCTTATTTATAGTGTGTTTCTCTAAAGAAAAAACTTCTTTTCTTTTCCAAAACACCAATTGACTGATTCCCATTAAAGGGCTTGAACCTCATATTCCTATGAGGCCAGTCTTCAGTGCAACTGCAATGGTTGTACAAAACAGGCAAACACAACTCATTGGAATATCTTGTGCCAGTGATAGCTAACCTTTTGGTGTTGGGTGCCAAAAATGCAAGAACGCACACACACACACCAGCACCCATAATGCAAAGCGTGCCCCCACATGTGCATGCATACAGACCCATCCACGCTCCCCCTCCCACACATGTCGCACTGCTCACCTCCAAGCTGAGCTTGGTATTTCCTCTGGGGGGCTGGGGAAAGCCATTTTCTCTCTTCCCAGGCTCCAGGAAAGCCTCCGGACCCTGCTCCTGAGGCTTTCCTGAAGCCTGGAGAGGGAGAAAATGGCCTCCCCTGGCCCCCTGGAAGCTGGAAGCAGATCATTTCTGGACTTTCGGGAAGCCCGTTGGGCCTGTTTTTCTCCCTCCCCATGCTCTGGAGGCTTTCTTGAAGCCTGGGGAGGGTGAAAAAAGCCTCAGGAAGGTTGAAAATCAGCTGGCCAGTGCACGCATGCACGCTGCAGCTGACAATTCGTGTGCTGGCAGGTATGGCTCCATGTGCCACCTGTGGCACATGTGCCATAGGTTCGCCATCACGGTCTTATGCTTTTAAGAGCAGGCAAGAGCCAAATAAAACTCTTTCTGGATTCTGAAGACTGAGTTTTGCAGCGTTCACTTTATATAAAAGATACTAACTACAGTGTGAAATAGAAAAACAGAGTTGAGCCAGCAAATAATGAGAAAGAGATAGAAAACATCTCAGAAACAATCAGCATCTCAGAGACAATAACAGTTTATTACAACCACATAGTATCATTATAGCAAAGAAACCAAGTAAAGACCTACAAAATATCTTAAATTAATTAAAAGATCTGATAGCCCAGGAAAAACAAGCAGGAGTCCTTCAGAACATACATGATAAGGACTACAACAGCCATTATTTAGGCTAGCCATCCATGAGCATCAACTAGCAGTCAGAAGGCACAATGAAAACTCCTTAATCTCACAACACGGAGAAAGATTCAATCATATTTTGAATAGGAAAAACGAAGCTAAATCCAGAAACAATAGGTAAGTTTGGCATTCAGACAAATCAGCCATCAATAGATAAATAGAAAATAAAACACATTTACTTGCCATTTGAAAGAGACAATAAGAAACTTAAGAAGGAAACGAAATGACCAGAACATATCCTCTCCAGCAGCCAAAATCTAGATAAGCAGGAATTGGCACCAGACGAATAGGGGACTTTGTTTCTATGCTTGACAACAGCAGTGAGATTCTTGTATGCAAAGATGGAGCAACCTACACATTTCTACAATGAAAGAATGGATTGGCTGGCATAGCAAAATTGACTACTCTGAGTAAAGAAAAGATTTTTGTTTCAACTTGGAAACAACTGTTGTATTTCTTGCTAGAAACCAAAAGAAATGAACATTTGGGGATTTGATTATGATTATAGAAATAATGTGTATCATTATTGTTTATAGTAAGAGGCCAGTCTATTTTATATTTGTATTTATACTAAAGAAAAGGGTAGTTATTCCTTTTTTTAATCTCTTTCCCATTTTTCCTTCTTTTTCTTTCTCTTTGCACTCCTGATTTTTCTATAACATTTTTTTCCATAACAACTCCATTTCTTCCTTTTTTGTATTTTATCCTTCTCTGAAATTGACACATTTTTTTTAAAAAAAAGAATCTGCTTCACATATTGGAGTTAGGACAAATCTACTTGAACATATATACCGAAAAGAGACTTAATTGCAAAGCATGATTGATTTCCGTTTTTTCCATGAAACATTAAGAGAATACTTGAAGGATATAAGAGTAAGGAGCAGTTCTGAATGTAGAGCAGACTATTTTCTGCTAGTATCAAAAGTGCATTTTGAAAAGATGAGGACATGAAAGAAAGAGGAAAGGAAAAGAAAAAAGGAAAAGAAACAAGAGTAAATATTAAGGAAAATAAGGCCCTTGTTATGTATGAAAAATTATTATTAGATTTCTCTCTCCAAATAATGAATAGAACATAGATGTAAGAAAGAAGGTGTTACACTGAACATTGTGAAAATATCAAGTGCCACTTAATTATAGAGAGTTATGCAAATAGGTATGAATAAAATTGCTTGGTACAATTATGAAGGGAAAAAGAAAAAAATCTGTATATAGGAGAATGATTGCTGCAACAATGATACTGTATGTATGTATGTATGTATGTGTAGATATCTATATCTATGAATAGATAGATAGATAGATAGATAGATAGATAGATAGATAGATAGATAGATAGATAGATAGATAGATAGATAGATAGATGCAAAGAAAGGAAGGAAGGAAGGAAGGAAGAAAAAGAAAGAAAGAAAGAAAGAAAGAAAGAAAGAAAGAAAGAAAGAAAGAAACACAGTAGGTAAGTAGGTAGGTAGAGGGATCTGTAATTGTTGTAAATAAATGTTGGTGGCCCACGATCATTCATTTTCATCACATGACCGTAGGGACCCTGCAATGGTCATAAGAGTGAGCATCAATTGTAAGTCATATTTTTCAGTGACACTGTAACTTTGAATGGTTGTTAATTGAATGGTCTTAAGTTGAGAGGACTACCTGCAGTTTCTTTCATCTTGGCTGACTCTGAGAAAAGCTCTTGGCTGAGCTTGAAAACCAAGGAATCTACAAAATTCCATGTAAAATCTGCCCTGCAACTTACATAGGACGAACCAATAGAAGAATAAATGCATGCATCGCAGAACATAAAAATGCAGTAAAAAAACATCTTAAAACCTCATCCCTCTATCAACACTTCAAAGCTACAGGACATGATATTGACTTTGAAGGAACCAAATTGATCTCCAAGGCTGAACACCTCAACAGGAGAATAATCAGAGAAGCCATCAAAATAGAGAAACAACCACACAATATGAACAAATATGATGATACCTCCCACCTACCAGACATCTGGAAACCAGCACTGGCCAACAGACAAGCCCCACCCATCACCCAAGCCATTGAAATTCAAAATAAGGAGAAACACACAAAGAGGACCAATCAGCATCAATCTACCAATCATGATGCAGCTGCACAGCCAATCAACCTACTCACAGCAACAGAGTCAGCACCCCACCACCCACCACCAAGATTTAAGGAAGGGCGGCATCTACGCAGCCACAGACTGAAACCTGAAGTTGGCAAGTGAGATCTTGCCAAAACGTTGTGAAGACAATCTCATTCTTACACGGGAAAACACCCGAATACAACAAGACCATCATACCTACACCCGTGAAAATCTACGAAAACATACACACACACACACACACGCACAAGATCTTCAGATTAAATACAACAGTAATGTTCAATTATCCCATTGAAAGAAGTTCTTTAAGCATAAGTCATAGTTTAAAAATCTCTTAATGCTGTCGTTTTAAAAGTTTTGACAAATGTCATATGTATTCTGTGTAATTTGTTCTTCCTTCCCTTTTCAGCTTTTAATATCTACAAGAAATATGACTACAAGACTATCTTTTCATTCATCCTTAACGAGGCTGAGAAATTTTCCCACTACTTAAGACATCCTTCAAAGACATTTAACTTAATTCAGAATTGCAAGTCTCCTTTTGTAGGTCTTTTCCCCATCTCTACTCCCAGTACATTGGCAATCTTTTTTTTTGAAGAGGTGAAACAGGGAACAAGAATTGGATTTTCTCCAATTGCCCCTTAAATGATTTGCTGGCAGCCAAGAATAACCAGTCTGCTGCCTCTTGCAATTCTTCATCTCTTGATTTGTATTCAACCAGCTTGCAATTAGCTCGCTCAACTGCAGAGAAAAGCTCAACTGGGCCATTTCTCTAGTTCATTCATATTACATTCATTTCATCTAATCTGTTTGATGTCTTTCCTTGGCTTCTGTGAGGAAGTGTCTTCTCTGATGAAAATGATAGCGCAAAGAAGTGGGAGTTGCATTGTTTTTGATAATTTAATGGAATCCATAAGAAGGTAATTCAAGCAATTAGCTAAGAGCCTGCACTAAGAACTGGAGTCACCAGCTAATGATCCAGAATATTTATGAATTCACAAGCCAATTCTACAGGGCAGGAATTGATCATCAGAGAGCCTTATGCACCCCTCGGCAGTTGATGTGGTCCTCATAGCAATACCTCAAAACCCAAACCATCCCTTTTTCTACCCACAAATTCCATCATCATCCAATCATTTTGCCAACCATTTTGCACAGCATGTTCCCTTGATGTGATGATCTTGCTTACTGATTCCTTGGAGGCCTTTTAAGGAGTGCAAGTCTGCCCCCAGTTAGAAGGAAATTGCTGAAATCGACTGTGTTGTTACTCTGCTGGTGCTAGTTTGAAAGTTATTATGGAGAAGTTGGGGAACAGAGTTAACTCCACACATAAATGATACCACTTGGGCATAACCTTGATAATGTAACTGGGATACTGTATCACAGCAGGTCTCTGCATGGTCCTTGAAGGCACCAAACAGCTACACGTATGTTACCTTTCACACAAGTTCAAATGTTGCAGAGGATGATTCAAACATGTGTGAAGGATTATTGGGGCACAGCTGCCCACCTGAAAGATTTGTTAATACACACTGAGGTGTGTTCTGATACAAAGTCAGAGGTTTGATTTGTAATAGTTATACTGTACAGTGTAACTCAAAAAATTAGAATATCGTGCAAAAGTTCATTTATTTCAGTAATGCAACTTAAAAGGTGAAACTAATATATGAGGTAAGACTCATTACATGCAAAGCAAGATAGTTCAAGCTGTGATTTGTCATAATTGTGATGATTATGGCGTACAGCTCATGAAAACCCCAAATCCACAATCTCAGAAAATTAGAATATATTAGAATATAAAATTTGAAAAAGCAACTTTTGCATAACATTTGGAAACCAAGGACCCAGAGTATGGAGGAAGAATGGAGAGGCACACACTGCAAGATGCTTGAAGTCCAGTGTGAGGTTTCCACAGTCTGTGTTGATTTGGGGAGGCTTGTCACCTGTTGGTGTTCCACTGTGCTTCATTAAGTCCAGGGTCAACACAGTCATCTACCATGAGATTTTGGAGCACTTCATGCTTCCTTCCACAGATGAGCTTTATGGGGATGCTGACTTCATTTTCCAGCAGGACTTGGCACCTGCCCACACTGCCAAAAGCACCAAAACCTGGTTCAATGACCGTGGGATTACTGTGCTTGACTGGCCAGCAAACTCGCCTGACATGAACCCCATAGAGAATCTATGGGGCATTGCCAAGAGAAAGATGAGAGACATGAGACTGAACAATGCAGAAGAGCTGAAGGCCATCCTGGTCTTCCATAACACCTCAGCAGTGCCACAGGCTGATAGCTTTCATGTCACACCGCATTGAGGCAGTAATTGCTGCAAAAGAGGCCCAAACCAAGTACTAAGTACATATGCATGCTTATTCTTTTCAGAGGTCCAATATTGTTCTATGTACAATCCTGGTTTTATTGATGGCATGTAATATTCTAATTTTCTGAGATTGTGGATTTGCGGTTTTCATGAGCTGTACGTCATAATCATCACAATTATGACAAATCATGGCTTGAACTATCTTGCTTTGCATGCAATGAGTCTTATCTCATATATTAGTTTCACCTTTTAAGTTGCATTACTGCAATAAACGAACTTTTGTATGATATTCTAATTTTTTGAGTTAGTTGGTTGGTTCTGAATTGAGGAGACTCCTTTCTGAAATCCATCCTCTCTCCAGTCCTAGTGTTGACACTATTTTCACATCTGACAATATCACAGCAACAGACAGCTGCCAGTCCAGGTCACCTCACAGAGTTGTTGTTGTGGAGAAAGTAGGAGACAGGAATAGTAGGTATGTTCACACCAGTGGTAGGTTTCTGCAGGCTCGCACCTACTCGCGAGAGCCGGTTGGTGAAATTTAGAGAACCGGTGAGAGGGGGTTCGAAAGAAAGAAAGAAAGAAAGAAAGAAAGAAAGAAAGAAAGAAAGAAAGAAAGAAAGAAAGAAAGAAAGAAAGAAAGAAAGAAAGAAAGAAAGAAAGAAAGAATTTATCATCACAATTGAGCCCAAAATTTTGGTTGCTAAGCAAGAGCGTTGTTAAATGAGTTTCACCACATTTTAAAAGGTGGCCACTCCCACCCTGTCATGTGACTGCCAAGCCACGCCCACAAAATAGGCCACACCTACAGAATAGGTTCTAAAAAATTTGAAACCCACCACTGGTTCACACCCTTGAGCCTTTTTGCTCATAAGATCACCTAGATTCAGAGAACTCTGACAATGGCAAAGATGTAAACACCTGCGCGCGCACGCACGCACACACACACACACACACACACACACACACACACGGGAGAGGATCATTCATTCCCAGGGTAGGATATAAATATGGTAAAATAAAAATAGCAAGTAAATTCAGATCCCACATCAAGGAGAGTAGAGCTGAAGTCAGGCCTTTTGGAAAGTACTAAAGGTATAATTAAGAAATTCAGCAGAGGAACAACCTATTGTAATGCCTGAATGAGGTAAATATGCGCTCCTCTAAGCTACATCATTAAATTTACTGGATTAACACATTCTTCTCTTTTCTTACAAAATGGAGAAAGGCTTTAAAGATACCGAGGAGTCTTTTTCAACCTGGCTCCATATCTTTGGGGAAAGTGGGTTTAGTAGCCTGCTGTCAATGCATAAAAATTCTCCAACCATTTTGCACTTTCGAAGTTTCCATTACACTTCCATTAAGTCCCAAATGTTATAAGGGGATTCCTTTCACTGGGAAGCATGGATCAGCCAGGGAGGCTCTAGCAAGATGATATGTAATAAAAAAAGCAACAGCATCAGTAGCACCCACCCATCCCCACTATCATAAAAAAAAAGTTTGAAACATTCAAGATAAATTGAGGGGAAAATTCTCAAGCAACTTGAGAATAAATGAAATGAAATGACAGAACTCAGAGAGAGAGGGGGGGGGGAGGAAATAGCTTTTGAAGTATTGCAAGATGGAGGGTCACACTTACCTCATTCTGCAGGCTGCTACAGTACAGCCTCCTCGAGATATTACAATGGAAGCAATTCACTTCTGCCTCTCTTTTCTCTGTTTTTATATAACCTCTGCCATCATCCCGATTCTCTGTTGAGGCTTTGAACTAGAATTCCATAAGCATCTATAAAAGGAGGACTTTCAATTTTGGGGCTTCAGGTTTAAAAAGAAAGGTGTCAAGCATGTTTCCATAAATGTTCTGTGCTCCAGAATTAAAAAAAGAAAGAGGACCATCTACACACCCAAAGGAGCTGGTGTGATTCTTATAGAAAGAGGGTCCTTGTGGGGGGGGGGGGGGGGAAATCAGCGTACCTCTGTTAGGATTTCAGGGTAAATAGTTATTGTGCAAAATGTGTGTTTGTTTAGTAGTGTGGATGTGTGCATTTAAATATAAATTTAAATATGTGTGTGTGCATTTAAATGGATCCATCTTTTTTTCCCAGCCTCATACAAAATTCTAAAAAAAATCAGCCTGTCTCAGTGAATAATGGAGACATATAAAATATTTCTTCTAAATCACTTGATTTTTTTTATTTTATTTTATTTTATTGAATTTATACCCCGCCCTTCTCCAAACGGACCCAGGGCGGCGCACAGGCATATTAAAAAACATACAAACATATAAAACTTTTTTTAAAAAACTTATTCAACTAAAAAACCTGTGCTAAAACCGAATTAAAATCCCCATTTTAAAACTATCTATGAGTCAGAATTGGAGGCTACGCTAGGCCGGCTAGTTGGAATAGGTGTGTCTTCAGACACTTGCGGAAGAGGCGGAGGTCAGAGATGGTACGGAGTTCAGGCGGTAAGTCGTTCCAAAGGGCTGGTCCCGCCACAGAGAAGGCTCTTCCCCTGGGTGTCACCAGTCGGCATTGACCGGCCGACGGTACCCTGAGGAGGCCCTCTCTGTGGGAGCGTATCGGTCTGAGGGATGTATGGGGCAGGAGGTGGTCTCGCATATAACTAGGCCCCGAGCCATGGAGCGCTTTAAAGATGGTCGTTAGAACCTTGAAGCGCACCCGAAAGACCACAGGAAGCCAGTGCAGCTCGCGTAGGATCGGTGTTATGTGGGAGTGTCTAGGCGCTCCCGTAATCACCCGCGCGGCTGCATTCTGGACTAGCTGTAGCTTTCGGGTGCACCTCAAGGGAAGCCCCATGTAGAGAGCATTACAGTAGTCGAGTCGAGACGTGACGAGTGCTTGAGTGAGTACTTGAGAGTACTTGAGAACCATTCACAGCTATAACGTTTGCCAAATGTAAAGATAATTCTTCTGAGATCATTAACTATTTTAAATTTGTTTCAACAATCATGCTGTTTTGGTCTGCTTAGGCAGTTATAATGTATGTTACAATTACAGCCTCATCTTAACAAAGAAGCCAATGGGTATGTTTCACACATACATGTACTATAAGAGAACAGTATGCTTGTCATAAGGGGTGGAAAATCTGACTTCCTTGGGCTATACACAGCCCTTGGATTAATTTTATGCAATTTGCAATTGCAGTTATGCATTTTATTCATTGTCTCAAACCTTGCAGGCACTAGGCACCAGACAGTTTATATTAAAATAACAGGAACAATAAATTGGGCATTATTGAAATTACAGCAACAGAAATACCAGAAATAATAAATTGTGGTTCCATGGCTTAATTTCAAATGTTCTCTGGAAGACATCAAGACAGGGACTATCTGTTCCTTTCCTGCATACTTCTGCTTCATGGATAGAGAAAAAGACATCAAAGAAAATGGCTGTCCTTATTATTTTTTGCTTCAATCCCATTCATCATGCAAGTTCTGATACTGAACACAGAGATATGGCTCTGTTCATAAAAAAGAGACTTGCTCCTCCATTAAGCAGCATAGTGTTGAAATATAAGGCTGGCATCAAGAAATATGAGTTACAGATGCTTTAATCAGAATGCAACTTAAAAGGATTTTTCATATCAATTTTCTTCCTTTCCTCTCCGCTCTTTTCCTGTCCTCTCCTTTTCTCCCGTCCTCTCCTTTCCTTTCCTCTCCTCTCCTCTCCTCTCCTTTTTAGCTGAGCCAATGTATCAAAAGAACATCTCCCTGTTCAGTTTCAGGTGGAGTCCCTTGCAATGCACTTTCTTCCCTAATTTGCAATTACAAAGCTCCAGATGTTTTCAGGAAGATGTATTTTTGTGCGGCAGGTGGCATGGATTCTATAATTCTTTATTAATAATGGTTATTTATTCAGCCTTTACATCATAGAATGCAGTACATTCCATGCATGGAATTTGTAAATCACAAAATGTCTAACATACTCTTCAATACAAGGGAGCTGACTCTAAAACTTGTTTTGAAGGAGCTGCCTTTTAGGGAGGCTGGCAGTATCAAACAGAAATGTACAAGATGCCATGCTGATAATATTTGCTAACAAATAGGCTTCTCTTCTCTTACAGCTTTCTGTTTGCAGAATCAGGTTAAAGAAAGGGCTAATGCTTTAGCAAAACATGTCATTTGCTAAATAGGCAGTCTACAAGTATGATCATCTGCATCACTGATTTCCTAGCATATATTTTCAGGCACCCAAGAGGAGCAAGAATTAAATTGAGTTGAGAGGCTTTCAGTTGTGCTCTGATTGTTTTAAAGTGTAGACCACAGAGCCACCAAAGCCATCCAGAGATGTCATGTAAAGACTTTATATCTGTACAGAGAAGACAGTCGGTGACCTGAAAGCTCAGTGAATTGTCATGGAATGGACACTGAATGGAGTAAGATGGAAGGGAAAGAGTCATGAAGGTCCCAGAATATAATCAGTATCACTTAAGTCAGGGGTCTGCAAAGTCGGCTCTTTTAAGACTGGTGGACTTCAACTCCCAGAGTTCCCCAGCCAGCTGGCTGGGGAACTCTGGGAGTTGAAATCCACCAGTCTTAAAAGAGCCGACTTTGCAGACCCCTGACTTAAGTAAACTACAACAGAGCAATGAAAAGAGAGGCTATTTATCAGAGGGGGCTGGTATATACATACACATAGTGTCTGAGACCAATTCCCAACACAGACTTTAAAGATCTCTTAAAAGGGAATCCTTTGACTAAACTTTTTTTTAAAAAAATAGAAATAATTTCTAACCCAATGGCCTCTTTTGAGCAGAAGCATGGAAGGGATGGAAAACAAATGACAGCCCTTCATTTCCAAAGGCAGATGCAAATCCTAGTAAATCACAATGTTGGAAAACCATTGGGTTTGACAACCTTGAGGGAACACCTGTCTCCATGTGTTTTGATCTATCCGGTGAGATCAACTGGAGTGGGCATGCTTCAGATCCTGTTAGGGTAACTTTACTTCACTGTAAACTGTTAAGAATTGACAGCTTCAAAACTACAATATGACATGAAGCCATTTTACAAGAGGAAAGAAGCATACTTTCTAAGTGATGGATGGTGCCCTTTTGAATGATAGAATTTCAAATGGAATTCTCTGGAGATCTGCTGCCACCTTCACAAATGGATGGAATATGGTTATTCTTCCAGACCTTGGGCTAGGATGGTGGTTGAGCTCCTTGTTTGGTTGTATCTTTGGTCTGGTGTGTGTGTTAATGTTCTGAGTTGTTCTTAAAGGCAGCTGAACCTTAATTTCTTTGACATAAGTTATTATTGTATATTTCATTGTAAGCTGTCAAGAGTTGTTATGGAATTTCGCAGCTTAAAAACTAGAATATGACATTAAAATAATATGATCCCAAGTGATCTTATATCCTTGGATCTGAGAGAAAAAAGGGAGGGAAGAAGACTATGTAACTAGACTGCTGTTGTTGTTACCGTATATGGTTTTTTTTTAGTGTTTCCTGGAAATGCAAACCAACAATGGAGAAGCTGTGTTTCATTTTAACAATGAACTATAGTTTATACTGCTATGTGGATGGAGCTACCAAAGTTCATGCTCTCCCTTTTCTATTCAGCCCATTTGCTCCAGTAGAAGATTGAAGGGAAGTTTGGAAACTGTTACTTCAAACTCCTAGCAACTTTTAGCTAGAATATTTAAAACACATGAATTTCAAATATTGACTGTCTAATTTGTTTCAAGAAATCATTGTTAAAATTAAGCATGGTTTAAAATGTGTGTGTAATGCCAAAATGTACCTAACTAAAAAAGGAAGCAAAAGCTTTCAAAAGTGCAATATCAAAGTAGGTTATATTATTAACACCCCTAAATTAACTTGTACCTGAGGATCTGATATCTTGCCTTGACCAAAATGACCAGGATCATCTTGAGATAGAGTGTTATAGTTTAAAGTAAATTAATTTAGACTGCGTAATTTAGGAGCCATGATGGCGCAGTGGTTAGAATGCAGTAGTGCAGCTAATTCTGCTGACTGCGGTCTGCCAGCAGTTTGGCAGTTCGAGTCCCACTGGCTCAAGATTGACTCAGCCTTCCATCCTTCAGTAAAATGAGGACCCAGATTGTTGGGGGCAAAATGCTGACTCTGTAAACTGCTGTAGGGAACTGTGAAGTGGTATATAAGTCTAAGTGCTATTGCTATTGCTATAAATGAACGTTCTCATCATACAAAATATATACAAGTAGTCCTTAAGCTATGAATATAATTGAGCCTGGAATGATGATCGTCAAGTTATGACAGGTGAGTCCCCAATTTGATGACCTTTTTTGCAGTGGTTGTTAAATGAGTGCCACAGTTGTTAAGTAAACCAGTTTTCTTCAGAAAAGGCCAGAAAATAGAGTACACACTGAAAAATGGCAAAAACCACTGAAAATTGCACATAACAACAGGGAAGGGAGGAGGGGTACTGCAACTGCCAGAATTTTGGAACTGGATAATAATTAATTCTGGGGACATCTGTCATAATTTCAAATGATCACAAAGCGAGGACCTGTAATATTTCTAAATGAAATAACATCAGTAGAAATCAGAAGCATGTATATATGTGAGACATATGTGTTGTTGAGCCAGTCAGAAATAATACTATCAGGTTTAATTTATATATAAATGGACACCTATCAAACAGAATTTTTGCTGTCAAAAATGAGCAGACTGAGTAAATGAGTAAAGGGAAAATTGAAATAAAAAAAATTAAGAGACTAAAATTCCCATAGTACACCTGGAAATATATTTGACTTTGAGGTTTTTCCTGGGCTATGCTATAAATCTCATCATATATATATATATATATATATATATATATATATATATATATATATATATATATATATATATATATATATATATATATATATATATATATATATATATATATATATATATATATATATATATATATATATATATATATATATATATATATATATATATATATATATATATATATATATATATATGATGAGATTTATAGCATAGCCCAGGAAAAACCTCAAAGTCAAATATATTTGATATGCAATGTCAAAGAAGCTATTAGGGAAAAGAAATCTTCCCTCATAGTTTAGGTCTTTTTGAATGAGACTACAAAGAAGCACAGACTTGCACCAAAAAATGAAAGAAAGGAAGCAATAAAAGGCACACAAAAGTATTTTGAAACATTTTTAACATGAGGATCAACAATTGCAAATGCAATGAAGAAACCAGCAAATGATGCAGGTAAACCATTGGGTGGCGAAAGAGTTAAACAAACTTAATGAAATTACAAAGAAACAAAATGAATTATTTATATTTTCCTATCTAAGGAGGACCTAGGGCATCTACCTGAATTGAATTGCTATTTTAAGATAGTGTTATACGCAATTATAAAATATGAAGTTTTTGACCTAACTGCTAGAGTGAAACAAACAAATCACTTGGCATTCATGGCATATTTTAAGAGTTTTTAAAAGAACTCAGGGAAGACATTGCTGATGGAATACAACCAATTAGACCATTTTGACAAAACATATTTCTTGCTTCGAGAATGTCTTAAGCTATATTTTATTCTTTAAAAGCTGCCTACTAATAATTTTTGAAGCAAAATATGAACCAAAAATTTACTAGATGACAGGTGACATGGGTGACATGGTAGACCTTTGCTTTTCTTCGTGTTTTTATTTATTTATTTATGAAATGTATATGTCTGCCCAACTCACTCACAGTGACTTTGGGCACCTTTCAGGAATAAAACCCCCAAATATAAAATCCAATACTACCCATCCACCTGGCAATAACATTCACCCAAATCCCTTGATGGGCTCCATAGCGACCTGGAATCCTCAGGATCACTGATAAAACCACGTCTTCAGGGCCTTTTGGAAGAGTATCAAGGTGGGGGCCATTCTTATCCCAGAAGGATGATGTTTCATAGGGAGGGAGCCATTACAGAAAAGAACCCTCTTCTTGGTCCCACTACGTGGACTGTCTTGAAAGAGGGAACCTATAACCTATACCTGCCTCCCTAATCTAATAGGCTGGGTCGATGTAGTTATATTGTACATTTTTTTTAAGGAATAAGACTCCTCAACAATACTGAACTAAGATTTATGAAAGTCTGCTTTAGGCTATCATTTTGCAACTCTACTAGGCTATGGGATCTGCTCATCTCAGGTTCTTAATTCCAGTTTTTCCTTTGAGAAACCAAACACAACACAATTCTGTAACAAGTTGGAAAAATCTTAGAATAGGCTAATATCTCATCAACTATTACAACAAGTTCTGTATTCAATGATGGACTGAAAATACAGAACTAATTATTTTGCCTATATTATTTTGCACCTTCCCACGCCAAAATAAAGATCTTATCACTGTATTTTCATAGTTGATATAAGCAATTAGGGAGTACAGAACATCCAGCAATCTATGAGGTGCATTTCTGCTTATTAGCTGGGTCTATCTAATGTAGTGTTAATTAAATAAATTACTCTATTTCCTTCTCATTAATAGCCTCAGTGAGACTTTTGTGGACAATTTCCTTATTAGTTATTCAGGGCAGATGGCCATTTGGCACCGTGATACTTTATATGCTAGAGAAGTGGCATAAGTTAATGGCGAACTAGAATGCAAAACTTTTTGCTTGAAAGTTCTAGGAATTCTGTCAACTGGCACATTTACATTACCAAAAGCTTTTTTTTCTAGCAAACTAGTAAGAATATTAATCTATTCTGTGTTAAGAGGAGAGAATGCTCATATATTGACAGCATTCTTTTGCACATCTTTGTTGCTCTTCTCTGCACTCTTTCTTAGAGTTTCAACATCTTTTTTACATCGTGGCAACCAAAACTGGATGCAGTATTCCAAGTGTGGTAAGGCCAGACTTGGAATCTTGCACCCAGTTTTGGTTGCCATGATGTAAAAAAGAAGTTGACACTGTAGAAAGAGTGCAGAGAAGAGCAACAAAGATGATTAGGGGACTGGAGGCTAAAACATATGAAGAACGGTTGCAGGAATTGAGGATATCTAGTCTGATGAAAAGAAGAACTAGGGATGGAATGATAACAATGTTCTGATATCTCAGGGGTTGCCACAAAAAAGAGGGAATCAAGCTAGTCTCCAAAGCACCTGAGTGTAGGACAAGAAGCAATGGGTGGAAACTAATCAAGGAGAGAAGCAACCTAGAACTAAGGAGACATTTCTTGACAGTTAGAACAGGGGTCCCCAACCTTTGCAACTTGAAGTCTGAAGGACTTCAGCTCTCAGACTTATGAAATGTACCACATAAAAATTTCAGCCCTTCCAGATCCTGTTCATCCCACTTCATTCCAGCTCCAGGTAAAATATCCAATAATTAGGAATGATAGCAGTTTTCACCAGTGATCAAAAATCCCTAATTCTTTTCATGTATATGTATATGTGTAGGTATAGGGATATGTGAGTACCCCTGTGGATTTTACTCCACTAGTCATTGCCAACAATAAGGGGCAGTGTCCATCTCTGTAAGTGGTACCTATTTATCTGCTTGCATTAGCATGCTTTGCAACTGCTAGGTTGTCAGGAGCTGGGGTGAGGGTGGAGCTTACCCCATCATATGCCACTCAAGTCCCAAACCTGGACTGCCGTCTTTCCAGCCAAAGAGCTCACTGTCTTAACTACTGAGCTACATCAGAAGGAAAGTTTAGCTATCCAGTGATAGCAACTGCTAGAGTGAACTTTTTAATGGCCAAATTGATAGGCTACAGTTTTATCAACAAAAAGACTAATATGGAAAATTTCCCCATTTGGTTCTGTTTTTAAGAGAATAGAGTTTGTTAACAATTGATCCTTCTATTGCTGGATGTGGTTCCATCTCTTTCCAAACAGTATTTAAAGTGGTTTATGAAAAACAGTGTGGTGTCATGAATAAGGACTTGGACAAGCATTAGGTTCAAGTCCATTCCCAGTCCTTGCCAGTCATTATTTTTGAGCCCAATCTCCTTCACAGGGTGTTGTAGGAGAGAGTTCTGTCCATCCATGACCTTGAATCACAAGAGGAAAAAGGAAGATATGATTGGTAACAATGAAATAAAAATGCAAATCATGTTTACAGTTGAAAACCCCACTAAAATCACAATGAGCTTTGCTGGCTGGAGAATTCTGGGAGCTGAAATCCTTCAGACTTAAAGTTGCAAAGGTTGGAGACCCCTGAGTTTAATCAGTTGAACAACTTGCTTCCAGAAGTTGTGAACACTCCAACACTGGAAGTTTTTAAGAAGCATAACCATTTGTCTGAAGTAGGGTTTCCTGCCTAAGCAAGAGGTTGGACTTGAATTCTATCATTCTATCATCTAGCAGCAATTTCCCCTATTGCAAACTGATAGCTTTGTTCTCAAAGACATCTCTGATATTTATTCTCTGGGAGAAATGGAATGTTCTTATTGACAAAATTCAGACATCCAAAATACTTTCCAAGGGTTACATTTAAACAATCTTTTTGGGTATCTTTATTACAGGTACAATAATTCAGGAATATTACACCTTCTTCCTTGTATTTCTTATTAGCACAGAGATCTATTGTGATTTTCTGACAACCAGATGGCCTTCACAATTATACAATTGTTTTCTGAACCAGAACTGCTTTCCCATCAAAGGAAACTCAGTAGATCTGAATATCCTTTTTATTCCACCACATTTGTATAAGCTCATTTGCAGGCAAGTACAGTTCTGTTTCTCGGAAAATGTAACTTGGGACCTGACCCCTTAGAGAAGGAGAATAAACAAGTTGGGACTGCATGTCAGTCAGCTGAAACAGCAACAAACCACAGGGACAAAAAAACCCACAGAAGCAAAAGTGGAAGAGAGATCTTGTTAAGCCTTAGCAAAGATGAGAAGAAAACAGAAGGAAAAGCCAGGAAACTTCTTGGCATTGCCAGAAGGATCTTTCAATCAAGAACAGATGGACCCAGTTCAGATTGCTGATTGCTGTTGTACTTTTCAAAATACGCCATACAAGATCTATGCAAAATGAGCTTGTTGGAGTGCATTGTTGAAGAGTTTTTGTGTTGTATTTTGGTAGGGAGATATTCAAAATTCAAGCAAGCACAAAATGGGTGTTGAGAAACTCACTGTGATTTTAGTGGGTTTTTCAACTGTAAACATGATTTGCATTTTTATTTCATTGTTACCAATCATATCTTCCTTTTTCCTCTTGTGATTCAAGGTCATGGATGGACAGAACTCTCTCCTACAACACCCTGTGAAGGAGATTGGGCTCAAAAATAATGACTGGCAAGGACTGGGAATGGACTTGAACCTAATGCTTGTCCAAGTCCTTATTCATGACACCACACTGTTTTTCATAAACCACTTTAAATACTGTTTGGAAAGAGATGGAACCACATCCAGCAATAGGAGGATCAATTGTTAACAAACTCTATTCTCTTAAAAACAGAACCAAATGGGGAAATTTTCCATATTAGTCTTTTTGTTGATAAAACTGTAGCCTATCAATTTGGCCATTAAAAAAATCACTCTAGCAGTTGCTATCACTGGATAGCTAAACTTTCCTTCTGATGTAGCTCAGTAGTTAAGACAGTGCGCTCTTTGGCTGGAAAGACGACAATCCAGGTTTGGGACTTGAGTGGCATATGATGGGGTAAGCTCCATCTTCACCCCAGCCCCTGACAATCTAGCAGTTGCAAAGCATGCTAATGCAAGCAGATAAATAGGTACCACTTACAGAGATGGACACTGCCCCTTATTGTAAGCAATGACTAGTGGAGTAAAATCCATAGGGGTACTCACATATCCCTATACCTACACATATACATATACATGAAAAGAATTAGGGATTTTTGATCACTGGTGAAAACTGCTATCATTCCTAACTATTGGATATTTTACCTGGAGCTGGAATGAAGTGGGATGAACAGGATCTGGAAGGGCTGAAATTATTATGTGGTACAAGAAATGCTAATGGTTTAACAAGACAAGCTCCATCTTCAAAACAATTTTTGCAAGTAACCCTTCTGATCTTTTTCACAGAACATTTTTGGGGAAAACGTACTGTGACTTCAGAAACCCTTTCTTTTGAACCCTTCTATGTACCGTACGTGTCAATCTTATTCTTTTATCTTTCATTTTCATAAAGTGAAGCACCTCTTACTTCTGAATTGTGTGAAATTTCATTTGTTAGGCACCAAACATTCCATTTTCAGAAAATGGATCTGGTGATGGTACAAAGAAGAAAGAGGCTGTCAAGAACTGTCATAGAGGAAATTGTGGTGGGCATTTTTGAGAGAAAGGTGACTGCTTCCTAAGAAAGCATCTCCTTAAAGATGGCTCATAAGGAACCTCTAAAGGATTCATGGGTAGTCTTTAAGATGATTTATAACTGTAATGGGAGGAGGGGAGGAGGAGGATGGAAAACGTCCCTACAATTTGTTTCCTAGTTTAACAGATTTCAAATGGCAACATATTATTTTCCTTTCAAATTACAACTGCATTCTAAAGTCTTGGGATAAAACATTTTGAGGTTGATGTTCTTAGATTTATATACCATCTTTTCTCCAGGATTTCCATGCATCTTACATGAGGGTATTTGTCCTTATTTTATCTCACAACTTCCATCCGCTGAGATAGATTAGACAGAAAGTGATTAGTCCACTATGAATGGAAGATAGTGGATTAAAAATATCTATTTGGGAACAACTAAATATACCTTGTCCATTATTTTTCTGCATTGTACATGGAAGCCTTCATTGGTTGCCAGTTGTAATCCAGGTTCAATTCAAGGTACTGGCCTTTGGCTTCAGCACCCTAAATGTCTCAGTGCTAGGATACCTAGGAAAATTCTTGGCTCCTGAAAAGTATGCCTGGATGCTAAATATTACAGGAAAACCCTTCTAAGGGTACCCTCACTTGCCAATAATTCTTCCATGCTAGCCTGAATATTCATGGAGGTACATTTGCTCTTGAGAAGCAGCTTATAGGGGCTCTTAAAATGGCAAACTGTGTACTCTTTGCCAAACTCTTGAAGATGAATATTTCCCAAGCATTCATGTATGTATGTCCATCTATCTGTGTGTAGGCTGGATTACAGAAAATCATTCCAGTGGAACATTACCTAGCTCAGTGATGGCAAACCTTTTTGTCCTCATGTGCCAAAAATGTGTGCACATGTACATGCATGCCTGACACCCCCATGTGATTCCCTCCTGTGCATGCACGTGTGACACCCCCCTGAAGCCTCTTGGGACCAAAAACGGGCTGCAGGGAGAGGTGCTGCACCTCCCCCCCGTAATCCATTTTAGGCCTAGCAGGCTTCTGTGAAGCCTCCTTGGACCAAAGATTGGGGGGGGGTGAGCACCACACACCTTGTGCACACACACACACACTGCCTGCGCATGTGCGCGCCTCACCCAAATGCCCAGCAAAGACCCGAAAATCATCTGGCTGGTGGGAGGCGTGCATGGTGGAGCTGAGCTGGACAATGGCTGAGAGATGGCTCCATGTGCCACCTGTGACACCCATACCATAGGTTTGCCATCACAGACTTGGATGGTTTGGCGCACAAGCTGATTCTTTACACAGGTCTATTCAAAAGAGAGAACACTGTGTAGGTTTGGACATATTTATTCAGAGATATATTACAAAATGAGCAAGCCTTAGAGGTATGGCACATTTTCCTTTTCTGTGTTTGCCAAAGAACTTCTCATCCATTGCTTCTTCCCACACTTTAAGTTAAGAGTTCTAAAACTGAATTGCCAAAGAACCCAGGTTTAGTGCCACTTGTAAATTTAACAGAAAGCAACAGCCAATCCAGGCAAGTCCTGGAGTTCATTTCCCTGAGAGCACCTGCTGATGTTGTTTCGGCTTCACCAGAGATTGTGGGTGGACAACCTTGTATGGCTGAAGGCTATACTTCTTGAAGGGGTGTGTTTGTGTGCACGTATGAACAGTGTGTACATTTCACACAGTAGGGTTTTAGGCCCTTTCATGGATTACTGCCTTGTCGTGGTGAAGGGGCTCACGTAGATCAATGAAACTATGAGCTACCGGTATGTCGTTCAGGGCCACCCAAGAAGAAAATTGGCAACCCACTCCAGTATCTTTGCCATGAAAACCCCATGGTCAGTACCAAACGGCAAAAAGATATGATTCTGGAAGTTGAGCCCCTCAGGTCGGAAGGTGTCCAATATGCTACTGGGGAAGAACAGAGGGCTAGTACTAATAGCACCAGAAAAAGTGAAGTGACTGGGCCGAAGACGAAAGGAAGCTCAGCTGTATCTGGTGATAAAAGGCAAAGGAAGAAGGGGTACAACAGAGAATGAGGTGGCTGGATTGAGTCACTGAAGCAGTAGGCATGAGCTTAAATCAGGGGTCTCCAACCGTGGCAACTTTAAGACTTGTGGACTTCAACTCCCAAAGAGAACAACTCTGGGAGTTGAAGTTCACAAGTCTTAAAGTTGCCAAGGTTGGAGACCCCTGGCTTAAATGGACTCCAGAGGATGGTAGAGAACAGGAAGGCCTGGAGGAATGTTGTCCATGGGGTCGCAATGGGTCAGACACAACTTTGCAACTAACAACAACAAGGGTTTAGGACAAATTTGGAGGAGGTTCTTTTTAAATTTTAGAGTCGACATAACCGTTTTAAATTGTCTTGCCAACTAAAAAAAAAGGCAAAGATGTTTCCATCAGTTTCTAAAATCATGACCAGAGGAGAGTCCAGGAACAACAAAGAGGGGGCTCTAATGTTGCATGGATCCTGGGCCCAACAGTTACTGTCTTCTGCCATCAACCACCTCAAATCTTCTTCATTAAATATACTCTGCTGCATTTCATTCTCGTGAGGATTGAACTAAACCCTATGACTCTTTTTATGATGCCATAAAATGTGATAGAGACATTTCTCTTCTGAAATGAATAAAGCAGAAACTAGACAGGTGAATTTATTATTAGGTCCAATTCTGAAAAATCTCTTTGACAAGATTGCTTCTACACAGCTTTTAAAGGTGGCAATATATCAACAAACAGAAAGAGCAAATACACAACAAAGCAAAATGCATGTTTGCACGCATACACGATGGGTATTAAAATAAAATGCATTTCTGCCAAAAATTCAGGAATGTAATCTTGAAGCTTAGAGTAAGCTGGAATTATTCCTCTGCTTTATTATTCATCAGAGACCAATCCTGTTTCTGATAACTCTATAATTCATCAGGTGATTTAAGAGACTTAAAATGAAATATGCTTACCCCATGTCCTCTGTTTTACAAAACCCATAATAAATCTCTTTATTTCACTGCAAAATTTCCATAAAGGTACGGTTGCAAATATGCATTCCTATTTTTGCTGTTTTGTTTCCAAAATAACAATGTTCAAATCAAAGGAAGTTTAACAGGCTTAGGTAAATTGTATCTTTACAATAATGATTCAAACAAAAGAATTAAAATACTATGGAAATAGTATTCATCTGGATCTGATTAATACATTTGGAATGTTGGCACATATTGTGTAACCTTTTATAAGACAACTGCAGTAAACCTCATAAAAGGTATGTACCAATTTAGGATAACCAACTCTAGATTAAGTATGATTGTTCTGGGGAACAACAGTAGTAAAACAATATATAATATACAGTATACAGATGCTCTCTGTATCAGATTCAAACTATGGAGGATATACCATCATATTGTGAATATTTTACTCAGGTATTCATGAGATTTGTTGCATTTACTAACTTTGCATTACAAAACCTGAGTGTTCTTGGCATTTTAATGAACAGAAAAGAAATGTGAGCCCAGAACCCTGGTGCATCCTGATTATCTTCATTTTCCAACCTTCTTTAAATAAACAGCAATTCCACTGGCAGGATGGGTTTGCAATACATAACTCTTCAATTGGTTGCAACTGACCATTTACACTGTGTCTATGTCTGTGTGCATTTGTGTGTGCAACAGTTCCAGATCCAGATCACAACCGGTTCCAGATCCCATCGCAACAGGTACACTGCGATGGGGCTGAGCGTTCACCACGGGCACGCGTGCTGTACACATATACGCACCCACTGCCCTGCTACGCTTCAACCGCTCAGTGGAGCGTCACACAGGCACTATACGCTGCACACGTGTACAAATGGCCCACTAGCTTAAAAAGAGGCACGAAACGAGGGCAGGCAAGCAGGCCCAACGGAAACACCATTCCGGTACAATGGCAGTTGCTCCCAGCTGCCACCAGTACACCCGTACCGGGGCGTGCCGCCCGGAACCCACCACTGGTGTACACACAGGTGTGTATAGACTGCAGTTCATCATCTTTAAAAAGTAAAATGACTAAAAGAAAAAGATAAAAAATAATAATTCAGGAATACAGATCTGGTGAAGCCAAAGGTTGGATCTCAGATTAAAACAGGATTATTCAAAATCAAATTATTATTTACCTGAGGTAAAGCAAAATTTGAATCTGCTCCTTTGTGATTTAAAGTTTTCAAATAGTTTCAGCCTGAACAGTTGCTCTGAAACTTACATACTGAAAGGACAATCCAATAAAATGCAATAAAAATTGTTCTGCACATGCGCAGTAGCAAAAAACAAGATGGTGGTGCCTATGGCGCCACCTGGAGAACTGGTTCAGGGGCGTGGCAGGCCTGGGTCACTGCCAGCTCCAGCGACTCAGGCCATCAAACCACTACCGGTTTGGCCAACTGGTCTGAACTGGTAGGAACCCACCACTGCTACTACCTCAAATTTGGATAGACTCAGATTTGATTGGGCCACAATCCTATTTAGACAATCTATGTATACCCCTGAAATAAAGACCAAGGCCATTAGGTTTTCCAAGAAACTGGTCAGCAAATTTCAGTTTCATAAACAACATTGGAAAATACGGATCCCTTTCCCATAGTGTTGGCAACTAAAAACAAGTTACCCAAAATATAAAGGTCCCTGTAACGGATTTTTCCCCAAGAGGCAGCAATTTTATAAGTGGGGGGGGGGGGGGGAAGGCATACTAAACATACTGTTCTTTATATTTTTAGGAAACCTGTGTGGGATTGTAGCATAACAGCTATTTTAGTCTTCCAGATGTACAGTATTAGAAGATCTAAATTCCCTATCAGGATGGCCAAATAGTGGTGACTTTAAAAAATAAAAATAAAGCCTCCACATTTCTGAGAGGCATCAGCTGGAGAAACCTCAGCCACTGCACCGAAAAGAAAATAAGTTTCCTTCCATAATGAAAGTAATATAATTACCCTTCAGGGTAAAAATTTCTTCTTGCTCTGCGGGGATTAATTTCAGTGTATTTCAAGTTAACTGCCTGCTTTAATGATTTTGAGCACATGTAGTTAATGAGGCATAGGAATGAAAAATCTAGGGCTCTTTGACTCATAATCCAAGGAAGCTAACGAACATGCCCCTTATGCCAACACACACACATACAAGGCAACCACACTCTGATGATAAACACACAGGCACAGAAAGTAATGTTACTACTTACAGAAGTTTATTATTTCACTTAATCTATGTGGTAAACTGACCACTAGCATAATCAGTCATTAGGGTACCTCTGCCAGCTATCGTGACAGACGTTACATTAAACTTTAAATTATGGAACAGTCAATAATCTAAGTTGCTTTTCTCCTTGATGAATAGAATAGAATAGAATAGAATAGAACAGAACAGCAGAGTTGGAAGGGGCCTTGGAAGTATTCTAGGCCAACCCCCTGCCTAGACAGGAAACCCTACACCACTTCAGACAAATGGTTGTCCAATCTCTTCTTAAAAACGTCCAGTGTTGGGGCATTCACAACTTCTGGAGGCAAGCTGTTCCACTGATTGATTATTCTAACTGTCAGGAAATTTCTCCCAAGTTGCTTCTCTCCTTGATTAGTTTCCAACCGTTGCTTCTTGCTCTGCCCTCAGGTGCTTTGGAGAATAGTTTGACTCCCTCTTCCTTATGGCAATTCCTGAGATATCAGAACACTGCTATCATGTCTCCCCTAGTCCCCAGACATATCCAGTTTCTGCAACCATTATGTTTTAGCCTCCAGTCCACTAAAAGCTAGATTATCAATTTGCTGAGCAACTTTCTGACAGCAATAGCTGATTCTCTGCATCCAACAGAATAGAACATATTCAATTTCTCAAAGCTTCAGGTAGGATAAAGTATAGTGGCAGGATATGATTTGGGTTAATTACTAATAACTGCCAAATGGTAATCAATTGTTTTGTTTCTTTTTCCACAGCTTCTCAAGGAATCTTCCTGTTACAATTGCTTTGGATTCTGATCTCTTTATCCAGCGCCAACTATAAAGAATAGTTCAAATCTCAGCTTAGTTGGAAAGATCACTGCAGGCAAGAAAGGAGGTGAAAATCACAACTTTGGCAGAGAGTAAAAGAAGAAATGATTTAACAGGCCAGTTCCATAGCAAAATAGAGCAGCAAAATAGAGCAAAATAGAGCAGTTCCATAGCAAAATAGAGCAAAATAAAATTGAAACATTTTTGGCTTTTAAGATAATATATAGTTGATTTTTCAATGATTTTGAAAACAAAACAAAAGACAAAACTCAGAATAAGAAGGATGAGTAGTTGCCCCAAAAAGAATTCTTAATTATATCTTGGTTGAAGAATAGCAAATATTTAGTGCTATTCAATCACTTAATTGTTTAACAACTTGCAATGACAACTGCAGAAAAAAAGACTGTCATGCTTCTAGGCTGGAGGTGCAGTGGTTAGAGTGCAGTACTCCAGGCTACTTCTGCTGACTGTCAGCTGCCTGCATTTTGGCAGTTCGAATCTCACCAGGCTCAAGGTTGACTCAGCCTTCCATCCTTCCAAAGAGGGTAAAATGAGGGCCCAATTTGTTTGGGGCAATATGATGATTCTGTAAACCAGGGGTGTCCAACCTTTGCAACTTTACGTCTGAAGGACTTCAGCTCCCAGAATTCTGGGAGCTGAAGTCCTTCAGACTTAAAGTTGCAAAGGTTGGAGACCCCTGCTGTAAACCACTTAGAGAGGCCTGTAAAGCACCATGAAGCAGTATATAAATCTAAGTGCTATTGCTATTGAGATTTCAAATGAAAAAACATAAACATCCTCAGTCAAATTCTTTTCCTGTTCCCCATGAAGGATTGAAGGATATCTAATTTGTACAAAATTTCCAATTTATGGTGCAGATGCCCATGGCTTCTACAGATATTCCCATTGATGACATCACTTCACACAACAACTGTATATAGGTGGGATATGCATCCTTCAATGCATGGATGTAACATAAATCACATATTATGTAGAAATGCCTGTTACCTCAAACATCATCACTAAACTATTCTCTGGACCCCAGCTCTCTAATATGAAAATAAATGTCTTTTTAAACCAGTTGTTATTGTTTATTTCCTATCATTATCAGGTATTATATTGCTTTAATGTGGATAGATATTCACTGCTTGGATTGCCCCCTCTCCTCCTGAGTTGTTCAGACTGGAGAGGTACACAAGTACTAAAAAATAAAGAATAAATCATACTGTACAGTAAGCAGCATGTTGTCTACCTGCTCTCACCCTGCAAGCAAGCAGAGTCAGGCTGGGTTAATATCTAAATAGGAAATTCTAACGTTGAAAAACATCCTATGAAAGGCACCAGGAAACCGCTTCTGTACTGTAGCCAAATAAATTACAGGGATGTGTCCACAAAATGATCCAGGAGTCAAGCTCAATTCAAAGCAGATTTCTGCCCTTAGTACCTATGTTTCAGGACTGTTATAAGGCTGATTGAGATCACACATAGAAGAACTCTGGACTTTAACTCACTATATAGAGTTGCTAATGGTATTCTAAGCAGCTTTTTAAAAAAGCATCTTAAAATTGTGAAATAATTTGGTTGCTTTTCTAGCCAGTAGTAGAGTCTTATCTTCATGGAACAGTTTGACATGAAAACCTGAGAAATACTTCTTTCCCATGGTAGATGAAAATAGCTGTATTCTAGAATGTGCTCTTTGAAGAAAAATAGCTGCTGGATGATAATGTTCTCTCCAATTTTGAATGAAGAGACATTATTTCTGGAAGTATGATTGCTGCTTGTGTCTACCATTGCTCCCACCTTAAACTAAGCATGTGCAAACATGTCTGCCAGCTGCTTCTTCCAAAGGACATTCAGCTAATGCATCATTGAGCCTCGGTGGTGCAATGGTTAGAGTGCAGTAACTGCAGGCTGCTTCTGCTGACTGCTGGTTGCCTGCAATTTGGCAGTTCAAATCTCACGAGGCTCAAGATTGATTCAGCCTTCCATCCTTCCGAGGTGGGTAAAATTTGGACCCCCGGTTGTTTAGGGCAATATGCTGACTCTGTAAACTGCTTAGAGAGGGCTGCAAAGCACTATGAAGCGGTATATAAATCTAAGTGCTATTGCTATTGTGATTTCAAATGAAAAACCATAAACATTACATGTGCATTAAGCTCAGTATGGAAGCCGCTACAGAGAGAAGGCCCATATAAAAAGTCTGCCTTGATTTGTTTTTATGATGTAAAATGCAGATTTTAACCAGAGCCAATCTTTTTTGATAAAATGTTCCAAAGAGCAATCATGCCTGCTGCCTTCTAGAGAAGTTGGAAATACAATTTATAGCATCCCCAACTCATACGATTGCGTTCAACACCTCCAGAAGGCATCAGGTTAGAGAAAGCTGCTCTGGAAGTATACACGCTTTATGGAGTAAATCCGTTGTCCCTAAAAACAAAAGCAAAAAAGATACAAATACCTGTAAAAAAAATTAAAGTTTTGCATACATCTGAATACTATATTAATACGGAGGCATAGTGATTAGAATGAAGTATTGCAGGCTAACTCACTGCTGGTTGATTCTGACTGGGTCAAGATTGACTCAGCCTTCCATCCTTCCATCCTTCCATCCTTCCGAGATTGGTAAAATGAGGACCCAGATTGTTTGGGGCAATATGCTGACTCTGTAAACCGCTTACAGAGGGCTGTGAAAGCACCATGAAGCAGTATATAAATCTAAGTGCTATCGCTATTGCTAATATATTAAATTACATATTGCAAAGAGAACTTTGCTGAATGTGAAGGAAACTGTTATTGAATTCCCACTAAAGCAAAGTCATCTTGCTGGATATTTAGCTACTCAAAGGATATCCAGTAATGAAAGAACTCCATCACTGGCAAGAACAATTCATTTATGCAGACCAACTTGTACAGAACACAACATGAGACAGGTTTCATTCATAATATGTGAGTCACTCTCGCTTTTGCATTTAGCAGTTAGAATTTAAACGCTTCTGAATGTAATAGTTTGGGCTGGTAAAGATTATATTCCACAAAGTGCTAGGCAATGCTTACGTTTCTGAAAGGTAAGGATAATCAGTTCCAGAGCTTTGTTTGATTAGCCAGTGCAATTACTATATCCTTATGTCTCCAGAAACATCCAACTGACGCATTTCCACTGACAAACAGATAAGCAATTACGTTTGCAACTGCTGACAGTATTGTTTATTTTGATTCATTACACTAAAGAGGCCTTCTAAATGGTGGCTGAAAACCAAATCTTCCGTTGAGCCCCACCATTGGATTCTGCATCTATCTTGCATCTTAACAGTGGGGAGAAAGATACCCTGCGATTGTGAAGCTATAGAAATTGCAGCTAAAGAATGCCCAAGGGGTGGGGAGGGAGGAAACGGTAGCCAAATCAATTTCAGCAAAGATGAACTAGTTACTAATCATGAGAACAACTGAGGTTTTAAAAATACACTTTGTTGGTTTCATCCACTTGTATCATAAATTCCAGCAGTTGTAATAATCTGAGTCCTTCTGGTTTCTGAGTATTTTTGTTAGGCGATCTGCTTCCGCGCATTCTGAGATTTTCCAGAGCAGTTTGCTATCTGAGGGTAGTAACTCGTTCTTCCAGTCTTGTGCAAAGAGTATTCTGGCTGCTGTAGTAATATGGAGGGTCAGATACCATATGTCTTTGTTTATTTTATCGGCCTTCATTCCCAATAAAAAAGTCTCTGGCTTCATGTCGACTATGTATCCTGTGATCTCTGTAATCCATTTCCTAATTTTTAACCAGTATTTGCCTGCTTGGGGACAAGTCCACCATTGATGATAGTAAGTCCCATGTTTATTCCCACACGTCCAACACCCTGGGGATGTTCCTGGGTACATTTTGGCAATCCTTGCGGGCGGCAAGTGCCAGCGATAAACCATTTTGTAAATATTTTCCTTATAGGAGGTTGCCAGAGTGAGCTTCATATTTTTGGACCAGATTTCATTCCACTTATCCAGGTCAGGAGAAGACATAGAAACATAGAAAACATAGAAAAGAAAACCTAAAATAGTCCTAATTGTTCTCTGGTAGCTATCGGTTTAAATGGGTGTATACTTAGACTTGCTTGTTGCAATATATTGTCTGTGTGTGTAATGGGAAAATTTGTTTTGTTTTTGTCTTTTTTTGTTTTTAAAACTTGTAAATAAAAATGTATTATTAAAATACACTTTGTTGGATTTGTATAAGAATGCAATGGACAAATACCCCCCCCCCCCCAAAAAAAATATATGCTGTATCAGTCATTACAGGTTGGGAATGTAGTAAGATTTGGTCCACAGCAAATCTTTTTCCGATTCTGCAGTTTCTTACGTTTGATATTCAGTCAATAAAGAGGACCATAATTTCTCCTACCTGGCATGCTGAAGTGAATGCATGCTGAGAAGTAAATGGCTCGTATCTAAGACATAAAGCCTATACAAGTCAGAAACGGCATCAGAGACATCAAGATTCAAAGTAAAATCCATGTTTGTTTTTCTCACTGACAGAAGGCCCTGGTAGAAGCTAACAAAAACCATGGTCACTGATTCTTTCTCCTTTGTAGACAACTGCTTCTACTCACATTTAATCCAGACAGGTGTGGATTTTGCCATGGAGATGACAGATGACACTATTTGTCTCTCTCTTCTTTTGTATCTTGATACGTATGCACGGGTCATGGACAAAACGAAACGACTGCAGAACTGTCAGTAGAATAAATAAAACTATAAAGAAGACTTTTACTGTGCTGCTATTAAAATCATTCTTACAGATCAATATGCACTCTGAAGGACCTGAAACTAAAGCACATTGTGAATGGTGAATTAGTATTTTTAAACATAAGCAATATATAGGAAACCATACGCTATGGCTACCTTTGAAAAACAGATTCAAAAGGTGAGTCAGTTCTGTTGAATTTAATATCTATGATGGAAAGTACAACTAAAGAAGGGATGGAGGGAAAGTCAACAATACCTTTGTAGCTTCCAAGGGAGGAGGCATCACATTCCAGAGAGGGGCCCAAAACAAGAGACTGCACAGTCCTGAACTGGACACTGGACGCAGGAAAGGTTCAGGGTAGCCACACCGTGGAATCTCCCAGAGGTAATATCTCTTAGATTAGAAAGAAGAGGTGAGTTGCTCCCAACTCACCTCTCAGTTTGCTTTGCGCACACGCCAGATTCTCGCTGCACATGTGTGCGCAGTTCAATGTAAATTGTTCTTCGTGGATGCACAGAGCAATTTACAGTGAACTGCGCACACATGCGCACTACTAAACAACATGCCAGGAATGGCAGCAGCAGTCAGGAAACCAGTTCAGGGGCATGGCCAACCTAAGTCACTGCTGGTTCTGCGATCCAGGCCTAAATTCCGCTACCAGTTTGGCCGAACTGGGCTGAACCGGGAGCAACCCACTTCTGTTAGAAAGTTAATAGCTCTAGTCTGGAAAGATTAAGCCTATTATATGTAAGTAAAAATAAAGAATTGGACTTAATTGGATCTTATTTTATTGTCTGGGCTTTTGCCTGATGAGTATAGTGGGGGTTTCTATAATATTTTATAGCAGTATGGAATTCACTGATCGGTTTTGGAGTACGTATGAAACTCTCTGTCTACCAATCAATTACTGGCTTCCTTTTGTTTCCATTCCATCCTCATCACTTACTAACCCTTTTCCATATAACGTAGCATTAGCTCTGGAAAGTTCCACATAGTGAGGAGTAATCTAATTATGTGACATATCAAAGCATTCTTAACTTGATTAATCAGAGGTGGTATTCAGCCAGTTCTGACGGGTTCTGGAGAACCGGTGGTGGAAATTTTGAGTAGTTCAGAGAACCGGCAAATAGGCTGGCCCCGCCCTCACTGCCTCCCTGCCTCCCAGCTGATCGTCTTTTGTTGCCCTGAACAGGAGAACAGAGCTGGAAAGCAGGATAGTGAGGTGGGGAGGGAATGGGGATTTTGCAGTAACTTTCCCCCAGGAGTGGGGAGGGAATAAGCATGTCCACACCATCACCCAACCCACATACCAACATTATACATGGTACTTATTTAGATGTCAGGTAAAGAAAAAGGAAATGTTCAAAATATCCAGTTAAGAAAGACACATGCAACTCTAACACATTGAGGGCATTTATTTAGCTATTAAAGATATATGTTTCAAGAGCAAGTATTTGAAAAAAACTAAGCAAGATAAAACATCTTTCACAAGATTGTTAAGATCAATATCACTAGACTCAATTTGCAATTACTCTGATAATCCCAATAGTAGCTAGGGAACTGTTCTAGGATGAAGCTGATAGAAGATTGTACTCTTCCTTACATAAGTAAAATAAGAATGCTGCTGTCTTTAGAATGGTATCGGCAGCCCACCTTCCTTTTCTTAAGTAATCAAGCACAGAGGTATGAATGTTATGTCATTCCCTCATTTTGGCATTCTAAAGATAGCCTCTGCAGATCCCTTCCTGAAACACTGCTGAGCATCAGGACTTTGCTAATGTATCAAGCTAAAGTACTATATGTAATCAACTAAAATGGAGTGGTCTATGAGTCCAATTCCCAGTGGAGGCCTTGATCTGTGGCTATGCACACCTGATGTGTTCCAGCAGGGGGGCAGGGACACCAGATGTATCTTGCTGCCAGATGATCAGTGTGTGTTTTACACACACATACTAGTACTAATTGAAGCTAGGAGATTTTATTCTAAAACTTGATTTTAAACCAGCATTATTGCTTTTTATGTTTTATTTTATTTATGAAAATGATGTGCTACCAGTATCAATCAAGAATGATTGTAATTGTATTGGGTATGACACAGTGGTGGGTTTCAAATTTTTTAGAACCTACTCTGTAGGTGTGGCCTATTTTGTGGGCGTGGCTTGGCAGTCATGTGACAGGGTGGGAGTGGCCACCTTTTAAAATGTGGTGAAACTCATTTAACAACGCTCTTGCTTAGCAACCAAAATTTTGGACTCAATTGTGATGATAAATTCTTTCTTTCTTTCTTTCCTTCCTTTCTTCCTTCCTTTCCTTTCCTTTCCTTCCCGTTGGGTCACTGGCAGCGGCAGGCCAGATTTACTTCCAGGTACGCCGGTGGAACCCCCTCTCACCGGTTCTCTAAATTTCACCAACCGGCTCTCGCGAGTAGGTGCGAGCCTGCAGAAACCCACCACTGGTATGACAGTTCATGCTTGTATCACAAAAGGCACAATCTCAGACACAGAATTAAAGTTCAAGATGACCAATACTGCAGGAAGACAAATGGGAGATAGCGTCCTGTACAAAAAGAGTGAATCGCTGTAATTTTCACTAAAAAATTTGACTTCCAGTGGTCAGAACTACACAATATGTACATTCTGCTTAAGCCTCCATGTAAAACAATAACCAGAGATGAAGATAGCCATGGGGCAAACTTTGCTTTACTGTGTTTAACGCTCTAAGAACAAGTTGATTACATCAAAAACTACAGTACAACAAACTGAAGTAGGCTGTAATGCTATCTTATCCAAGACAGTATTGTCAATAATATTCTTTGGTGTAATTATGACATATTTATCTCACAGAGGTTTAACAAAAAGGAAGAAAGAAAAGTACCTCTAGCTGTAGTACGCAGATCCAAAACCAAAGCTGTTCCTCTGCCTCACTCATTTTAAAAATTATTATTAATACTCATCTAATTATGGAAATGGTTTGTCAAACAGCCCAATACCAAGTACCCTGCAGCTAATGCTGGTGTTATAGAGTAGTTGAGTGGGATTCAGCAACTCAGCTTGCCAAATATCTTCATGGCGTGTCAAACTACAAAAGCAGCATTTGATAAATCAGAGGCCAGGGGCAGAAGGCGAACCACAGATCAAGGAAGTGTGCCACTGTTTTGCACACTCTCAGAGCAAGCTCCAAAGTTGGTTCTCAGCTGCTGACTGGCCATCAAGGCAACCTGATGGAGCTATTTCATTTATTCATGACAGTTTACACTCAGCCAACCTCAGCTATTCTCAGTAATTTAACCGCACGCATTTCAGAAATTTAATAAATGTCCAAACTCAGAAAAATCATCCTGATTGTCTTTGACATCAGTGATTCAGACAATGTCTGAGAGTAAGCAAAACTTCTCTGAAATAGCCAGAGTTAATTAGTCTACTATCCTGAAAGACTCCTGGGGGAAAAAAAACCCAGAGTTCTTAGACATCAGTTTAAAATTCCCAAGCTCCCTGTAATAGAAAAGTAAACTGGAAGATAGGGAAGAAGGAAAGGGAAAAAGATATTTGATTCTCCAATGATAGTTATAGATCCTCATAGAGATATAATCATCAGGATATTCCCCTTTAGGAAAAGCAAAGTACAGAAAAAGCAAACATAATTGCATGGATGAGCCCCTATACCCATGATGGCGAACCTATGGCACAGGTGCCACAGGTGCCACGCAGAACCATTTCTTAAGGCACGGGAAGCGTTGCCCTGTCAGCACTAGCGCACATGTGTGCGCTGGCCAACTGATTTAGGCCTTCTTTTGAGGCTGTTTTTTGCCCTCTGAAGGCTTCAGGGAAGCTCCTGAAGCCTCTGGAGGTGGGGAGAGGCTTTTTTCACCCTCCCCAGGCTCCTAGAAAGCCTCTGGAGCCTGGGGAGGGCGAAAAAAAGTGCGCCAAAAGCAGGGGGTCGCACACATAGCATTATGGGTGTGGCACGCCCATGCACGACCCCCTTGAGCTCCCCCCGCTTTTGGCAAGTGAGCCAAAAAAGGTTAGCCATCACTTCCCTATACTTTTCTTGGCAACATTTTTTAAGTAGTTTCTACTGCTTCATGATTGGATGAAGATTCCCAGAAAGCTAGTCAATACTAGCCTTATAGAGTAGTGATGGCAAGTCTTCAGTAAGCACAGTAGAGGTAATTAACAACAACTGCTACACTCCATTCAACCTGTAAACAAAATACATATTTTGCCATAAATATGTTTTGTCTTCATTCTCACAGGTGATGACAATATCTAAGTGTCTCTGTTCCAAGGCTCACTCTGCAGGTACTTTAGGATTTTGTTATGATAATAAAACATCAAAGAACAGATTGTAACAGACTAATGAACATCAACATCATATTTGCAATTCAGTGATGATTTGTGAACCATATAAAGATGAGTAATCCAATCTGATTAGTGTGTTCATATCAACCTCATTGACCTCTGGGTTCATTTAATTATTTTCCAAAGTAATTCAGAGTCGTTGATGAAGGAAAATCTTGATTTCCAATGGAAAATATTATTCAGAAGCGCCTTTATAGTAGCACTCGTTCAGGTGACCAAACAGTAAAAGACTGATTTTATTAAATGAGAAGGATATTTCATTAAAGCCCAAGGGAAGGTTGACAATTATCAATTGCAAGCAAAAAGAATTTGTTTCTTACAGAGATTCCCCTAAGATTAGCTGTTAACACTCTTTGGTACCCTCAAGCAATGAAACATTGTGAATAATTTGTTAGAAGATTGTCGTGGCTTTCTGCCATGTTTACATAAGCTGGGGTGCAAAATTCAATAATGGTTTAGAAAGAGATCTAGGGAATGGAAGCAAATATAAAATACGCAACATGATTTGTGTATTAGGGTTATACTTGGGATACAAGTATATGAGGTTAGTGCATGATGTTGCAACACAGTTTATTTAAAACAATTGTGCGCTGGAATCCTATAAGCGCAAGAAGATGGAATAATATAGGATATTTCTTCCAACTTACAGAAAAACATCATTTTAATAAACCAGCAGTTCTATTTGACCCATCATTTCAGAGGGCAACGTATGGTGATGCCTTACAAATTCTTAATGTGGTATTTCTAATCCATTGGGAAAAGGCTTTACAGTATACCTAGGTTTTCAGAGATAAGAAGAAGAGTTACTGTTAAGATTATGCCCCATTCTGGAACTCCACATCTTTCTGCAGATGCTCATGTCACAGTTGGAGTCTAGATCTCTTGGGAAATTGTGTGCAAGTTGTCTGGTCTGTTCTGCCAGCTGCTCTCCAGGGTTTCAAGCAAAGGCTTTTCCCTTGACTGGAACAGCCAGAAAATGCAAGCATGTGTTCTATAAATGAACTACAATTCTTTCATAATTAAAACAAAAATTGTTTCTCTTCAGTCAGTTCATATTACCCAAATTGATTCTTCAATCAGGCAACAGGGCAAGTGCATTCCCCCAGACCTTCATGGATTAGGAATGGATATTTTCTTTCTATCATATGGGCAACCCCAAAGCAAAACAATGGAAAAGCTTGGGATATATAGATGAGATGGATCCTTTCCTTGTCCTCTGTACAAGTTTCTTCTTACATCTATAATGCATTTATTGCAACTCTGCTCTTGCAGTTATCAGCATTTTATAGACTATCTGGACTATTAACTTTGCAGCCAATTTCTTTCTTTCTTTTAATCTATTTTCATAGAACACTAGAGTTTGAATGTACATCATATCCTCAAAAGTCCTTTTGATTTGCTTTACAAATTCTGTCTGTATTTTTTGTCAGATTAGACATTTATTTGCTCTTCATATTCTTAAGAGAATGTTTTGTAACTTTATGTGAAAAAGGTTCAAGCTAGATACACTCTTTGGCCACATGTTCATTCTGTAAATAAAATTGCCAACCCTTGAGTTTGATTTTTACAACAGGTTTCTCTGGATAGTTTAAGATGGCAAGAGATGTAATACTGTCAAGTCCACTTTCAAAAGTGAACATGCTAATCAGAACTAATTAGCATCATCTTTTATTAACTAGAAATCTTCTTGATGCTTAAAGTTCCTTTGACTGCACTTATTTAATTTTAAATATTTGTCCAGTTATAAAAATATAATTACATCTCCATTTATTGAAAGCAAAAGGATAGTCTTTCCATTTCAAAGCCATCATTTAAAAACCTTTCTAGGGATGCGTACTCAATGTTTCAGATTTTCTGGTAAAACAAACAACACAGAAGATTTTAACAGTTTTATGGGAAGGCCATTTTTATTTTTCAGAGAAACACATCTTCAGCTGGGATACAGAAAGGTGATGTTCCATCAGATCTTAGCAAAGGAAGAGGACACTGTAAAAGGATTGTTATCTGAGATGTCCTGGATCTAAGAGCTTTAAGTGTGATCCCCAAACTTCAAACTGTGCAATGTTATTGTAATCTAGCCCTATCAACTTTCTCATACCTGCATTCTTTGCTAATTCTATCTTCTTAAAATTCTTTAAAGAAGTTCTAAATTGGATACATTCCAATCAACAAAACTGGGTACAATTGGATAAGTGTATGGCATATCCTAGCGACAGGAGATGTTCTTGGTAGGGATGAGGGCAGGGGTGGGATGCTGCCGGTTTAACAACCGGTTTGGTCAGTGCATGCTTTGCGCATGCATGCTAAAAGTGCTTGCGCGCAGTGCTGAAAATGGAGCATTTAGAAACTCAGCTGGTTACCTTCCAAGTCAGTAATGGTAAGAAGAACAGTGAGGGGGAGGGAAATCAGCTGTGCCACATGATTGAGATGAGCTAGAAAGCAGGAAGTAAAGGATAGGGTAGGGCGGGGCCAACTGATCATCGGAGCTGCAGGTTCACCCAAACCGGCTGAATCGGCTGAACACTACCTCTGGATGAGGGAGGAACACCTGGAGAGTCCCAGCAAGGTCACATAAGGCATGCTATAGCAGCTGCCAATTTTTTAAAAAGGCATCGGTATTGGATAGTAATTATATGAAACAAAGCTAGATGCAGCGGAAACAGCAAAGGAATCATTTCTCACTATGCAGGAAAGTCAATGGTAAACCACTTCTGTATTATACCCAAAAAACCATATGAGTAGAAAATATAAAATGACTGAAAAGAAGAAACACCTGCTTGTCATCTGCACATCGACAACACAATCCAAACCTTATTCATGATCCCTCCTTCTAGTTTTTCCTGAAAGACCAGGTTAAGGACAAATCATCGTGGAGAAAACAACTATATCTGAGTAGTTGCTAGGAGTCAGAATTCAATGGCACATAATCCATTAACTTATTCCACATATTAAATGCATTTAATTCAAAAATCAATGTCACTTTTTAAATAAAATGGGGAACATGACTGAAGACAAGTCATGGAAGATAATGCATGACAAAGAATTGCTGATCTATTATGGAATAGGACCTCCCAAGCCTATTTCTGCCAACTAATCCAAAAGGATGCTAATTAGAATCAAAACTGTTAAGACAGGGATGTCCAAAATTGGGAACTTTAAGACTTGTGGACTTCAACTCCCAGAATTCCCCAGCCAGCATAGCTGGCTGGGGAATTCTGGGAGTTGAAGTCCACAAGTCTTAAAGTTCCCAAGTTTGGACATCCCTGTAGAGGTCCAGAATAACACATTAGGTATATTTCCTCTCTTTATCTCCCAACGTAAATAATCTACCAGGGCAACCAAAACTATTTCAATCTTAAACTCTGGTCTATGGCTAAACTGAATAGGGCTTATTTACACCTGAACCTGAGATACGTGCTGTATCCTGAAGCATCTTTCTCAAGATTGGCAAACTGGAAATCGAACTGTAACATGGTAGGTTTAATTTTCTTTAGCAGAGATTTCACAACAGTTATATTACAATAGGATGAAGGGGAACATCTCTCATTCTAGGTATTCCCTCATCAAATCTCCCTTTGTTGCCTTCATAAGTGTAAAAGCTATAAGCGCGAATAGGACTGGTATTATTCTTCCAAGAATTTTGTCCACAAATTGAATGAGTTCAAAAAAGAACGAGGAATCGCAAGTACGTACAGCATTTAGAATTTCTATAACCAAGAAAGCCACAAAGGATGAAATGTAAATGTTTCTAGAGGCAACTGAGCTATGGAATTCCCTCTCTGTGCAACTGTGGCTGGCAGCGGTTCAAAAGACATCTGTTTACCCAAGCTTTTAATTAAATCTATGTTGCTGTGTCTCGTGCCTTCCTGTTACTGAATTTAATATGCTTTTATTATTTTATTATTATGTTCTACTTCAGGATGCTACAATTCCATGGCTTTATTCTGCTGTGATGCTATACTTTTAAATTCTCCTAGGTTATGCAGATAATTAAAATCAGGTAACCTTCTGTAATTAAATTTTAAAAAGCCGTTCTATTTGAAGCAATCAGGAAATGATCCCTAACATCCCTTGTTCGCATCAGAAGGTAGATTTGAATGATGCAACAGGAGATGAGAAATTGCTATTATTTTTCATAAGAAATTGCAAAACTTGGGAAATTATACAACTGGGATTTAGAAAAGGTGATGTCAGAAGCTGCTGCCCAATTATTCTGTTGACTAATTCCACAGTAAAAGGGAGAGTTGGCTTGATTTGCTCATGTAAACAGAAGCAGCAGCATCTGGATTGTCGGTCTATGTTCATCTGTAGGCAGGATTGCTGCTGCTAACAGTCCAGTAAAATTTGCTCTACCTTGCCACAGACCTCTTAAGTCAAAGAGTCTGCATTTTGTCCTCCCATCCTATGACACATGCTTGCCTTTTTCTCTCCTTCTCTGCCTTGGCTTTACCCCATCTCCCACTGCCCTATTCCCCAAACAAGTGGGAATGAAGAATATTCCATATGGACGTTTAAAAAATGCCAGTTTAGAATGCATAGATATAATTACATACCTAGCAATTTAATCCCTGACTGGTCTGCATTATTTTTGCAAAAAGAATATTGCTGTTGCATAACCTTTACATTGAAGCAAAGATCGAAGTGAGTATTCAAAAGATGAGATTTAATAATGTGATATTTTTAAGTAAAAAAAATCTAATTGTGTAAAGAAAAAACTAAAACCCCAGACCCCATTTTTGTTCTTCTTCTTCCTCGTTGCCCACCTCTAACGGCTAACTGCTATTTAGATATTTTTGTACTGTGCTTTTATCCTTTTCAAATTCTTCTGTTTAAAAATTCTAATCTTTTTTTAAACAGTTTCTCTTTTTCTTCCAAAAATCACGTTCCAAGTCTCAACAAGCCGGGCTGGCATAAATACAAATTTTATTAATTTTAATTGGGTTTGTTTGGTTTTTAACTTTATTAGGGGCCAAATTATTTAATATGTTTTTAAATTGTTTTAACTTTTGTATATCTGTGTTTTATTTTGGCTGTATACCGCCCTGAGTCCTTCGGGAGCAGGGCAGTATAAAAATATAACTAAACTAAACTAAACTAAACTAAACTAAACTTGCATTGTTGTGTGAAAAGTTGTATATATGAGAGTCATTCCTATTTGATTTTAGTTAGATCTTTCCTGTGAATGTATGCAGTCCCATTTTTCCACCGTCACATATTCTCTAATTTTGGTCAATTATTTCTGTATTGTCAGCAAGGCTTGTTTTTTATAAAACAAAAGTTGATTTTTAAGCAAGAGAAGATTCCACAGAAAATGAACCCAAGTATAATGTCGAAGGAAAGAGAGGACATAACTGATCTGTAATTCACTGAATAAGTACAAGCTGTTCCTTTAGAACAGGGATGTCCAAACTTGGGAACTTTAAGACTTGTGGACTTCAACTCCCAGAATTCCCCAGCCAGCTATGCTGGCTGGGGAATTCTGGGAGTTGAAGTCCACAAGTCTTAAAGTTCCCAAGTTTGGACATCCCTGCTTTAGAAACACTGATTCTTCTTATTCCAAGAGTTGAATTCTTCTTATCTTAAGCATTCATAAGCCATCACTCCTAGGAACGTATTGTAAAAAGCATAATTAAGGATCTACTTACACTTACTCTGGGTACCAAAAATTAAACAGTGATTTATTAAAAGCCAATACAAATATTCATTCATGTCAAGGGTTAATAAACTAATAGAAGAAAGTAATTTTCTGAGAAAAGAGAACTTCCCTTCTTGATGCAAATGGAGGGAGCTAGTATGGAAATATTGAGGTCACCTAAGGCATTGCAATATCTTTCTCCAGCTGGGTTCTTTCCATAAATACTTCTTGGTAGGAAAAAAAATATTCTTCCCCTTTCAGATATTATGGATTTTTTATGCATCCTTGCCACTGAAAGTTATCAGTGCTTCAAATAAGTTGTACTATTGCATAAACAAAATCTGAGTAAACAAATAACACTCAAGTCTGAATGTTGCTTGTTTCATTTATTCCATAAACATCCAACAAATTAATGCAAATAAGTAACTGATGTCTCTTTAGACGCAGTAACTGGTTGCACAACCTTTAGTTGCAAAGATCGTCCTTCTGTAATTTTTGATCAGTCTCTCATATCATTGTGTAGGAATTCGGGTTCATTCCTCTATGCAAATTCCTTCAACTTTCATCTATCACAAACTGAACAGCTCCTGCCACACCATTTGAACCTTGGGTTGGCCATTTTAAAACATTAAGTTGTTCCTCTTTGTCCAGTTTCTTGTCGACTTGCTTTTATGTTTGGGGTTATCTTGCTGGATATCCCTGCCATTCAGGCGTCAGATGTGAAAGGCTTGATATTCTCCTGTAGAATTCTCTGACACAGAATAGAATTCATGCTTATTTCAATTAGCGAAGCATCTCCCAACTGTGACACTCATGCCTCCATGCCTGACAGGCAGCATACCGTTCTTATTGTGAAACGCAGTGTTTGATTTCTACAAGACATAATGACCCCTTCGTAGCATTATACCTTCCATTTTTATTTTTGACTCCAGCAAAATAGATGCACATAATATGTGGTAAGACCCTCACTGTGATCAAGGGAAACAACATTTGTGAGATTATATATTGGACAGGTAGCAGCACTGGTTTTTTTTAAATGTACTCGCATAATTATGGTATATGTCTTTGTTTATAAAACAAACACCTTCTTCTCTGTATTTATTGTATTAGAACTTACATCTTTGCCGTTATATTTAATGGCAAAGATAAAAAATATGTTTTTATTTTCCAGTATACATCCGTGTAGCACTTCATACATATGGTTTAATTAATTTATTATCATATAATAAAATGAAAAAAAAAATCTGAATTCCAGATTCAGGACACTGCAGTCATGTGAGAGTAGTAAAGCACTAGTATACCAATCTAGAGCATTATGTATCTGCTTTATATCTTGATTCTAATTTGAGAGAGTTTGAAGTGCTACTACTATTCATATTTGGAGCAAGTAAGGAATGAATAATATAATATTGTGGTGTGGTCTAATCTTAATTTAAATCAAAAGCTAACATGGAGCAAATACTTATATTTAGTACCCAAAACAAAAAAAATTTCCTAATTTAAAAAAGAAATCTACTTGCTTAATAAATTATATTGCATATGGGCAAAAGTACTCAAAATGACTGAGCTTCAGGAGGCAATCAATCAAAATTCTAAAACAACAAGGGAATTAACACATGTATACTTATATTTAATCTTCACTGCACATACCATTAAAGAACATAATTTTCTGCAGAAATACAGAGATATGGAAAAGTAGATCTTCAAGAGCGGAAAATACATAATTCATAAGCACTTACATTAAATGAGACCTTTCTCGTTAAGTTTCTGAGACTGAGGACAGCACAGTAAAAGGGAGAATCTTTTTCCTCTGCCTTCAGTGTGCATGGGAGTTTGGTGTGCGTGTGTGTACTGATTATACTTTTACACACATGCACACCCTAGGACATGGGTGTCAAACTCATGCCATCATGTGATGTCTCACAATGTTTTTCCCCTTCGCGGAGCTGGGGTGGCTGTGGCCTGCGCATGACTCATCCAGCCCGTGGACCACCAGTTTGACAACACTACCCTAGGAATATAAAAATGGATTTATACTAGGATTATAGAAAAGAAATAAAGCTCCTCCCCCTATTTCATGTGGTCCTAATCAAGATTAGTCTTGATCAGGGGTGTCAATTTATGGCCTGTGGGCTGGAAGCATCAACACACTAGCCACGCCTACCCTGGGTTTAGCGAAGGAGAAAAAGTCACAATATGTCACATGATGACAACATGACACCATGAGTTTGACACCTCTGGTCTTGATTATATGCTTTTTAAAATTAAGTGACGCCAAAACTTAAAGCAAGATGACATGCCACTTATATTTTGTCAAGTTTTGTATTTAGTAGACTGCTTCAGTGTCTCTCAAGACACAATGCAAATTGGGAGCTGAGGATCAAGTAGCAGAATAAACCTAAGTATTGATGATGCCAATATTTTGGAGTTACCTTCAAGATGCCTTTCAAATAATACAAAGCAGAAGACTCACACCCAATAAACTCAAGAGATTAATTTTCATATTTTTCATATTCAGTCTATGCTTCTACCACAAGTTCTTTAATTACCTTGCCTTAATCAAATCTCTGAAACATTAGCAACAGTGGATGCTTATAACCTTTCATGTGTAATTACATCAAGATAACCAAATCTCAAAGTCAACTCAGTTCTGGAAAATGTAATTACCTTCCCCCTCCCTGTTCACACACACCAAATTCACTTTAAAATTAAATACATCTCTCAGCTCTTTCACACAACTCTGGTTCTTCTCCTGTAACTGAAACAGAATATTGTACTCTTGTGAACATACCAAGAGTACTCTTATCTATTGAATGGGGCATTGCAATGTGCAATGCTTCGCCAACTCTTTTATTGTTAAAGAGGACAAATTAGATTTCAATATGGAAATATTCGATATTTTACTGAAAAAGGACAAACATTAAGAGAAACTGAAATTCAAAGAACGAGATCTGATGTTACAGGACTTCTGTGATTTATTACAATCTATTCCAAGGGTACTTTTTCTGCATAGCCTGGATATCTATAAGGCAATTTTATGAAATGGCAAATGGAAAGACCAGGATGCATCACACTATTGATCAGATTGCCAAGGGCAATCCGATTAGCTTTACTAAGCTGCTTTGCTTGGAAGAATGCATTGTAAGAATACATTGATTTCACCTTTTTTTAAATTGAAACTAAGAGCAGCAATCAATTAGTCAATCAAGCCCAAATGTAGGGGCCAAATAGCACTTAGCAATACCACTTAGACTTATATACTGCTTCTCAGTGCTTTACAGCCCTCTTTAACAAGTTTATAGAGTCAGAATAATGCCCTTAACAGTCTAGGTCCTCATTTTACCGACCTTGGAAAGATGGAAGGCTGATTCAACCTTGATCTGGTCAGAATAGAACTGCTGGGAGTCGGCAAAACTCTACATACTGCATTCTAACCACTGCACCACCATGGCTCAATGAGGAGGATACACCAGCTGTGAAATGGCCTTCCTGGGCATTTCTTTGGCATCTATTGTATTTTGTGTCTGCCAAAAACCATGCTTTTATTTTATGGTTCTATTTAAAAACAAATATCATGCTACTTTTTAACCTATGGGAACACCTTTTTATGGGTTTTATTTTCATTCTGGCGCTTTTTAACATGTGTTTCATTTCACTTTGCAACATTATAGGTGAACAGAAATTCTACTGATGGGCCAAATCAATATAAAAATGCTGTATTTGAATAAATTGAATTGTAGGCACTCCTTCTGAAGTAATTGAACAGGCGCACTCTATACCAGTGATGGTGAACCTTTTTCGCCTCGTGTGCCTAAAGCACACACGCTTGCGCTATTGTGCATGCGCGTGTGCCCATCTCCATCATTTAATGCCTCCCATGCCGTGTCCCCTGAAAATACATGTGTGACATCCCCTGCTGTCCAACACATGTACGCATGGCTTTTTTAGAGCCTGGGGAGGGCAAAAATGGCCTCTCCCAGAGTCATTTTCTGACTTCTGGTGGGACCAGTAGGTCCATTTTTCACCCCCCCCCCAAGGCTCCAGAAGCTTTCTAGGAGCCTGGGAAGGGCGAAAAAAGGCCCAACACACAAACTGGAAGTTCAGGAATGGACTTCCAGGTTGCCCATTGGGCCATTTTTCTCCCTCTGGAGGATTCAGGAGGGCAAAAAATGGCTGAAAAGGCCAAAAATCAGCTGGCCAGCACGCTCATGTGCACTGGAGCTGACAGGGCAATGCCTCACGTGCCCTCAGAAATGGCTTCGCGTGCCACCTGTGGCACCCATGCCATAGGTTCGCCATCATTTATTTTATTTATTTTATTACATTTATACCCCGCCCTTCTCCTATAAAAGGACCCAGGGTGGCGCACAGGCATCATTAAAAATCATACAAAAAATCCAAAAATCCAAAATTGTTAAAAACTAATTAAATATTCCCTGTGCTAAAATTAATAAAACTCTAAAATTTAAAAATTATCCCTATAAAAATTATCCCTATAAAAGTCAGAACGGGGGTTATGCTAGGCCGGCTTGTTGAAATAAATGGGTTTTAAGACATTGGCGGAAAAGGCAGAGGTCCACGATGGTGCGTAGATCGGGGGGTAGGGCCCACCACAGAGAAGGCTTTTCCCCTGGGCACTGCCAACCAGCATTGTCTGGCCGACGGTACCCTGAGAAGGCCCTCTCTGTGGGAGCGGATCAGTCGGAGGGATGTATGGGGCAGGAGGCGGTCGCGAATATAGCTAGGCCCCGAGCCATGGCTCTATACAACCGCCAAAGGAATAAAAGAAAAGACCCACAAGTTTTAATTATCCCAGGAAACATTCTGCATAAAATATTTATTTTATTTTATTTATTTGTCACATTTTGAGGCAATCTGGCTCCTAGATGATTCTGGGTTGCTTTCAATTTAAAAAAAACCCCTACATATAAAAGATCAGAACACAACCAGAAGAGTAAAGCTGTAAATTATAAACCTACCAGAAGAAAATCAAAACAGAACAAAAGAAGACACAGCAATCATCCTGTCCCCAAGGCTGTGGAGAACAACATAACGGGAAGCTAAACCGGATCATTTTAAACTTCCATTTGAAGCATTCTCAAAACTATACAATAAAGTTTACCTTTAATATTTAGCAATAGGAAAAGTAAAACCACATGCTTAGTTTATAATAGGATCAGAAATAATTTTGTGTTGTACACTTTTCTTTGTGTATGTGTGCGTGTTGCTCTTAGCCTATTCAACAAAGTAAGATATTAGTAATATGGCTAAAGCAATTTTTAGCTCTGTGGGAACAATATTTTCCCAAATTCAAACTAAGTAACATATCTAAATCATGAATAAGGCCTGGAAGTCAGAGTTGCAGTTTTCCCTTGTATTGTGTTTTGCTTTAGGGATTAGATCAAAGCTTGGGAACTGTTCAATAGACAGTATTTGTATATTTGGAATATAATGCTCTCTACATGGGGCTCCCCTTGAGGTGCACCCGGAGGCTCCAGCTAGTCCAGAATGCAGCCGCGCGGGGGATTTTGGGAGTTTCTAGATACTCCCATGTAACACCTCTCATGCGCGAGCTGCACTGGGTCCCTGTGGCCTTCCGGGTGCGCTTCAAGGTGCTAGTAACCATCTTTAAAGTGCTCCATGGCACGGGACCTGGTTACTTGCGGGACCGCCTCCTACCACACACCTCCCTTCGACCTGTCCGCTCCCACAGGGTGGGCTTCCTCAGGGTGCCGTTGGCTGGGCAATGCCGGCTGGCGGCGCCTGGGGGAAGAGCCTTCTCTGTGGCAGGCTCCGCCCTCTGGAACGACCTGCCCCCCGACCTTCGTACAATCACGGACCTGCGCCTCTTCCGCCGGACACTAAAAACTACTTGTTTCAGATGGCCGGCCTGGCATAATTTTAAGATGGTTTTAATAGGGTTTTAAATTTATTTTAGCACAGGCTTGTATATTTAATTCATGTTAATTATTTTGTACTGTATCTATTGAATATTGTTTTATTGTCTCCTGTGCACCGCCCTGAGTCCCTTTGGGGAGATAGGGCGGTTTATAAATCCAATTAAATAAATAAATAAATAAATAAATAAATAAATAAATAAATAAATAAATAAATAAATAAATAAATAAATAAATAAATAAATAAATAAATAAATAAATAAATAAATAAATAAATAAATAAATAAATATTGATTTTGGATATCATTATGAAATACAGGTAGTCCTCGGCTTACAACAGTTCACTTAGTGATTGTCCAAAGATATAACGGCACTGAAAAAAAGTTACTTGTGACCATTTCCCCACTTATGATCTTTGTAGCAGACCTATGATCATGTGATCAAAATTCAGATGCTTGGCAACAGGTTCATACTTATGACGGTTGCAGTGGTCCCAAGGGCATGCGATCCCTTTTGCAACCTCCTGACAAGCAAAGTCAGTGGGGAAGCCAGATTCACTTAACAACCATGTTACTAACTTATCAACTGCAGTGATTCACTTAACAACTGCGACAAGAAAGGTCATAAAATGGGGCAAAAGTCACTTAACAAATGTCTCACTTAACTACAGAAATTTTGGGCTCATTTGTGATCTTAAGTCGAGAACTTCCTGTACAGAAGGTTTCTCAAATTTCTATATTATGTGTGTGTGTCACACTGTTGTGCGTGCTTCTGACTTTCATAAAGAATTCCTAATCTGCCATAGTTATAATTCTTTGTCTAACCATACTGAAAATATCGGAAAATAACTGAAAATAACCATACTGAAAATAGCAGTGTTCCAATATCTCAGGGGTTGCCACAAAGAAGAGGGAGTCAAACTATTCTCCAAAGCACCTGAGGGCAGAACAAGAAGCAATGGGTGGAAACTAATCAAGGAGAGAAGCAACTTAGAACTGAGGAGAAATTTCCTGACAGTTAGAACAATTAATCAGTGGAACAGCTTGCCTCCAGAGGTTGTGAATGCCCCAACACTGGAAGTCTTCAAGAAGATGTTGGATAGCCACTTGTCTGAAACGGTATAGGATTTCCTGCCTAGGCAGGGAGTTGGACTAGGTGACCTCCAAGGTCCCTTCCAACTCTGCTATTGTATTGTATTGTATTGTATTGTATCTTTTAGAAAACACCATTGAGGGTTGAATGACACATGCCTTACAAAATGAGGGAGAAAATGGAAGCTATAATTGTCCCATGGCAGAATCTTGCAGTTTGAACAGCTGAGCCCAAGTTGATCCATCCTCATATTCTCAAGGCACGTGGCAGCTACTGCATGAACACTGCACACTGTCTGATCCATAATACAGTGGTACCTCGGTTCACGAACGCCTCTGTTCACGACCAATTCGGATTACGACCAAAAATTTCCCCAAAAATGTGCCCCGGTTCACGAACACCGTTTCGGTTCACGAACGGAAAAGTTCATAAAAATACGCTCCGCTTCACGAACTCCGCCTCGCTTCACGAACTCCGCCTCGCTTCACGAACTCCGCCTCGCTTCACGAACTCCGCCCTCGCATCACGAACAGAAAAGTTCATTAAAATGCTCGGATTCACGAACCGGAGCCGCGGACATTTTAAAAACAAGGTCAGAACGGATTAACCGGATTTACATTGAACCCTATGGGAAACTGTGCCTCTGTTCACGACCAATTCTGTTCGCGAACAGAGTCAGTTCAAGACTCACGACCAAAAAATAAGGTCGGAACGGATTAACCGGATTTACATTGAACCCTATGGGAAATTGTGCCTCGCTTCACGACCAATTCGGATCGCGAACAGAGTCAGTTCACGAATTAATTTCGTGAACCGAGGTACCACTGTATACCAAGAAATTGTTCCAGAAAAAGTGTCTCATCTATCAGTACCTGGGATTAATTCCATCACAATGGAATTAACTTCAACTTTAGAAACTTGAAGATGTGCATTCTTCAACTCCCAGAATTCCCCAGCCTGTAGACTGATTGGAAAATTCTGAGAATTGGGAGTCCATACAACTTTAAACTGCCATGGTTGAAAAACAGTGTTGTGCAGGATTAAATTCAACTGCTGCATCCAGTATTGAATTCATAAACCAGAGTATTAACTTCATTTAAAGTGAAATATTCCTGAAAAGTCTTGCTTTAGCACAGAACTTAATAATTACGGATGATCCATCAAAATCCAACTTTTTAATGAGTTTCCACTATAGGAAAACAGATAAAAAGTCTTCATCTAGCTTCTGGAAATCTTTCTTAGTAATCTTAGCAGTGTATCATTTTTCTTCTCAAATGTGATAGATGGTTTAATAAAGCATTTTAATAGATGCAGCTATAGCTTCGTTATGGCAGGGTAAATAACTTCCCGAAATTGAGATATAATTGCATGAAAAAATAAAATATTCTATCCTTACTCCAAACTGTTGGATTTTGCTGTTAATTTATTTGCTCCGATTCCAAAGACTGCTCTATGCCTCCTGTTTAGTGGCCTTGAATAGAACAAACCAATCACCTTGGTGAAATATGAAATCGTGTTTTAGGAGCCTTTCAAGTGTGGAAAACATGTTTAATCATTGAGCGGCAGCCTGTTTAAGAACCTTATTTCATTTTCTCCTGACATCTTGTTCAGAATAACAGACCATTCAGAAAATCATAGAAGGCAAAAGATTCTTGCCACTATGGTACTAGACGGGCATTCCCAGATAGTCCCACAGATTTATTATTATTTTTCTTTCTTCAGAAGTCCTCTGTTCTGATTTCTCTGAAACAAAAAGAATATAATTTTCCATCCAGGTCCCAAACCAGGACTGGTTCGGTCCAGTTTGGCAACTAGGTAATAACTTGGCCTGCCACACTTCCGAACTGGGTCTCTCGGTGGCACCATAGGTGCCGCCATATTCTTTTTTGCTTTTTTTTAGTACTGCATATGTGTACTGAGCAAACCGGCAATAGCAGCAGCCACAACCCGCCCCTGAACTAGGAGAACATTGTTCAATGATCTTTGAAATATACACTTTGTTGTTAGTTGAAAAGTCATGTCTCACAAATCGCAACTCCATGGACAAGGTTCCTCCAGTCCTTCCTGTCCTCTACCATCTTCTGGAGTCCATTTAAGCTCAGACCAACTGCTTCAGTGACTCCACCCAGCCACCTCATTCTCTCTCATCCCGTTCTTCTTTTGCCCTCAATGTTTCCCAGCATTAGGCTCTTGTCCAGTGAGTCCTTCCAGTAATGGACAGTGGAACATATTAAACATATTTTTTTTAAAAAAATAAAGAAACCATATTTATCAACCATTCAACAGAAACAACAAAGGTTTAAGAAACAGCATAACAGCCCTGAGCATATTATAAGCAGAAAAGCCAGAGCTGGCACATAATCACTACCCTAAGGGCCAGACAATAATTTGTCAATCAAAAAAGAAAGAAAGAAAGAAAGAAAGAAAGAAAGAAAGAAAGAAAGAAAGAAAGAAAGAGGGAGGGAGGGAGGGAGGGAGGGAGGGAGGGAGGGAGGGAGAGAAAGGAAGGAAGGAAGGAAGGAAGGAAGGAGAGAAAGAAAGAAAGAAAGAAAGAAAGAAAGAAAGAAAGAAAGAAAGAAAGAAAGAAAGAAAGAAAGAAAGAAACCATATGACAAATCAACATATTCTGCTCAAACCCACACCAAACTGGTAGGACAAGCAGCTGTATAAAAACAGCTAATCATCTTTGTTGCCCCATATTAGAGCACTGATGATGATATCTAGTCTGGTAATGAAATGCCTACAAGAAGTTCAGAGCACTCAGCAGGACTAAACTGTTGTCTATTGACGATTAATCTGTTAAAATCAGCAATGGTGCCTCTACACTCTGTTGGAGTGAAACTGTATCAGTAAAATGAGTGTGATGACCCAGAGAATTATAAACACTCTTCTCCCAAGTTTCTGTGCCCCTTATTCCTCTGCCATGCTATCCAGTACCATCTTTTATATAATACTGAGGCATGTTTGATGCAAGCTCCTTTCATTTACCAAACAGTTAAAAGTAAGCTAAAGGTCTGAGTTTCTATTGTTAACTTTTGCAAGCAGCAGACAGGAGAACAATTTTATATATGGAAAGCCATAAAGAAAAGTTCAAATTGTATTTTTCAATAGGTTCTGGTGCAGTTTCCCAAATCACTGTCTTTCATTAAATGCCCGTGCAGCAGAGTAGTAGAAAACCAAGAAAATTGCATGCCGTATTCCTGTAAAAAAAATCTCCAAATTAAAACTGCAACCATTTAGCAAACAAACAAAAAAACCTTACTGGCACAAAGACCATTTACTTTTATTGATTCTACCGAGGCAATGCCAGAGATTTACTAATTTGAAGGCATAATGGAAAAGAAAGAAAGTACATTCTGTTGGTTACATACCGTATTAATTCTGTCTCTCCTTCAGTTTAAAGATCTGCATTAATAAACCTTCAGGAAACTCAAGTAATTAAGATACAGAAGGTAAATGCTGGGGACAATCACCATCCTTCTCATGTTATCTTTACTCTGCGGAAAATTTTGCGGAACACGGACAGGTCCTTTGACTACATGAAAACTGGGCACAGATGGGGAAGGGATCTCCCCACTTTGCCAACATATCACTTTAAAAAAAAAATTTGGGTGGGGGCATCGCTAGCGTTAGAAGAATGGGCAATTCTAGGATCTAAATTTCTGAGCAGAGTACTGTCAGACTGCAACAACAAGTAAAGAAAGGATTAAAATCGTATCAAATACTGATGCATAAAATATTGTGAATTTCAACTATTCAATTTCAGAACCAACATCAGCTATTCAAATCAGCCATATGGAATAAGCTTTTCTGGTCATTTCAAAAGTGCTCTGAGATTGAAGCAATATTCTCACTCAACTATGTTGTATCTTGCTAGTACAAGTTTCAGGGCACACACACACATATATATGTTAGTTTTATGAGCTGATCAATAAATAAATCAGAGAGACTAGTATAGATCTATTTTGAGCTTTTTAGCTCTCATCAGCTAGCCATACCCTTACTGGGATTCGAACCGGGGTGAGGGTATGGCTAGCTGATGAGAACTAAAAAGCTAAAAAGCTCGAAATAGATCTATACTAGTCTCTCTGATTTATTTATTGATCAGCTCATAAAACTAACACACATATTTAAAAAAATTCACACAACGGAACTCATGGCTTTCTGTCTAGATGGTCTCTGGTGATGAGCCGAAAGGCAGAAAAGAAAACAGTATGTCTTCTCCCTTAATTGGGGCTCTAACAGGGTGTTGTGGAACAATTATATATACTTGTGTCACAACACCCTGGTAAGCCCCAATTAAGGGAGGAAGGAAGCTGCTTTCCTTTTCTGGAAGGAAGCAGCTTGCTTCCTCCCTTAATGGGGGCTTACCAGGGTGTTGTAACACAAGTATATACTTATTCCCCTGGCTCAGTTGATCAGGAGGAAAACCAGTGGTCTAGTGGCAATTACAACTGCCTCACATATAATACTTCCCTGGTTCAAATCCCAGTAAGGTTATGGCGAGCTGATGAGAGCTAAATAGCTTGAAATAGATCTATACCAGTCTCCCTTGCTTATTTATTCATCAGCACAAATGTAAACACACACACACACACAAACACACACACATACCTATATATTACATAATTAACTAATGTATCCATTAATATCTTTGTGCCAAGTTCTCTTCTTTGTCGTGATTGGAATGGAGGAACTGTTTAACATTTCAAGAAGCATTTGCACAATGTCGGAATAGATGCTTTCTTCATCTCTGATGAGAACAATAACATTAAATACACCAAATGGAAGACCGTTATTCACATTGTTTAACAGATATATTCATTGATTTTCAAGGTAGAGTTGCATTCTAAATTAAAAGATACATTTTGACAAACTACTTCATATTTGTTTAAAACATTTATGAGTCTTTCCCTAACTCATTTTTAACTTGCACACATTAACGATCCTTTTAATATGTGGACTGAAAACAGTAAATGTATCTAATGCCTAATATTTCCCAAGCCTTCTTTCCCATTGTTAGCAACTCTGGGTTCAGAACCAGTGTCAGAACTCTGGTTCCTTTACCAGTGTTAGCAAATACAGTGGTACCTCGGTTCACGAACTTAATTCGTGAACTGACTCTGGTCGCGAACCGAATTGTTCGTGAACCGAGGCACAGTTTTCCATATGCTAAACGCATAACAAAAATAAAAAAAAGTCACTGAAAGTACTCAGAGTGTGCGTGCTGGTGCTTTTTTCTGGGTCTTCTTCTCTCTACGATCTTCCTACAGGAAGTCACAACCATGTGACAGCCAGGAATACATTAAAAATGGCCGCGGTTCCTGTTTTGAACCGAAGCAGAGTTCGTGAACCGGAGCACATTTTGAGGAACTTTTCTGTTCGTGAACCGAGTTGGTCGTGAACAGAGGCGTTCGTGAACCGAGGTACCACTGTAAATGCGGAATAGTGTAATTCACCAGACAGTAACGAGATACGTTGCTGTAAACCACAAACGAACTCTAAAACAGTGATAGTAAGAAAATAAATAGTCTTTACTTGGTAGCAACTAAAATGCTTCTTCCGACTAACTCTCAAACAATGATAACAGTCCTACATCAAACAGAGTTTATCTTACAGTGATGTAAACAAAACCTCCTTCTTCTTCTTCAACTTCTCAAACGGCAATCAGGAACAACACAGGAAATCACAAGGAATCGAACAGGGATCAAAACAGGATTCCTGACCTTGATTATATAGTATAGCTGATACTCACAGCCAATCAGAATTTAGGACAGTCTTAAAGCTACATAATGTCTTAAGAACATAGGCTCATATATATTGTCAACCCAATATAATGCTGCATATCCTAACATCCATCCCCCCTCACTCTCATATACACTCACACACATACACACACACACACGCACACAGAGAGAGAGAGAGAGAGAGAGAGAGACACGGAGGGAAGAGAGAATGCCCAAATACACCACCACATTGTTTTTGGATAAAATTGGTCTCATACACACACTACCCAAATATACTATCCACTGTTTTTGGATAGAACTGATGAATAAATGATAGAGAACATTCAACATTCAGCTAGGTTTTGATAATAAAAATAACAGTATGTTACCTTTTCTAGCCATTTGACAAACTCCATATTAATTACAGTTGCAACAAAAGAGCCAACATCTATTCTGAGTAAGATTTTTGATAACTGCAATCAAGCAGTTTGACTCTTCTGGAAGAGTCTGGCTGCAAAGGAATGCACTGAAACTTAAAAAGAAATGAAAAGCGAAGTACAACTAATGTAGAATGACATACAAATAACAGTGATTTAAGAATTACTGAGCTCACTCAAATGGCTGGTAACAATACCCCAGATACACACCATTAATCTCAACTATTTCTACTTAAACCCTGCAATCTCCTTAGTCAATGTTTCCATAATTCATGCACGCCTTCTGCAGTATAAACATAATAGACTCTTTTCCTCTACTTATAAATAATCAGAATTAGAAAGGCCTGCAGGTCATGCTTTAAAAAAACATTAAAACAGAATCAATCTTTTAAAGAGAGAAGAAAGCAAAAAGAAAGGGGGATAACAACGGCACAGAAAGAGTAGAAATGTTATGGTTTTGAAACATCTAAGCCCCCTCCCAAGTCCTCAGTTGTTCGTCTTCATTTGACACCTAAACTTTATTGAAAGGATTTCAGAAATTATTGAATATTAAGGAAGAAAATTAATCAAATGTTAATTATTTTTTTCCTTATTTCCATTTGCACTTTTTCTGCTGAAATCTTCTTTTCGAGGACAGACTAATGTGGCAGACAAAGAACAACTGAATCTTAAACTTTGCGCCCCTTACTGGACCGGGTCACCCTTCGTACAGTCACTCAAGCACTCGTGATGTCTAGGCTGGATTATTGTAATGGTCTCTACATGGGGCTCCCCTTGAGGTGCACTCGAAGGTTACAGCTAGTCCAGAACGCAGCCGCGCAGGTGGTCATGGGAGCCACAAGGCAGTCCCACATAACACCTCTCCTGCACAAGCTGCACTGGCTACCTGTGGCCTTTCGGGTGCGCTTCAAGTTGTTAACTACCATCTTTAAAGCGCTCCATGGCTCGGGGCCTAGCTACATGCGAGACCGTCTCCTGCCCCATACATCCCTCTGACCGATCCGCTCCCATAGGGAGGGCCTTCTCCGGGTGCCGTCGGCCGGGCAATGCCAGTTGGTGACACCCAGGCGAAGGGCCTTCTCTGTGGCGGGCCCAACCCTCTGGAATGACCTGCCCCCTGAACTCCGCACTACCACGGACCTCCGCCTTTTCCGCCTGCGTCTCAAAACGTATCTATTCCAACAAGCTGGCCTCGCATAACCACCCGATATGGACTTTTTATTAGCTATAAATTTTAATCAGAGGATTTTAAATGTTTTTAGCATGGGGTAACTTAAGTTTAATAGGGTTTTAATAATGGTGCATTTATGTATGTATTGATTTTTAATTTTCCTGTGCGCCGCCCTGGGTCCTTTTGTAGGAGAAGGGCAGGGTATAAATTTAATAAAATAAAATAAAATAAATAAATAAACTTATATTGCTAATGCTACAATAAGTAGTAATTATTTTATCCTCTGTTAGGCTTAAACTTATTTAAGGTTTAAGTCTGCATTTGAACTCTCCATTCAGTATAAGAACAGAATATTTCGCTATCAGAGGAATAAGACTAAATTATGGAATCTTTTTCCTAGCACCATTATAATTTTTTTATTTTTATTTCATTGAGTTTCCCCACTGAGTTTGGACTCGATGGTAGCAGTGAGCCTGTTTCTTCCTTAGGCTGAGATGATTATCGGGGTGGTAGAGAATTGGTTTCTTGGGTGCTATTTATGTTGTTTATAATGTTGTTTACTGTTTTTAATTCCCTTTTTAATTGTTAGCCTCCCAGGGGTCATGCACTCGGGATGGGCAGCCTTCTACATGTAATAAATACTTTATTATGTTATTTTGTGGGACCACCTGGTCTCACAAAAGCAATATTCTCAGCCTGTGTGACCAATGAAAATTGTAGTTTTTATCGCACCTAGAAAGCACATGATTGTGAAAAAACCATTATTAGGTATACAAGACACCATTTTCATTTTCCAATCTAATAATCATGGTGAGCTCATACTCTGGTTCTCAACTCTTAAAGATGCAACCTAACAGATCACAGGGCCATTTGTCACTAGACGTCAGTCTCCCAACCTGGATCTCAGATAGCCATACAAGAGATAAACTCCTGCATAAACCAATTATAGTCACTAAGAGTCACTCTATGGGACTCAGTGGCTAAGGCACTGAGCTTGTCGATCAGAAAGATCGGCAGTTTGGTAGTTTGAATCCCTAGCGCCGCATAATGGAGTGAGCTCCCGTTACTTGTCCCAGCTTCTTACTTTACTTACTTACTTAACTTTATTGGATTTATAGACCGCTCCCTTTCCCAGAAGGGACTCAGGGCGGTGCACAGGAAATTAAAAACACATAAAACATAACAATGTACAAAATTTAAAACCAAATTAAATTATTAACCCTGTGCTAAAATTTATAAAGTCATTAAAATTATTTCCCTTAAAAACCAATTTAAAACAATTTAACTTCAGATTATAGGCTAGGTGGAGTAAATTAGGCCAGGCCAGCCTGTTGGAAAAAATAAGTCTTTAGTTTCTGGCGGAAGGAGCGGAGGTCCATGGTTGTTCTGAGTTCGGGGGGTAGGTCGTTCCAGAGGGTTGGGCCCACCACAGAGAAGGCCCTTCCCCTGGGCGTCGCCCGCTGGCATTGCCTAATGGACGGCACCCGGAGAAGTCCCTCTCTGTGGGAGCGAATCGGCCGAAGGAATGTATGGGGTAGGATGCAATCCCGTAGATAACTAGGTCCCGTGCCATGGAGCGCTTTAAAGATGATAATCAACACATTGAAGCGCACCTGAAAGACCACAGGCAGCTAGTGCAGCTCGCGCAAGAGCGGTGTTACGTGGGAGTACCTAGGCGCTCCCATAATTGCCCGCGCAGCCGCATTCTGGACTAGCTGTAGTCTTCGGGTGCACTGCAAGGGGAGCCCCATGTAGAGAGCATTATAGTAGTCTAGACGGGATGTCACGAGCGCATGAGCGACTGTGCGAAGGGCGTCCCGGTCCAATAGCAGTTCGAAAGCATGTAAAAATGCAAATAGAAAAAATAGGGACCACTTTGGTGGGAAGGTAACAACGTTCCGCGTGCCTTCGGCGTTTAGTCATGCTGGCCACGTGACCACGGAGACGTCTTTGGACAGTGCTGACTCTTCAGCTTTGAAACGGAGATGAGCACTGCCCCCTAGAGTCGGGAACGACTAGCACATATGTGCAAGGGGAACTTTTACTTTTACCTAAGAGTCACTAAGGGAGAGGATTTTTAATTCAGTGGAATACAGCATCTGCAGCAACATTCAAAGGTTAAGCAACAGAGCATTGTTATAATATTAGGAGAGATTAAGTTAGCCATGGAGTCAGAGCAATGTGTTGTCTTCATGGCACAAAGTAGCCTGGGTTAAACTGATTTTCCCCCCAATTCCTACATGTTCTCTTGCAGAGTTTTTTTTAAACCAGAAGCTATATGCTCTGGAACTGGTCAAATCAGATTACAAATTTCAGATTCATTGGGAATATTTAATCTACTTCAGCTCCCTCGCACTGATGCTGCTATGGACATAACGAAAACCAAGTTGTCTTCAGGCCCTTCGATGGGTTTCAGCAGTTAAGACTGAAAATTGTATTTATTGCCTTATCTCATTTCCATCCCCAACTATCCCCCAAAGTAGAAAAAGGCATGCTCAAACTATTTCTCTTGATGTCACTGCATAAGAAAATGGTGCTCCAGAAAATAGGGGGACTTATCTTATTGCATAAGAAAATAGGGGGACTTGGATCTAGATCAGTGTTTCTCAACCTTGGCGACTTTAAGTCCTGTGGACTTCAACTCCTAGAATTCCCCAGCAAGCGATGCTGGCTTGGGAATTATGGGAGTTGAAGTCCACAGGACTTAAAGTCGCCAAGGTTGAGAAACATTGATCTACATGATAATTAGTTATCAGTTTTTTTAGCATTGTTTTAATAACTCTTCAGTTTTTTAAAATAAATTTGTTATATATATCACCTAGGTAATATGTATCAAGAAACAATATAAATTCCTACAAACAAATTGAGAAAAGATAGGAGGCTGAAAAAGGACCTTATATGCAAATCCAGGTCATCGTACTTCCAATATTAAATTAGGCCGGTTAGTTTCATCAAACTAACTGGTCTAATTTAATATGAATCCATTTGCTATGGTTCACCTCTTGCTCAGTTTTAGGAATTGTGCTTGATATACTTCAGTGGAGAGGCTAACCACTGGTTCTCTCACTTCAGCTGCTCTCCAGATAAATAAAGAGACAGAACTCAAGTGAATATATAAATATCTTATAAAGCATGGCAACATCAATAATTAATTTTTTCCCAACAAGAAGTAGTTTTTATTTTGACAAAGTTTGGTACAATACTAAAAGAAAAATCTGCTTTATCCTTTACTTGGCTCCAAAATTTAAAAAAAGAAAGGGAAATGCGAAACTTTATTTTTAAAAAATGTTATTTCAAGAAACAACGGTGGGAGAATACCACCCACCGACCAGTTCGCTCCCACAGAGAAGGCCTCCTCAGGGTACCATAGGCCAAACAATGTCGGCTGGCGACCCCCAGAGGGAGAGCCTTCTCTGTGGCAGCTCCGGCCCTCTGGAACGACCTACCCTCCGACCTTCGTATGATCACTGACCTACGCCTCTTCCGTCGGGCCTTGAAAACACACTTATTCCGTGCGGCCGGCCTGGTGTAGTTTTTAATCGATTTTAATCGATTTTATCAGAGAATTTTACCTGGTTTTAGAACAGGCCCTAAATTTAATTGATTTTTAAAGTATTTTGTATATTGTATATTGATGTTTTGTGGTTTTATTATGCCTGTTCACCGCCCTGAATCCCGCAAGGGAGAAGGGTGGTATACAAATTTAATAAATAGTAAATAGTAATAGTAACATAGGCTATAAAGGAAGAAGCCTCTTCTTTTAAATAAAAATTTAATTCCAGCCATTTCTTGTCATTTCATCTTTTTCTCTCTGAGACTTTATAGTTGGCATTTAATAAGATTACCGTCTTTAGACTTTGGGTTAAATGGACACTGTACCTAGGCTGCATAATCGATGAGTTCATCAGGTATGAGTTCTTTATTTAATTCCTTCTTAATCTGAACTCTTCTAAATCTCCTGGACTTCAACTCCCATAATTCCCAACAGATTGGGCAAATAAAAATAACAGTTACTTGAATAGATCAAAACAACTCCTTCCTCTTAAGTCTTTTCCTCTTACTTTTCATTATTTAGAAAGTCACCAAACAATAAAACAATTTTCAACAGTTACAACACCCAACAGTATTTTTTTAAAAAATAATAAGATAAATTATTAATACTCAACAGTGAAACTCCAAAGGATCAAAGAATTTCATTAAAAGAGTAGACTTTGTGTTTTAAGTACTATGTATTCCCTATTTTACGATCTGAAGTATTGAATAGCCTAGAATCATTGTGTCTAGATGAAAAAAAATCAGAACAAATTACAATATAACAAGTAATTCTTGTTTTACATATAGAAACCAACCCAAGGAATATAGAAATTAGATGGGATATTTATTTATATTCTCACACTGCAAAAGTCAATATTGAATTATTATATGTCATCACTTTGCTCTTGACTCTTAGTGAACATGTAGATAAAGTTTCTCCATGAGGATTCGTTCCTAACCTGGTCTTATAATGGTAGACTCATCACTGCTCCACCTTGCTGCTGGTCATCGTCTTCTATTCTTTTCTTCTACTATTCCCAACCTTCTCCAGGGATCTAGGTCTTGATGTGACTGACACAATCAAAGGCCTTTCTATAATTCAATAAAGACCATAATGACTCTTTTGGGGACGACGACTGTTTTTTGGCTTTCTTACAATAGATTATCACTAGTTTGGTTCAACTTCCTGATGCATCTGTGTAGCTGATGCTTTTAGATTTTCTATTAAAGTTCTCCAGTTCTATGAAACAAATGCAACTCTATGCATATCCCTGCCTAAAGTCCACAACTTATCAAACTGCATTCTGAAGTAGAAATCCAGGACCAGAATGAAGTCTTACATGCAGGGAATTTCTTTAATGAGAAATTCCCTTTTTAAAGTCAAATCTCTAGACACAGAAAGAATTTTTGGGGAGGAAAATTCAAGAAATAAAAGAAAGGAAAGGAGAACTTTGAAAATAAACTTAGTACGGTCAGTCAGTCTAGCTTAATTATGTATTACTTACCTGAACAACTCATGATTTTTTGTACACAATGGAACAAGATATTGTGAGCCTATCACTTGGTTGCTGTTAACCAGGTTTTCATTGCTGTTGCTGCTTCCTTTTATTCGTCTTCCTCTCTTGTTAAGTGGCATCCTTAGTTCCATAGACTGTAAGTTAGCATCTTTGGGAAGACTGACTGCTGATTTGCTAATCAAGCAAAGTACTCTACTGCTGATATGTCAACAAATCAGAAAGTTATATAGAAGCTGAATCTAACATCATATACATCATATAACATCATTTTATTTTATTTTATTTTATTTGGGGATTTTAATTGGTTTTAGCGCCGGACTGATATTTAATAGGTTTTTAAATTTTTTGTATTATTTTGTATGTATTTTAAATTCCTGTGCGCCGCCCTGGGTCCTTTTGGAGAAGGGCGGGATATAAATCAAATAAATAAATAAATAAATAAATAAATAAATAAATAAATAAATAAATAAATAAATAAATAAATAAATAAATAAATAAATAAATAAATAAATAAATAAATAAATAAATAAATAAATAAATAAATAAACAAACAAACAAACAAACAAACAAACAAACAAACAAACAAACAAACATATTTTTATGCACTTTACTGATATAACTGGCAAAAACTAGCTAATACCACTGTCATTACTACATTAAAAATATACAACAGAGGATTTTTTTAAATTGGATTTTAATTCATTCAGGACTCTCAGCATTGGGTTACCTTAGGGCAGGGGTCTGCAAAGTCGGCTCTTTTAAGACTGGTGGACTTCAACTCCCAGAATTCCCCAGCCAGCATGGCTGGCTGGGGAACTGTGGGAGTTGAAGTCCACCAGTCTTAAAAGAGCCGACTTTGCAGACCCCTGCCTTAGGGGATGGTGCAGTGTTATTCAGGAAAGTAGAGGCTTGTCATATAACTGTTTTGGCTAATCCAAATAAAGGATTTAAAATGGTATATATATATTGAACAGTTCTCCCTTTATTTGAGATATATGGGGTTGTTTTCCACCTCACCAAGATTTAGGTAGAGGCCCTTTCAAAACCCTGACCTTTCTTGAAGTCTCATCCCTTAAAGATTTTAATCTCATGCTAGAAAAAGACAATAAGTGAGAAGAGTTTCTTTCTCCACGTGAAGGCAGGTACATAATGAATTGGTTTGAGTTAAAAATCTGGACCTTTCAATAAAGGTGAGTTTCTGGGAAGGACCTGAAAAGGAGGGAAATATCAATAGATGCCCTCCTCAAGAGAGGTGTCCTTGGAGGCAATTTGCTCATTTAAACCATTAGGCAAAACATTAATTTGAGCCTCTTCATATCAAGTATCTCAGTTTTCTTTTAAAGAAATCGCCTTGGAAAACACAAGAACCAAATGCTCATTGATTTTTATTTAACATCAGTTTTGTCAGCAGTAATTTGAGATTTATATACAGAATGCTGAGCTAAACTAAAAAGCACTACTTTGGACTGCATCCCAGGATTAATTAGAATATGTAATGACAGAGAAAAGAGCTATTCCTAGGAAAAAGATGTTTCAAACCATAGGTTAATCAAATGGCCTTAGTCATTCATCCTTGGCTTCCACAGCAAAGCTCACTGCTTAATTTCCTCTCCCCACAGCTATTTAGGAATTATTATCCCAAAGTCATAAAACTTGTGTCCAGGAAATCTTAAACCCGGAATCTTAAACCTGTTCAAAAATATCAGCAGTGTTTTGAACACAAGACAACTTTATCTGAAAGATTTGCTACTATTATGCAAGTTGAAAGATCTAATTCATGCTTAATGTCTGCAGTGCAGTGTAAATTTATCCAAATCAGCATGATCAACGTCTAAATGAGACCACATAAATATGAAAAGATTGCATCCTAATCATATATTTCTGATATTTTTCCTTCTGGCTAAAACTGAACCAATCTCAAATCGGTTGATTTTCAAAGTACTTTTGATTTATTTGCTTTTTAGTATAAATTATCATAAAGTTAATTTATAGAGGAGACTATTTGTGAACATGATGAGTTTCATAATGAGTAACGATTTCCAGATGTTTTCATAGTTATGCATCATTTCAAAGTCTGTGCCATTTTCCTAGCTTGCATTCCATCTTGATATACCCAAAGTGTTTTTGAAGACTTTGTGGAAATGACCAGACAGATGTCTTCTTCCATCATGACATTTTTCCTATCCTGCAAAGAGAAGACTGTCAACTTTGATTTCATTCTGCTAACAGCTGAAGACATGATCATTCACTCGTGCTGTTTATTATGGAATAGCTGAATTGACTGTATGATGATATAATTTATTTTGCTGCAGCGTGATGAATTTTTTATGCTGTTGTGGTTTTTTTAAAAATTCCAATTGAAGTTTTATTCTTGTTGTGTCCTGCTCTTATAGCTCCATTAATCAGCAGTCTAAAAATATTTTGAAATAAAAACGGGCCAGGATAGAATTCAGAACAATGTCATATTGAGAGTTTGGTGGAAGCATAAAAATAATGCATTCAATGTACTGCTGAATTTGACCTTCTCCTTGGTGTTCTTTAGATATCTCTAATCAACAACTCTGAAAATTTCCAATCATGCTGACTGGAAATCCTGAAGGCTAGATTGCTTTGAGCAGTATCATCCAATTATCATTTAACTCAAATTCCCTTTTCATTATATTATCTATCAGAAGGATTATAAATGAAGTGATAAACTTCCTTTTTGTTACAAAGCTCCTTGTGGGGAGATGACAGTTTCCAAAGTTCTGATACAGTACTGTATTTTTTTAATTCATTAAAAAAAACAAGGAAAAGTCACTCTCGAAACACACTTAATAACTTCTTAGCAATACAGAAATACTTTGCTATTGCCTTGTTCTCAGAATTTTTCTCCCTTAATTTCCCCTGTCTAGCCATCGTCCTGAGAATCCAAATCCTTGCCAGTTTTTTCAGTTCAGCCAGAGTTCAACAGGTGCAGTCATCTGCTATAATTTGTAAACATTCTAGAATTTTTTTTTCTAAACACACTAAAATAGGACACTAAAATAGTATAACCTTTCTTTTGCATTCTTCTTTGATCTAAGTTGACTTTTTCACTTTAAGATCACAAATTCCAATGTGTATACTTGATTGACTAATAGGTTATGGTGGCTGCTACCCTTCTTAAAGGTTCAAGTATAATTTATTCAGATAATTTTCTTTACTAAATGAGTCAAGTTTAAAAATATTTTAATATATTGCTTCCCACAGATGGTAACAGAACTTCAGATTTTTTTCCATAAATACAGAGTTATGTGTTCTGGCCTTCCAGGGTAGATTTTTAAAAAAAGAATTAAGAAAAAAAGACGGGGACAATATATATTACTGGTACAGTATGTTTTGACTTCTATTACAAACTCTTTTAGGATTTAAAAAAAAAGAAAATCAATGCCTCTGTCAACAAATTCTGTCTTTCTGCAGCTGAAACTTCACATTCATCTCATAGATAGGCTTTGGATTGTGACAATTGTTTGCTCAAATTAAGATGAGATTTTTCTATTCTTACACTCAATAGTCCTAAGTATGGAAAGTATCCAGCCCTCTCAAATCCTGGCAAATAGACGGGGAAGAAATGGAGGCAGTGACAGATTTTATTTTCCTAGGCTCCAAGATCACCTTGGAAGAAATTAAAAGACGCTTGCTCCTGGGGAGGAAAGCTATGGCAAATCTAGACAGCATACTAAAAAGCAGAGATATCATCCTGCGAACAAAGTCAAGGCTGTGGTTTTCCCAGTTGCAATGTGTGGCTGTGAAAGTTGAACCATAAGAAAGGCTGAGCGCCAAAGAATTGAAGCCTTTGAACTATGATGCTGGAGAAGACTCCTGCGAGTCCCTTGGACTGCAAGGTGATCAAACAATCAGTCCTAGAGGAGATAAACCCTGACTGCTCTTTAGAAGGCCAGATGCTGAAGATGAAACTCAAATACTTTGGCCACCTAATGAGAAGGAAGGACTCACTGGACAAGAGCCTAATGCTGGGAAATATTGAAGGCAAAAGAAGAAAGGAATGACAGAGAATGAGGTGGTTGGATGGAGACAATGAAGCAGTAGGCGTGAGCTTAAATGGACTCCAGAGGATAGTAGAGCAGGGGTCCCCAACCTTTTTTGCACCAGGGACCGGTTTCATTTTAAAGAAAATTCCGCGGACCGGCTGGCGTAGAGGGGGAGCGGGGGGGAGGGGGAACAGATGGCGCATGCGCATGCGGGGGGGGGGTGTGAGTCGGCTCACTCATCCCTCTAGGGCCCCCAACGGCATGAGCGGCCGCCCCTGCGCTCTCCTGCCCCCTGGTGCGCGCTCTGCCCAGGGGGCTGCCCTGTCCTCCCTCCTCCTCCTTTCCGCCCCTGCGGCCCGGTTCCTATCAAGCCACGGACCGGGGGTTGGGGACCCCTGTAGTAGAGGACAGGAAGGCCTGGAGGAAGTTGTCTATGGGTTTGTGATGGGTTGGACACGACTTCGCAACTAACCACAATGGAAGGTATATAAAGAAAATATATTGAAATATATGAGCACCGTGTCATCCTTTATTCTAAAAGAAAATAATTAAAGTTTTCATACTCTTTCCCTCTTTTTCATTCTCCCATATATATTTTTTAAAAAAAAGCTAAAATAGCTTCAGGGGGAAAAGTCAAGATTTTTTTTTTCATTGCATCTCTCTGAGCACTTACTCAATTCCCCTTCAGCTGCCTATTTCCAACAATAATTGTTGGGTAGCACAAGCCAAAAAGTGCATATATAGTTGTAAATAATTATTTCCTTAATACAATCCTATGTTTCCTACTCAGTTGCACAGAGATGTCATTTACAATAAAAAGTAGTTAAAAGAACAAAATTAAAACAATAGAAATTACATTTGTTTAAAACATGGGAGGGAAGATGGAGGGGGGAAAAAATGAAACAGAATCATTCATCCAGTTTATCCAGAGAAAACTTGTGGAAAATTTCAGGGGGTGCCCAAAAGATCCAATTGTAGATATCTCATGAATTTTAAGGAAGGTGCGCTGTGCTATCTGATTTCCTATACCTCTTTAACAAAGTCTACCTCTTTTCTGTTGAATTCAGTGAGATCTATTTATAAGTGGACCAGGGGTGGGTTTCAAATTTTTTAGAACCTACTCTGTAGGTGTGGCCTATTTTGTGGGCGTGGCTTGGCAGTCATGTGACAGGTGGGAGTGGCCACCTTTTAAAATGTGGTGAAACTCATTTAACAACGCTCTTGCTTAGCAACCAAAATTTTGGACTCAATTGTGATGATAAATTCTTTCTTTCTTTCTTTCTTCTTTCCTTTCTTCCTTCCTTTTTTCCTTCCTTTCCTTTCCTTCCCATTGGGTCACTGGCAGCAGTGGGCCAGATTTACTTCCAGGTACGCCGGTGGAACCCCCTCTCACCGGTACTCTAAATTTCACCAACCGGTTCTTGCGAGTAGGTGCGAACCTGCAGAAACCCACCCCTGAAGTGTACCTTCAGATTGGATCCATAGTAATATCCTGTTCTCTTTCAATATTTCAGGCAAGAAATCAAATGCAAAAATCTAGTTATACCAGTATCTCCACTTACAGCCTCTATAATAATGCCATTTCCATTATTTTTGCTTCTTGATGCTCATTTCAAATCATATGGATAAATCCATAGATACTTAAAGGAGTATTGCTTGCCTGCCTTATAAAGTATTCAGTGAATGTTGCAGGGCAGGGGGAAGGATTTAAAATGGAATAAGTAATTGTGGGGGGTGGGGGGAAGGGACATATTCTGTACTTCCTTCATTTTCCACTCAGAAAACACTCCTGCTTGAAATCCCTTGGGGACACTCATCAAACTAATGCATCTCAATTTAAGCTTATTTTACAGGTCAGTGACTTTTAGTCGGCATGTCTGTTTTTAGAACTCCCAGAAAAGGAACAGCTATACACACCCAAGGCAACTCAGCGTCCCTGGAACTAAGACCATATTGTGACACATTAAAAGGACAAATTCTCACCCAGCTGATACCTAGGATTAATTTCTTGCTAGAGTTTTGACTGTGCTAAGGCCAGGTTAGTGCACCTGACTGCATAACTCAGGGATGTCCAAACTTGGGAACTTTAAGACTTGTGGACTTCAACTCTCAGAATTCCCCAGCCAGCTATGCTGGCTGGGGAATTCTGGGAGTTGAAGTCCACAAGTCTTAAAGTTCCCAAGTTTGGACATCCCTGGCATAACTGATTGATTCCTTAACCTGTTATTTCTAAGATCTCACTGTGGTCATCCCAACATTTTCTATTTCTATTTTTTGCAATCTACCTTACCTAGGTCAATCTTTTTTTCATCGTGGTGCTCACAGACTAGCCAATAAGACTTGTGAAGGTGATGTGGGTACTGGGGAGCAGGTCCTTTCAGTTGTGACATACACCTTTATAATTCCTTGAACAGGAATTACAATAGTGTCTCCATTGATAGACAGTAAATGAACACTTTGGATGTTTTTATTCCAGTCAGCTTAGGGAGAGGTATAGTTTAACCTAACGTGCAACAAACTTCTACTATTGTAGCCAGTCTCAATAAAAAATAGTTTTAGCCTTTTTATGGAATTGATTTTCTAGTCTAGTCTACCTATTGGAGCTAAGATCATAACCAAATGTGATATGATAGTGTTTGTAGTGCTGTAGTAAGCTCTGTGCTGTGCTGTTTTTACTCCTATTAGAAATTAATGTTTTAATAATATTGAGGTTAGTGATCTTTATGTATATTACTTTACTTTACAGGATTCAGCTTTAAAGGGGCTTTTAAAAAGTAGGAAATAAGAAAATAAAGCGAAACAATTATATATTGCCTTCAAAACAACATACTCTAATCATCCTCCTTCTGCTAAGGACAAGTTAGTTTGCTCTAAAACAGCATATGTCTTGAGAGAGAAAAGCACACAACTAGAGCAGAATAAATATCCAAGCACAATGCATAATTTATTATCCTGAAAATTTACTAATATATTGTCTGAGAACAATTCAAGAACTTTATAGAATTATAATTCTAGAGGTAGACCCAAAGTTAAATATATGAATATAACCCAGCTTTTGAGATCCAGCTTTTGAGATTTCCTGATATTAATTATGTACAATAAACCTCTGTATATCTTGTATCCTACCAGTGAAACATCTTGACTGACTAGATCAACCATCTTCTATCTTTTCTCTTCCAGATGTAGTAGATTTCAATTCAAATCATTGATGAAATCCAGCATGGCATTCCATATTTGCTGGAATATATGAGGTTGGTCTTTCATAGATGGCCAGCACTTCTGAAATGTTTACCTACTGTTCCCAAAATGATTACAATGGGTGTGTAAGGAGAAAGTAAATGTACTGTATGTTGTTGTGCCTAGCAACTATGACAGCGTTTGGCAATGCTCACCCACCCCAGTTTATCTACAACTTTTCTTAGGTAGATGACCATGTAAACAGAGCCTGTGATATCAGCCATTAATCGTTTTTTATTTTCTAAGAACAACTATGAGGCACAGATATTCTTGTGTAAGCAAGGATTTTAAATGCTAGGGCATAGGACCTAACAAATGTTAAACAGGCTCTCTAGGAGTCACTTTGGGAATGCAAAGTGGAGGCCTTGAAAAGTTGACCAACTTTTCAGGGAGGGCAAATGTGGGGCAGATAAAGAAAAAAAAGGAATAAAGAAATTCTCAAAATGCTCCTGATGCATTTTTTGTTACAGTAATCTATGGAGGTTATGATTAATTCATTTTTCAAAGTAAGGTGGAACCAATTATTTAAATATGAAATCATGCTGTATTTAAAGTAAACACCATTTGAATCAATTTTAAGTAAATAACATTTGAATCCAATAACCAAAAACTAATGAAACTCAGCAGGGCTTGCCCAATGAATACTGATTAGATTCAAGTGCAATTTCCATTTGCAACCATTTGGATGGGCATGCACTGAAGAAGCATAATTTGTTCTATTGGCTTGCTTGTTTATTTATTTTTAATTCTGCTTTTATTACTTTATAAGTAAGTCAAAGCATCAAACAAATATAATACTCCTTCCTCCTCTTATTTTCCACACAACTATAACCCTGTAAGGTGGGTTGAGCTAAGAAAGAGTGATTAACCCAAGGTCACCCAGCTGGCTTTCATGCCTAAGGCAGGACTAGAATTCACAGTCCCCTGGTTTCTAGCCCAGCCTTTTAACCACTGTACCAGACTGGTTCTCTTCGTTCCCTATTCCCAAATTCCATTTTTCCTAGCTGTACAACATTATTGAAGAGATCAGTGTACTGGCTTCTAGGAACCAATGATGGACTGAAGACAACCTTAGTAGAATGAGGAACTGGTGAATGGATTGTTGCTTTAGAATTCCTCTCCAGGAGAGGGCCAGGACTGCCCCCAAGTGCTCCATACAGTGGCTCCCTGTGAGAAGACTATAAGACAATGTTCTCCATTTTGTTTTAGATTGCTGGGAATCTGGGAAATGGCATCTTTGCCGAAGCTTCAGTATGAAGCTTTTATGGAGAAAGTATTTACATACTTCCTTTCTTACTCATTACCCACTTGAAAACAGAGCAAGGGACTGTTGTTGCTAGAGAATTTTTGTTTAAAAAAATGGATTAAATGTTGACGGTCTACTTTAACTTTCCAACAAATCCTTTAGCTGACTAAAATAAAGATTGGAGAATAAACCAAAGCAACATACAGATGCCCCCCACTTACAGCCATTCATTCAGCAACTGCTTAAAATTATGATGGCACTCAACAAAAGAACTTACAACCAATCCTTAAATGTCTGACCAATGCAGCAACCCCTGGATCATGTGATTGCTGACCTTCTCCATCCATCACCTTCCCACAATTAGAGTCACTAATAGCGTAGGTCACTAGATGCTTGGGTAAGTCTCCCTATGGCAGGGATGTCCAAACTTGGGAACTTTAAGACTTGTGGACTTCAACTCCCAGAATTCCACAAGTCTTAAAGTTCCCAAGTTTGGACATCCCTGCCCTATGGCATTTCCTCATTCACATGCATACACCAGTGTCTTCAATCCCCAGTCTCCCTGGGCTAACATACTAGCAGGAACCCACCAGCAGCATCCTTCCCTGGGCCTTCCTGCACTCACATTCATGCACATGCACACACACACACACATGCACACACCAGGACCCTCCTATCCCAGCCTCCTTGCGTATGTGCCTCATAGTAGCACATGGATTCCCAACTCATGCACAGCCTGTACCAGGCCTCACAGGGCTTTCCCACCCCTCTACCCCATGCTCCATATATGGGACATCCTCCACTTTCTGCTTAATGACACATGTGTCTTGGGGTTACAACAACAACTGGGATTATGTCGACTGCCATTGTGTCACACTTTACGACTTCATCACTTTGCAACAGCAATCTCAGACCCAATTGTTGTCATAATTTGAGGGCTACATGTATTAACGTGGAGGTTTTTAAAGAGTTAATGGTTCTTTAATTGTCTAGTTCAGAAGCTAGTACAGAAGTTACAAATGACGTTTGAATTTCTTACCTTTCGGTAAACAATCATATTTGGAGAACTGTCCTCTTGTTCCGCAGTATCCATGTCACTGGATCCTTGGGCCATGATGAATACAACTCTTCTCAACTAGGCTGCAATGACAAGAATAGTATGCAATAGTAAAATATAAGAAAAGCAGCCTATAGAATGAATCCCAAAACCAAATAAACAGATATAGCAGGCTCTTTAAAATAAAATGTGCTCACCTGCCTTATTCCTGAAATAAATGTGCTCTATCAACATATTCTATTATAAGATGCCTGAAAGGATTTGATTGCTCTGATTGACAACCCAGTTGAAATCATTTTGTTATATGCTACCAAGCAATAATAAGTTTCTGGACTCTCTTACAGTATAGAGTTCTTTGCTTTTGCTTTTTAAAACTCTTGGTCATCGTTTAGTGACAAGAAAATCAAGTCCATATCCACACTCTTGTTTCCTGGGATTTTTCATAAGAATGTGGATGCTACCAGATCTCTGTGAAGATCAATGGACAACGTGGTGGAAGAAGCAAAAAAGAAAGAAAGAAATTTACTCAGTGGCAACTTCTAAGATATTCTCTTGCTCTGGAGGTGAGCAAACACCATAACGGCAAACAAGCAAGCTGATTTGGTCAACAGCAAAAGTTGAGGAAGTAGTCAAAGCCTCACTACATCTTTGTATCCCACAGTCAACTACAAAGCAAAGCAATAGAAAGAACAGAAAGTGCAAGAATGGCAAAGAAGTCCCATCACAGTGGGAGCTCATGACTGTCAACTTTTTGGAAGGAGAAGACACTTAACTTGAACTTTCTTTTTAGCATTCATTTTATTCTCCAAGATAAAATCAAAGCAGAAGGAGCTCTCTAGAAAGCGAAAAGAACCCAGGAACTTCTCTTTTCCCTATACGCAGCCTGCTCTTTTCTTGTACCTCACAAATATTTAACCATTTTGGCCAGAGGTCTACGGTTCCTGTTAGGATATTCAGCCTTATATTGGGTTGACAATATATATGAGCCTATGTTCTTAAGGAGTTATGTAGCTTTAAGAACTGTTTGAATCTGATTGGCTGTGAGTATCAGCTATACTATATAATCAAGGTCAGGAATGCAGCTCATTCCCTGTTCGATTCCTTGTGATCCTGTGCTGAAGCTGTGAAGAAGGAGGAGGATTGTTCTCAATAAGGGTGGAGATAGCATCCATGTATGGGTTATGACCTATCCACACTCTGATTGGACTGAGTCAGATTAATAATTAATTAAGGGTGCTATATAACCCCCTCAGGAGTAGACTCCACCCAGTTTCTGACTCAGTCCAGCTCTGGGACTGGTCCGGTATCATCATCCTCTGAGGAGAATTTCTGAAGAATGGATATCTAGGCCAGCCACCCCTATATATATGCCCACCCGCGAGGTGGTGACTTGACCAGCTAGGGACTTGTCCCATGACGCTAGGTCCGCTCCCCCGACGAGTTCAAGATCTGATGAACCTCACAGAGAAATTCAGGGGTGGCTCATCAAGTGGCCTTGGAGGGGGCGGCCAGAATCGCAGCTCTGCTGTGAGGCCTTTGTTTGTGCCCCCGGGGAGCTAAGCGCGCTGCCTTGGGTGCTTGATGGTCTTGGTGAGTGGCCGCACCTATCTCTGGCTGTCGGGCCCTTGGGGCCTTTGGGGGGAGGCCTCTCCCGTCACCGAGGGCCTCCCGCGCGCTAATCGCCCGGACAAGATGGCGACTGACAGAACCGCGCGCCTAAATCGGAGCCTTACAGGGCTGCCGAGGCTTTCGCCCCTTTGGGGGCCTAAGTGGTGACTGCGCTTGGGGCTACGGCCTCAGAGGCGCCCAACGCCCCCCCCCCCGGGGGCTGCACGACAGGTGAGTGCTATGCTATTGTGCCTTAAACCCTTGATGGGTTGCCTAAGGGACTGCCGGGCTTCGAGGCCCACATAAGGCAGCTGCGGCCTTTGGCTGCTCGCGCACGCGCGATGAGGCTGGGGACGCCAAGGACAGCTGGTGGAGCTGTCTGGCGCTTTCGGGGCCGCTCTTCTCGCCGGGGCTTACCTCGCGCGCAGATGTTCTGTTTCGGAACACCCCCCCCCACGCCCTCCTGGGCTAGCAGTGATGCGGCGGGCCTGGCAGGGCCGCGCGGAGGTGCGCGAGCGGCCTGAAGCTTCCGGCGCTCTCCCACTCAGGTAAGGACGTGGCCGGCCCGCCAGGTCTGCAGGCGCCGCGCAGAAGCACACCACGGCCGGGGGCATCTCGCTCCCTCCAGAGCCGGTAATGAAGCGGCCGGCCTGTCGGGCCGCAGGGGACGCGCGGGGACGCGCAAGCGGCCTGGAACCTCCCGACCCCTCCGGGGTGAGCGAGGACGCGGCGGGCCTGTCAGAGCCGCAGGAGCCGCACGGCGGCGCGCGAGCGACCTGAAGCTTCCGGCGCCCTCCCACTCAGGTGAGGACGTGGCTGGCCCGCCGGGTCTGCAGGCGGCGCGCGGAAGCGCACCACGGCCTGGAGCGTCTCGCTCCCTCCTGAGCCGATAACGAAGCGGCCGGCCCGTCGGGCTGCAGAGCGCGAGGGGACGCGCAAGCGGCTTAGAACCTCCCGAGCCGTCCCCGAGCAAGTTTAAGGCGGCGGGCCTGTCGGGGCCGCCGGAGCCGCGCCGGTCACCAGGGAGGCGCAGCGCGCGCGCACGCACGCCGCACGATCATGGCCGGCGGGGTAGGGGTTTCGCCAACATGGCTGCCCCTGATGGGGCCCGTCGGTGGCGCTGGGTGCCCAGCAGCCCCTTTCTCCGGCTCCAAGTCGATGTCATGCCTACGGCGATCCCTGGCCCCGCCCTGTCGCCCTTTTCTGGTCGGGGACTTGCAGTCTGACCCCCACCCACGTGGGGTGCCGGGAGGGGGTGTGCGCCCTTGGCGAAGGCCCCCCCCTTTTTTTTGTCGGCCAGATTAGGAGCTCAAAAGGTTCAAGGGGAGTGACGTGGCATGCCTTGGGGGGTGAGGCCGCCCGAGCGAGCCCAGGGTGTCGCCCCTCCTTGAACTGGGGCCGGGCCCTTTGTATAGCGCCAATTTGGGCCTTTGGCTGTACTGGCCTCACTTACTGACGGAGGCCCCACTTGGCGGCGCATCGGCCGCAACCGCCGGGGACCCTCGGGAAAGTGTCCGGGCTGTTTGGACACATGGCCTACTGGTCCTTACATCTCCGTCGGCGGGGTCCTGCCCCAGGGGCCGTCGGGGGCAAGGTCAGGGTTCCGGCCGCCAGCGGCTGCAATCCCCTGTTCATTTAATTTATTTATTTAGTTAGTGAATTTATATCCCGCCCCTCTCCAAATGGACTCAGGGCGGCGGTTTGACCCGTCTTCCAAGCCAGAGGCCCGGCTACTGGGCGACCAGGTTAACCTCTGGTTCGGTCCGTGATGCTTGGGCTCGGGGCCAGGGCACCGGGGTTCTCCACGGCCCGAGACTCTGGCCGGTGTCTAACCTATGGCCCTTCATACTGGCTTGTTCCCCCGGGGATCTCTTCATGGCACGGAGGGCTTTGCCCTTAAGCTCCGCACGTTTGCCCTGGTACGGCCCTGGTTGACCATGGCCATGGTCGCCTCCACTGCGGTACGATTGGCTGGGATGCTGACCATACCTGGCCCAGGCGGGCACTCCCCTGGTTCGGTAGGCACGAGGGGGCTTAGCAGCCTTATGTTTGGGCCGCCCCGTTCTCATGACCGGCACCCCCGGCAGGTAGTCGGCTAGCTTCACAGGCAGGGCCTCCTGGGGCTTCTTCGGCAGCCGCTTGTGGTCAGTTCCTCCACGGCCCCTCCAACTTCCCCCCTGTCTTTCTGCGACTATGTCTGGGGGTGTTCCAGCCTCGACTCTTGCATCTCCAGTTCTCTCGGGCCTGGGGCTCACGCCCAGTTCACAGCAGGCCCTGTATCAGGTTCCACCTGTCAGCCCTCCTGGGCTATATCTCCGGATTTATCTTTCGGCCGTCGGCTATGTCTCCGGCATTGGTGGGCAGAGTAAGGACTCGGCCGGGAGTGCGCCCCACGCGGTATACGGCAACGCGTCAGTAGGGGGACCCTCGGCCTTTGGTGTACCGACAAGCACGTGTGATTCCGGCTGCTGTCCTTCCGACCCCAGAACGGGGTCGGGCTCCCTGCGCCCGCGCCCGATCATCAATTCAGGGCTCGAGTTCTGGTGTCTCACCTCATATGGGCTTTCTACTGTTGGGGGCGCCCTTGGATACGGGGATTGGTCGGCACGGCTACACCATTACCCCTTTGTTCCCTGACCCGGAGAGTGGGTCTCCAGGGCCGTTCGTTGGGTGTGGTTTCACTCCACTGGGGGGTTCCGGCCACCGCGGCCTAGGGCTTCTCCTCGTTCATGGGGTGGGTCTTGTCCGAGCTACCGTGGCTCAGGCCCTGGCTCCGTTGTCCATGGCTCCGGGCCCAGGGACTTGACGAGGATCTCCCGGATGGGAACCGTGATTCGGCCTCTCCCCAACAGGGGGTCTGTTCTACTTTCACGTCTTCCGTAGGCCGGAATTTCTGTTTTTCTTTGTTCTTATTAGACGGTCTTTGGGGGCGGATTACCTGTCCTCTATTTTCCTTATGGGCTCCGGGTTTGCAGATCCAGGCTCTCCCGGCTCTTGCGGGGGCTAGTTCCCATCAGAGACGGAGCATTGTCTCTACGCGACAGGGCCAGTTTGATCTGACGTCATAGTCCAGGTGTTGGTCGGCGTGCCTCTGGACACGGGACTTACGTTCCTTTCTGGTCAGTAGGCGTTGCGTCGTTAAGATACGACTAAACTACGATTCTTTCCACTCGCGACGTGGCTCGCTCTCAGGGGCTGCCATCGCCATCTGGCCGCACCCGGCGGCCTTCGCGTTGAGTTGGATCCCCAACTTGACTAGGCGGTCGCAGGAAGTGGCTTTGGAGGTTTGACCCGCTCAGACGTTTCCTTCGCAGCTCGGGCTCCAGTGGGTCTCAATGGTCTATATCGTTGGTCTATGCAAGCACATGTCTGGTTTTGGAGCCGGCTTTCGGGAGTTGACCCTCGGTCACCTCAGCTGGCTTCGTTGGTGCGCTAATGGCTCATGGCGGTTCAACTCGTGTGGTATTGGTTCGTCAGTGCCGGGACTTGGGGCCCCTGGCTGGAGGCCCCAGCTCATGCTCTGGGGGTAGGACCCAGGTCCTAGCCTTTGTCCCCCTAGGCCGACCGCTGCTCAGTGGCTGACTTCGCGCGGGCGGTTGCGCTCGGCTAGACTTGGGTGGATCCGACCGCAAGAGGATTTTGTTCCTCGTGAAGTCTAGGACTTCCTCTTCCTCTTTCTCTCTCTCTTGACCTCCCGGTCATTTTGCCTCACCTGCGGGCACTTGGCTATTTGTGGGTCCGGGATCATCTCCCTCCCTTCCTCCATTGTCTCCCACCGCTCTGTCCCTCCCTTTGGGCATCTTGCGGCTGGGGCGGTACAGGGGTCGCGTTGGTACTTCGCCTTGGCCCCCGCCTTCGGGCGCTCCGAGCACTCCTTCGGGAGTGGTTGGGGAGCTTGCAGGCATGGCAATTTCTGTGGTCTTTCGGCGTTTGCCCCGATTGCGCTAAGGGATGGTCGTTTCCGCGGTCCCGACCTACAAGCGCCCATTGGTTTTTCGCTGGCAACGTTCAACGTGGCCTATTGGTCAGCCCTCGTTATTCGACGGGGATGATCTTTCCGGGGCTGCCGTCGTGTTCCCGTGGCCGGGTTTCTTTCAGGATGACTTTGCGTAGCAGTATCCCCTCCGTAGGCCCTTCGCTGATAGGCGGGGGCCTTGGGGGGAGGGATCAGTTTGTGCCTTACAAACGGATGGACTCTCATTCCCAGGACCCTTTGGTCTGCCCCTTCCGGCCTCGAACATCGCCCTTGTTTTCCGGACTGGCATAAGGTTCCCTGATGGGGGCCAGTCCTTGCCTTCTGTGGCCTTTGCCAGATCGTACCTGTTCGGTCTGGCGCCAATCCTCTGGCCGGTCCCCACTGGCCAGTGGTGTCCTTCGGGGTGATGGATTGACCCGCCTCTCTAGGGGCCTCGGTCTTGGTAAGAGGGACAACCGCAGGGGTTGTCTGGCACGGTTGGGTTTGTCCCCTGGTTTCTCGGGGGGCCTTGCGGGCCCCTCGGAGTGCCCTGACTTTTGTGGGTCTGGCGTCATTTCTTGAGGGCCTTATTGGATGTACAGCTTCTTTCCTCGGGTCTGTCATGGCCTTGGCCTCTCTTCAACCACTTTCCCTTGCTCGGGGGCTCCCCGTGGCGCCGTGAGTTCTTGGTTCTGGTGAGGGTGTCAGGAGACCCTACGCAGTCTGGCGGACAGACGCTGCCAACGGCGGGTCTGCACTCGCGCACATGGCCACCGTTTCGATATGTCTTGAGATGGTTTCCCAGTCAGGGCTCGGCTTGGAGGTGATGTGATCCTCACCTCCGTCATCCCCGTTGAGGTGCACGGCGTTCCAGTTGGTTTTTGGCTACTGCTGGATTGTGTGAAAGTGTCCGGCTTTCGGTCTACTTTGCGCCTGGGTCTGCTGGTCTGTACTCGATCCCTCCCTGTGAGGCGCTAGGGCTTTGGTATGTCCCATACATGGATGCTATCTCCACCCTTATTGAGAAAGGGCGTTGGTACTTACCTGATACGCCTCTTCTAATAAGGGGGAGATAGCATCCGGCCCATCCCTTCTCTCGTCCTGACCAGCTTGGTGTTTTTTGGTTTTGTTTTGTTTTGTTTTGGTTTGGTTTTTTTGTGAGATGATACCGGTGAGTCTGATTATCCTTTCCTTCGTCGAAAACTGGGTGGAGTCTACTCCTGAGGGGGTTATATAGCACCCTTAATTAATTATTAATCTGACTCAGTCCAATCAGAGTGTGGATAGGTCATAACCCATACATGGATGCTATCTCCCCCCTTATTAGAAGAGGCGTATCAGGTAAGTACCAACGCCCTTTTTGCATCACTGTGAGATAATTGTGTTTGGTGTTGGACTGTTGTTATTTGTTTGAGAGTTAGTCGGAAGAAGCATTTTAGTTTCTACAAAGTAAAGACTATTTATTTTCTTACTATCACTGTTTTAGAGTTTGTTTGTGGTTACAGCAACGTATCTCTTTACTGTCCGGTGAATTACACTATTCCGCATTTATTTGCTAACACTGGTTAAGGGACCAGTTGTGACACTGGTTCTGAACCCAGAGTTGCTAACAGTTCCCCTGGCTAATCTTCTAGGAAACACAGAGGTGGGAGGAAGGTGACAGGATATCAAGGCTGGGGACGCCATGTCACCAGCTCAAGTTTTATGACTGATTTTTCAATTTTATACCATACCATAGTTCACAAAAAGTATCGCCAAGTCCAAAAGGCCATCCAGGGATGACAAGCAGGATCCAAAAATGAAGACATCCTTCAGAAAATAGAAGTTTTTCCAGAAAAACAAGGACACGAATATAGGAGCACTAAACTAAATTGTTACAATGAAACAATGAGACACCAAAAAGATGTTTTTCTCCCAGACTGCATCGCTAACAGTGATGAGTCCAATAATAAAAATATTTAAATATGCTAGGTGATTCCATTTATGTAGAGCAAATAATTTTTAAAAAAATAAATAAAGTACTGATGGAAAATTAAGAAAGTTCATAACAATGTGCCTCTTCCTTCATAATCAGTGAGACACCAATCTTTTAAAAGAGATCCAGAAAATTAAAAGGTGATACTTTTAATGTGTATTGTAGATAATTGGGATGAAGATGCTATCTCAGTTGCAATCAAGCATATAGGACAGTGTACCACTCAATAATGAAGAAATGTAGCCTCTACTACTCCAATCAATAAGAGCTCTAATATCTTAACAGTGAATCTATGCTTCATCTCTTAGCACACTCAACTCACAATCATTTCATGGCATCATGCAGTCAGTCAAAACAATGGGGGAGGAAACATTTCAGAAGGAGGCATTGTGGAGGTTGCTGTGTGCCAGCGCTTCCCAGGCCTGGCTAAATTACCCAAAATTGGGTAAAAGTGGTTTCTCGTTGGGTAACAGCACACGAACCCATTAATGGTTTTGCAGAGCAAATGACTGAGCTTAGGTCATGCAGTCAGTGCAGAATGTTGTTTGAAGAAAAGAAGATTTGGCGTATTTACTGTTAACATTTTACAATGAATGTCCTGTGGTAGCTGGGGAGGCTATGATGCAATTATTGCTGTTTCAAAGTTCCTGCACAGTGTGTGAAGTAGGATTTTTTCACTCTTGCCTTCATGCAAGAGTGACCGTTTGCTGAACTACAAAAATGGTTTGGGGTAACCAAGGAAAAAGGTTGGAAAGTACTGCCATGTGCCCTGGATTAAGCCAAATATCATAGTGGCAATACAAAATGCTCGAATATTTTGGTCGCTGCTGAAAAAGATGGAAAGCAGGTTTTTCTTTTCAAGTAAATATTTCTTGCAAAATTGACTCTACTAGCCATGCTCCCAGTGAGCCATTTCTATTACATTACTGCTTGGGCAGAAATAGGTCCTCTTTGAATCATATCGAAAAGAAGCACAAAACAAAAATGGCCAAATAAATATTTAACAATAGATGTTAATTCCCATGAAATATAAAACCAACAAATCACTTCTATTCCAGAATATCAGAATACAACATGTATTAAACTCTGTCATGACTGCATGCATGCCTAATTAGAGGAAGGGGAGGGAAGGTAAAAGGGAGCATTTAATATTTTTGCTACAAAGCAAAACTTAGAAAAAGAAATCAGTCCGTAACCAATAATTGTTGCATCATTTATCTAGAAGATGCAAAAAAAATGAGCTCTATTATTTTATGCCTGAAGATAAGGATGTTTAAAGAAATCAGAGTACTTTTTCATACAATCTTACACATGAATATTTATGAGACAGTTCCACTGTGTTCAATGGGACTTTCTCATAGCTTAGGATATCTAATTAATGAACTCGGTAAGACTTCATTTTGAGTAGACATAGAATTGTACTTGGTTATTTTTAACACCCAGAAAACTATCACTGGGCAGCGATTTAGATTCAAAAGGCAAAAAGAGATTTGAAGTTGACATTGGTCATATATGCACTATTGGAAAGAGCAAGTTTGTGCTCATCTAGGGTTTTGCAAATGTTAGACAGTCCTGCAAAAAAAAATATGCATTTGTCTTAAGGTATTACCAAAAGGTAATATATGTTCATCCAGACATGCTCCAAATGTCTGTATGTAGTTCAAATCCAGATCCCTAGGAAGCGCTTTAATTAAAAACAGGACATAAAAATGAGCTTGCAAATGACGATATAAACTTCTCATCAAATTCAACTGCCCTAACTATAGCAACTCATACCAAATTACATTAAGAACTGGAATGGAATTATGCACATCTGACAAAATATAAGTGGACTGCATTTATTATGATTCAGTCAGGTAAAGTATGATTCAATCCATGGACTAAGGTGAAGAAGAAAAAATAGAGTGGCTTGGAATATGCTCAAATTGACATGAGAGTTGGGTCAATTTGATAAAATATTTTCCTCCCAAAGAGATTTCCCGCTTGAGCAACAGGTTTTGGAAACTGGGGCTAAAGCTCCATTTCTATTATTAACATTCGATATGGACCCTTCCTGTAATATGAAGATTATTCAAACCTGTGTAAATTAAAGAAGTGTTATAGATCAGAAACAGCAGAACAAATAAATAATTATTCCAGCTCAAATTTCTCTACCATTTTGTTTTGCAGACTGGAATTATTACAACCCATCATAAAACAATACATGGGTAAAAGCTGCTTCAGAAGTTGTTTCCACTCCACCCCCCCCCCCCCAAGCTACTATTTCTGTATGTTTGGATGACAATTCTTATTATCATCTTCACCTAGCAAGCCTGGAGAATGAGTAAAACTGTGCTGGTCCTGTAGAACAGGGGTCTCCAACCTTTGCAACTTTAAGTCTGAAGGTCTTCAGCTCCCAGACCTCTCCAGCCAGCGTTGCAAAGCTGGCTGGAGAGGTCTGGGAGCTGAAGTCCTTCAGACTTAAAGTTGCAAAGGTTGGAGACCATTGCTGTAGAAGAGCAAACATCCTGAGAACCAAATGACAAAAACCCTGCTAGTTTTCCATAAGCAACTGGAGACTTGATTTTCCTCCTGGGTGTAGCCAATAGGTTTGATCAACTCTAAATATATGTGCTGTCTCAGGCATATATATTTTAATTTTTGTTATTTGTTGCTGTATTAATTGGATATTAGTCAGCAGTGTTGCATAGCCATTAGCAATACAATTGAATAAATGAACATACACATTTGTGCCAAACAGATTGGGTAGGATTGCTTTAATCTTTCATGTTTGCAAAGTTCACTTTCACATTCAAAGGACTACTATTAAAAGCAATATTTTATGAGAAACATTTCTTTACCTGCCATAGTAGATATCTTAGAATCGTACATCTGGAAGGGACATTGGAGGCATCCACCAGAATGCCTACATCCATCTCACAATTTTGAACTAGGTATTGCTTATCCAGTACCTTTGCATCTGATTTTTCCTTCCATAAATGTAGGTCCTTGCTTTTCCCATCACTGAACTACATCCTGTTGGATATTTTCTCCCAGCCAGAAATTTACTCCAAGTTTATTCCTTGGATGAATGACATTCTTTGGGCACTAAAAATATAATCCTAAAGGATATTATCAACAATTCAAGATATATCCCAATGGCCCCATTTGAAATGACAATGCACACTCTACTTTAATCCTCATCAGGTCTAAAAACAAAAATCAACAACAGTGAAACCCCTTTTATCACTAATGATCTCAAATGAATTTATCAATACAGCTTAGGATGACTGGGTTTATAGTTCTAACAATTCACCTGCAGAACCTAAGCAAGAGATATTAGAATGCTTCCGATCGATCTTACCAAGGTCTAACTACCAAGGATTCTAACAGGGAAGTTAATCCTTGGGGAATGCTTATTCCAATTTGCCTGAATAACACTTTAAGCCCTCTCTGAAGGACAAGAGGGAAATGACAATTATTTATAAAGGATATATTTCACAAAGCGTGGCTGGTCAGGTGATATTAACTAGGATGTATAATTGAGTCCAATGGGACTCTATGGGATTGATTTCACCTACTTGTTTTTTCTTGTGTCTTCCCACATTTTATCTCCAAGTCAGAGCATTAGTCCATCTATCTACCTTAGTCCTGCTTAAGATAAACTCTTTAGGGCTTCAATTGGGATCTTTCTCTGCCCTTACCTGAATTATTAAACTAATTATTTAAACCAACTTTGCTTCAATAGAATGCTAAAAAAAAAAAAAAGACTAATAAAAAGACCTCAAAATAAATAGAAGAGCAAATGCCTCAAAGTTATGCAAGAGCAAATATAACCTAATCTGCGAGCATATAAACACTAATTTGTAAAATTTGGGAAACAGGTGAGATTTCAAGTGCCCATCTTTAATATTTGTGTCCAAATGGTCATATTCATTTATTTAAATTAGGAATTATTTTTTTTAACATATCTAAGACTGGAGACCAAACATAAGTAAAACAGTACTTCGTGAAAGGCTTCTTTGTTAGTGTGTTAATTTTTCAACTAAATCTGTTTTTAATACTTTTCAGTTCCATTTATCCAAACTAATACAGTATGTATTTTAATTTTGAATATTCTAATTTTATGCTAGAACTTTGTGAAATCTAACAAATAACCTGATTTAAATTAAGCAGTTTCATTCTCTAACAGAAAAGAAACCTCTCTCTCTCTCTCTCTCTCTCTCTCTCTTTTATACAGCTAAAGAATTGTTATGTCACTATATTGCTTCATCTCTAGTCAATTCTGCATTAAACCTATGGTTTATTTGTCATCTTATTCATTAATCTTCTATTTATGATTTCAAATACTGTTGCTAAGGTGATGTTTACGCAGAGCATTGGGTAACAAGAGAAATGCCTAGCTTTTGTGTATTCACTATTATCTGAATGCTTCAAAATTATCTAATATACATATACAGTAGTCAGAAGCAAAGTTGTTTCCCAAAACTAAGCTTGATCATCACTTACAAAAACAACTGCTAGAATGCTTATTCTTAACTGAATAAAATAAAATATTCAGTTGGAAAGGAACATACCTAACTCCCAAGCCTGGCTACAGATTTTATTTGACATGACAACTTGTCATTTCAAAATAGGACTTGAAGGTTCGCTGATGTTGTGATTCTGACATTTGTAAGAAAACAGGACTGAGAATATTAGCTTTCCTGTACTCTATCCAGATTTTCAGTATCAGTTTGTAGCCTAATAAAATTGCAGTTGCTTATTTCTTGTGTGAAATCATCTTCCCTTGAGGAATCACTCCTGTTTCAGAAAATGAACTCATTTATCAATAGAGATATGCTGTTGGTAAATTGCGATAGCCTTTTGTCCACCATTTCAAATAAGGCACACTAATAAGGCTGTTATAGTATGCCTTATTTTAATTGTGATGCATCTGACATGAATAAACAAATAAACCATCAAGGTGTTAGTTATCATCTTCAAAGCGCTCCATGGCTCGGGACCTAGCTATCTGCGAGATCGGATCCTGCCCCACACATCCTCACGACCGATTCGCTCCCACAGAGAGGGGCTTCTCCGGGTGCCGTCCACTAGACTTTGTCAGCGGGCGACGCCCAGGGGAAGGGCGCTCTCTGTGGCGGGCCCGGCCCTCTGGAACGACCTTCCCCCTGATATTAGAACGACCACCGACCTCCGCTCCTTCCGGGTAAAATTGAAGACCCATCTCTTTCGACTGGCCGGCCTTGAATAGTTCTCTCTGTCTTTTAATTACAAATTTTAATGGGTTTTAATTATATATTTTTAGCATAGGTAGATTTATTTAATTTTATTTTAAGTAATGTTTGTATTTTGTATATTGTTTTTAATTATGCCTGTGCACCGCCCCGGGTCCCTGTGGGGAGAGGGTGCGGTTAATAAATCTTAATTTGAATTTAATTTGAATTTGAAATCTGAAATCAACCCAATCTTGACCTGATATATAAAAACTGGGATTTGGTGGGGCAGTGTTCCACAAAACTAAAATCAAATCCAAATCCATGGAGAACAGGTTAATATTTAGAATATATAAAGGAATCTCAAAGTTGAGATGCAAAATATTTTGAAATATAAAGTCAGTGCTTCTTCATACAATGCTTTCATTTAATGTATTTATTAGAGATAAATCCATTAAATGACCTATAATTTTAATGCCCTAACCATAATAAAGTGACACTACACAAAGAACTTGGTCAACACTCATGACAGAGCAGTACATATATCGGCAATTTTATTGATCCTTTATTTTTTTTTCTATGAACGGAAAGCAAAATACTCTTGTAAAATGTTTTGCCACCACATCAAAGTATCTTCGGCTAACCTGAAGCTATTCTATAAAAGAGCAAAATCACCTTCACTTGAAAATACCTGCTATCATTTTCATTAATCTTTAATATCTAGTATTAATAAGGAGAAAAAAATATATCTCCATCTCCTCTCTTTAACCTTCCATGTATTTATAAAACTGGCATGATCAAAGAGAAAGAGAATGTGTTCTTTTTGTAGTCCAGACACACCGGATATTTACCCAATACTTATTACATTTGCTATTATTGGTTGTTGGGAGAGCCAAGAAAGAAACATCAGCATGATTTTGCTATGCAAGTCCAGCAATGGTGGGTTCCAGATCTCCTTCCAACCAGTACGTTTGGAACGGGCCCAGCAGCATCCATATGGATGTGCACAGCGCATGCACACACGTGTGCAGCGTGCACATGCATCTTACCGCCTCAATGCCAGCTGCTCAATGGAGCATTGCATAGGCGCTGTACACATCATGCAAGTGCGAGGAGACCAGTAAGGAGCTCAGGCAGGCGGGTGGGCCCTCCGGAGCATCGTACCAGAATGGTATCCAGTACTCTGGTACGCCCATACTCGGTCGTACCGCCTGCAACCCACCACTGTCCAGGTAGAATCTGGAGAGAAGAATTCAGTATACCTTTGACAGGAGATAAAATTGTTGGTAGAACTCTGGAGGTTGTAGCAATATCAGAGGCAAATAGCCTATACAAAACTACAGCTTTACAACGCAAACATCAAAATCTGAACTTATCTTCCTGAGAGCAGCATTTAATTATTTTAAAGCAGTTGACCTCATTGCCAAGCCCTTTTCTCCTCCCTCAAATTAGCTTCCAGATGAATCTGGTGAATCTGAGCTGAAATGTAACCTGTATTTTCCCATTTTGAAATGTTACTGAGAAAGCAGCTGTCCACATGTCAGTGATCTTTCGCCAACACTTTCTACAACTAACCCAGTTATTTCCTACCGCTAGTCATCCAATATCTGATTCTTTAGTACCAGCACTAGATAACATAAGGAGACTTGAAGCTAACTAGTCTCTAGGGTTGTGGAAAAGCCCTTTCTCAGTTCCAAGCAGAGCGACTTGTTTACATTCTCCTGCCTTTCCCCCAAGGAGTTTAAGGCAGCCATATACGGCTCTATCCTGTCCTCCTTGTTGTCATTGTATCCTCAGAGAAATCCTGCGGGGTAGTTTCGCTTATTAATGCAACATCACCTATTGAATATCATAAACTTGAGGTTCTCTATTCTTAATCCAAAAATAAGCAGCCTAGTTTGTTGTTGTTCTTCCTAAAAAATATTGTGAGAAATTGCTATGCTGCAAAGAAAGAGGCAGCCTCAAACATATTGATGTAGCCTCTTAAGACATTAAAAAATGATGGAAGGTTGCAGCCCAGAGCTTTGTTCATTAATGTTTACCTGTTCAAAAAAAGTGAAGCAATGAAAATTTCCTGAGGATTAAAGAGTAAAGGAGGCTTCCATCAATTTGCTTCTAATAAATGAGAATTTTATAACCAGACATCGCATTCATAGCACCTACTTCTCAAAGAGGCATGACTCTGCTGGCTGCCTTTTTAACAGACCACCCATCCACATACTCTCAGAAATTCACCTCGCCATCCCCTTCATTCTCTTCTCAGCCTTATTTCAAAATTCAAGCACATGGGGTCACTTTGAAAGCCTGAATGCCTTCACATGCAAGACTTAAATGATCTAGGTGTGCTGTGTGATACTTTGGAACACCACATAGCGAATAGAAAAGGGCTGGTTTGAAGACCTCTAGTCTAGTCCAAATAAAATAACATTTTTTTATTTTCCAAAATAAAGCAATGTACCTGAAATTGTGGCCTTGCTTTAGATGATATTATTTAAAGGCAACTTTCTGGAAAACTGATAAATATCTAAAGCTCACCCACCTTTTCCATAAAAACAAAATACTAGACCAATGATGGCTAACCTTTTTCCCATTGCGTGCCAAAAGCGAGGGGGGTCACGGGCAGACGTGCCCACACCCATATTCTATGCACATATGACCCCCACCATTCCCCCCACTTTTGGTGCACAATGGACCCGTTTTTTGCCCTCCCCAGGCTCCAGGGGCTTTTTAGGAGCCTGGGGAGGGCGAACACAGCCTCCCCCACCCACCCCTAGAGACCCTCCGGAGACTTCAGGAGGCTTCCCTGAAGCCTCTGGAGGGCGAAAAACGGCCCTATGAGAAACCCAGAAATTTTGCCGTAGGGCAGGGATGTCCAAACTTGGGAACTTTAAGACTTGTGGACTTCAACTCCCAGAATTCCCCAGCCAGCTATGCTATGCTGGCTGGGGAATTCTGGGAGTTGAAGTCCACAAGTCTTAAAGTTCCCAAGTTTGGACATCCCTGCCGCAGGGCAAAAAACGCAACCCAGAAGTTTGGGAATGGACTTTTGGTTTGCCCGTAGGACTGTTTTTCGTCCTCCAGAGCCTTCAGGACGCTTTCCTGTATTGATAAGGGGGGAAAGCGCAAAAATACATAAAATGGCCACAGAATCTCAGGCAAAACTGCAAGGGGATATGCCCAGGGCAAGAGCAACTGCATGACTAACACGGAATCCGTTGTTTCAACTGGGAAGGATAGCAAGACATGAGGTAACTGACACCAACAAGTCCTACCTTGTGCATTGAGCACCAAACAAATTTTTCTCATCAAAATGCATCAAGTACCAAATTTGATGAGTTTCAAAGTACCAAAGTGTGACTGTCCTGTTGCAAACTGCACCTCTTAGGAACAGGCAATGTTTTTTAAAAATGTGATTTGTTGGAAGCTTTATTTCAGTATTGACCAAGTTTCCAAATCTGATTCCTGATTTGGAAAGCTTGTAAAGTACAAAATGTTTCAATCAAGGATAGGTAAGATGTAACCATCCAGGTATTATTGTACACTAACTTCTACTACTTGTGAAGATGAAGAGAATGGTGGTCTTCTCTAATCAAGACTATTATGCGCCAATTCTTACTTATTCTTCCTAGTGTTCTGTCTGAAGTGACAGTTGCCCTATATCTGTGATGGCGAACCTATGGCACGGGTGCCATAGGTGGCATGCGGAGCCATATCTGCTGGCACCCGAGCCATCAGCTCCACCGCAGATGTGCGTGCCAGCCAGTTGATTTTTGGCCTTCCAGAGGGCCAGGGGAGGCCATTTTTGCCCTCCCAGCCTTCAGGAAAGCCTCCAAAGCCTGGGGAGGGCAAAAACACCTGCCGGACGTTCATTTCTGGAGGCTTTCCTGGAGCCTGAGGAGGGTGAAAATCACCTCCCCCAGCCCCCTGGAGGAATTACCAAGCTCAGTTTGGAGGCGAGCAATCTGGCTTGGGGGTGGGGGTGGGGGTGGGGAGTGTGTGTGAGATTGTGCACACATGTGCATGTGGGGGGCTCTTTGCATTATGATTGCTGGCACGGACGAACGCTATTACACATGCAACCTCACATTTTTGGCACCCAACAACAAAAAGGTTTGCCATCCCTGCCCTATATCATTCTGGGCATGTAATTAGATATCAAAATAAGACCTGGAATACAGTGTTTCAATTCCCCATCTAACCATGGAATTCTACTGCTTTTGGACTGTTATAGAGTCTCTTTAGACTGAGATTGCTGGAATATAAATTTAATAAATAAATACTACACTTCAAATAATTTCTTAATCATGTCTGTCTCACAGGAGTGTTGTGAAGATAAAATTGAGGGGAAAATTATATCTGCCTTGAGCTTCTAGAAGAAAGCCTAGATCTAAATAAACCAGACAACGATTGCATTTATTTTAAATACAGGGTTAAATTGTTGCATACTTGCTCACTGAGAAGATCATTGCGGTGTGCCTGTCAACATTTTTGCCATACGCTAATTAAATAAATCAGAGTTACTGTAAATGTTTGCAGGCCTAGGTGTTTCTATGGTATAGTACTGGGCACCTATATTCCTTGCTGTGCATGTGCATCTTGTGTTGGTGATTTTATTCTCAGCCGCAGCATAATAATGGGCCAAGAGTTACTTTAACATACCCATCAAATTAGAATAATGTATCATCTACTCCATCAAGGATGATGCCTCCTGCTGCTCCCAGAACAGTTTGTAAAAGGAAAAATGCATGGTTGGCAAAAAAAAAAAAAATCAGTCTGCCACACTACAGAAAAACCAAAACAGAGGTACGCACCATGAAATTGCTTGCACTTATATAAAAAGCTTTCCACATTAAAGCCATGATTGATAGACAGATAGATGGATAGATAAATAAATAAATAAATAAATAAAGTCATACACATCCTGTTCTCACCTAGGCTTCCTGAGACAGTAAAAATCACACACCGAGTCCCCTAAACCCTCTTTTTATTTCAATGGCTGTGAATTATGTTCATTCACAGCCCGTAATCCCAAATAGTTTGCAAAAAGCCCGACAGAAGTCTGCCACAGTCTTTCGGGATAAGGCTCCCCCTGTTCCTATGCCTCGCTGATGTCCGACTCTGGAAGCTGCAGAGGCAGCACATAACTCCCAGATGGCCTTAGCCCCCTCTCTGCCTCTGACGCAGAGCCCTCGTCTGAGCCGTCCCCAGACTCCAGGACTGGCCAATGTTCCTCCCCAACCTTCTCACTGTCTGAATCTGCTGCCAGCTCTGCAGGCTGCCGGCAGATCACAACATTTCCAAAGAGTTCAGCTAGACATCAGGATTTTGCATTGCAATCAGCAGAGAGATCCAACTGGTAGTAGGGTTGTTCCATAAGAGACAAAAGACAAGTGGATCAGTGGTAGCCCTTGTAGGGGAGAGTCCTGAATGGTGTTTGGTTTTTTTTCTGTGTTCACATTACCGCTGCACTCTCATTATTTTTTCACGTGGAAGAAAAGCAGGAGGGGAGATTTTTTTTTAAAAGAAAAGTTGATTTGAGTGAAAATAACCATTTAATTATTTTTTTTAATTAACTGAACATTCTGCAGAAATTGGTGGGGGCGTTTTCAATGTCATTTCAAATATCATGCTGACCCACTGAGTTCCACAGGTAAAGGGAAGCAGGTGAATAGAAACACTGAAGAGAGGCTCTCAGGTTCCTATGGTCCAGTGGGAACTCTGGGAGTTGAAGTCCAGACATCTTCAAGTGGACAAGGTTGAGAAACACTGCTATGGTCCCTCCCAACCGAACCCTTTCTGTTTCAACTCTCCCCATCTCTCATACACTGAACCCAGCATTTCCCAGTCTTTGTAACAAGGCTGTTAAGGAGCAGAGACTGTTCTCAACTATTCTGCTCCATCTCACCCATCAATTCCCTGTAAATTAGATCAATCATTTCCCCAGTTCTCGGGATTCGGAGAGACACTCAACAGAGAGAAGGTCGTAACTCCTTGACATTAAGTACGATTACTTTTTTAGTCCTTCAACCTATACAGCTGCCCAACTTACAGTGACTCTGGGTGGTATATTAAAATTAAAAACAACCATAAAACAATGCATATCAAAACAAAACCCAAACAAATCCTGGCAAGTGAGGTGATTGATTCATATACTTCTATTCTTTCTAGAGTGGAGGTGAAAATATGCAAAGAAAACCAGGAAGCTGCAATCCAAACAACCCTTGTGTGATGAATATATTGGAAACAAAGATTTCAATTATTCTCGTTTAATTTCAGACTGAAGAGGGGAAATGTACAGCAACGGTGTATTTGTGGTTCATCAATAAACCTGTAACAGCCCTTCCCCTCTTTTGCAAGAAGCAGAAACAACTCCAACCGTCAATCACAGCCAGGGCTTGGTGTCACCTTGATAAGTGACAAAGGCTTCTTCTGAATAAATGAGTTCAGAAAGAATCAATGTAGCTATTATCAAAAGTGAGCATCTCAAAAGGGCTGTAACAAAATTCCAACCACGAATCTGTTCAACTGTCTAAAGCAAGGGTTACCAACCTTTTGGACCTCAGGGACCACTAAATTCATTATTTTAAATCCCGTGGACCACTAATATGATTTTTTTTAAAAAATAAATAAATAAATAAATAATATTTAGTGCAATATAAAAAATGCAAATAAATTTTCTGTGGACCACCAAATTTTTTTCACAGACCAGCAGTGGTCCACGGACCAGTGGTTGGTGACCACTGATTGGTGACCACTAGTCTAAAGATTCTAAAGACTACTGGTCTAAATTAAAGCAACTTGTTCTTCCCTTTCCAATCCCAGTTGCAACTGTTTTAAGACTTGCACCTTTCATAGTTCAGAGGTGTGAGGTATCTGAAATTGCTCTGAACCTGCTTTTATGGACTGACAGAAGCTTTCATGAGCTAATCACCCATTGCTACAAGAAAGAAGACTTCCTTCACATCTAGTTTGTACATACACACACAAGGAAACAAACAAAACCTTTACATCCAAGCTTCTTTTCTAACTCTTGGGCTCCTGTGTGAACACATATCATCCAGCTAAATAAGAGGCAACTTAACCCACAGCTCCTGTGGCTTGCATTGAAGCAAATATGGATCCTATTTTTATGCACACTTTTTTTTCTCCTTTTTCGACTGCTTGTTGAAACTATGCACAGCATAAGGCAATCATTGCCAAGACCTTCGTAGAAGACCCTTGTGTGAGAATGTTATTCCCGTGAAATATTATAGCAGAAGTGTTATGTTGGTTTTAGAGGGACAAGGCTGGAAGTGTGTTTCTTAGTGTAGTCTAAGTATACAATATAAGATAGCAGAGTTGGAAGGGACCTTGGAGGTCTTCTAATCCAACCCCCTGCCTAAGCAGGAACCTTATACCGTTTCAGACAAATGGCTATCTAACATCTTCTTAAAGACTTCCAGTGTTGGGGCATTCACAAGTTCTGGAGGCAAAATGTTCCACTGAATAATTGTTCTAACTGTCAGGAAATTTCTCATTAGTTCTAGATTGCTTCTCTCCTTGATGAGTTTCCACCCGTTGCTTCTTGTTCTACCCTCAGGTGCTTTGGAGAATAGTTTGACTCCACTTTGTGGCAACCCCTGAGATATTGGAACACTGCTATCATGTGTCCCCTAGTCCTTTTTTTCATTAAACTAGACATACCCAGTTCCTGCAACCGTTCTTCATATGTTTTAGCCTCCAGTCCCCTAATCATCTTTGTTGCTCTTCTCTGCACTCTTTCTAGAGTCTCCACATCTTTCCTACATAGTGGTGACCAAAACTGAATGCTGTATTCCAAGTGTGGCCTTACCAAGGCATTATAAAGTGGTATTAACACTTCACGTGATCTTGATTCTATCCCTGTTTATGCAGCCTAGAACTGTGTTGGCTTGTTTGGCAGCTGCTGCACACTGCAAGTAAGAGAAATGGTTAGCTTGCATCTCTCTTTTTTTTTTGTTTCCTGGCCCTATAAAGCAACCGGTTGCCTAAATTGCTGGTTGATGATTGACCCTGCCCTGTTCCCACACTGGGCTATGGAAGATCCCAATGTGCCACTGAGCCAGTTCCCAGTTGTTTTTCGTTGTGTTCTCCTTCTGGCTGCGAAGCTAGTTTAAAATCAAGCCAGTTCTCCGGCTCTAGGCAAAAGTGACCTGGTTTCTTGCACTGCCCACCCCGCTTTCGAATTACACGCTTTCGATTAGCAACCGTTCAACTAAACCCCGCAGCAACGTCCTCCATCCGAACGACCGTCGACCGTCACCTTCGACCGATCCAACTCTTTTTATCCAACCGCACGACTGGCACGGCAACGAGGGAGGATCACAACCCCGCCACCCGGCAACGTTGCTCTCGCCCTTCGCCCGACCGGTTGCTTAGCGATTGTCCTACGGAGCTCGCCGCCACCCTCGCCTCGCAGCGCCCGGTTTTCCCGGCGTGCCCCGAAGGCGTTTCTCCACCAGACCCGGGAACAAACTCTCTCCGGTGTTTCGGCCGCGGCCCCCTCCCCACCCACCCCCCGGCAAGCAGGCAGGCAGGCAGGCAAGCAGGGCTGCTGCTGCCACCCCCCTCAGCCGAGCTCATGAAGCCAGGTAGGCACTTTTTTTGCCTTCCCTCCTTAGGATTCCTATGAATCGGGCAAAACGGGAAGGCGGCGCAGGGGCCCCGCGGCGGACTACCCGTTTTTTTAAATATATATATATATATATATTTTATTATACTGGAGCGATTTCTTCTTCCCCACCTTTTCCGAAAGGAATTTGCACGCCCGGGAACGACGGTGGGCTCAGAAGGCAGGCCAAACCGTCTCATCGGGTCTCCAGAAAGGGCGAAGAAAGCGCAAAAAGGCTTGGGGGGAGGGAGAGAGGGAAAGAGGGAGGGAGAGAGAATGAGAGGGGGAAAAGAGAGAGGGAGGGAGAGAAGGAAAGAGAGAATGAGAGGGGGGAGAGAGAGAAGGAGGGAGGGAGAGAATGAGAGAGGGAGGAAAAGAGATAGAATGAGAGAGGGAGACAGAGAGAGGGAATGAGAGAGGGAGACAGAGAGAGAGAATGAGAGAGGGAGGTAGAGAGAGAATGAGAGAGGGGGAAAGAGTTAGAATGAGAGAGGGAGGGAGACAGAGAATGAGCGAGGGAGGGGGAGAGAGAGTAAATGAGAGGGGGCAAAGAGAGAGGGAGGGAGGGAGGGAATGTGAGAGGGGGGAAAGAGAGAGAGAGGGAATGAGATAGTGGGGAGGGAGAGAGAGAATGAGCGAGGGAGGGAGAGAGAATGAGAGGGGGGAAAGAGAGAGAATGAGAGAGGGAGGGAGAGAGGGAATGAGGGAGGGAGAGGGAGAGAAGGAATGAGAGAGGGAGGGAGAGAGAATGAGAGGGGGGAAAGAGAGAGAATGAGAGAGGGAGGGAGAGAGGGAATGAGGGAGGGAGAGAGGGAATGAGAGAGGGAGAGAGAGAAAATGAGAGGGGGGAAAGAGAGAGGGAGGGAGAGAGTGGGGAGGGAGAGAGAGAATGAGAGAGAGGGAGAGGCAGACCATGCAACATCGAGGCATGCCGTTGCAGGGCAACTGCGATTACCTTAGCAACCGAGGCTCGGCGATGGGTCCCCTTCTGCTTTTAGATTTCGGCTGGGCGGCAGAGTCCAGCCTGGCGCATGGCCGGGGGGGCTGGGGTGGGGCGGGGTGGGGGGAAGCAGCGCGGAGAAAGCGGGCGGAATGCGAAGAGCCTCCCCGTGGCTTCTGCGGGGCTCTCTGTCGCTCCCCCACCACCACCACCCGCGCCGCCTCTTCAAGAGACGCCCGGTCTGCTTGGACGCGCCTACCGGCGGACGAACGAGGTAAGTCAGGGATGCGGCGGGGGGCTCCGTCGCTCCAAGGTGGACCCTGAAAGATCGGAGTAAGCCAGAAGAACATGCTCCGGGGGGGTGTCACGGCTTTCCGCTGACCGCCGTCTCTCCCCATTCACTCCGACCCGTTGCCCATAACTCTCCCGTCGCTTTGGGGAGACGCCAGGAAGCACTCGGGGCTTCGGGCGGACTGAGAGGCGGACACCGAAGGCGAAGCGAAGTCCGAGATTTCTCCCTGGCGAAGCAGCTTGACTGCAGTAGCAGCAGCTCCCTCTGCAGGCCGCGGGGGGCACTGCGCCGCCGTTTGCTTCCACCTGGAGACGGACGGGGCGAGCGGCTGAGCGGGCGAGCGCTTTGGCCTTATAAGGAACCGCCTAGCCGGCGATTCATCCGTAGCCGCGGTTGATTTCGATTTCCGCAGCTTGCTTGTAAAGTAGGGAAGAAACCGATGGTCTCGCATTCTGCAAATGACTGGGAGGAAGCTGAAGCTCTCACCGGTAGCGGCACTACATACAGGTCTGGCAACTTGTGAGCTGGGAGTTATGGGACCGTCGTCTAAGATGCTTGGAGGGGGGTGAAGTTGGGGAAGGTGCAAAGATGGCAGCCTCTGAACTTCCATCTCAGCAAGCCAGGCTTACTAATCAGTGTGGAAAATTCAATATTTAATCTCTCAGAGGAATGTGGTGGCTCAGTGACTAAGACACCAAGCTTGTTGATCAGAAAGCTGGGCGGTTCGAATCCCTAGCACTGCGTAATAGAGTGAGCTCCCATTACTTGTCCCAGCTTCTGCCAACCCAGCAGTTCCAAAGCATGTTAAGAAATGCAAGTAGAAAAACTAGGAACCACCTTTGGTGAAAAGGTAACAAGTTCCATGCACTTTCGCCATTTAGTCATGCCTGCCACATGACCATGGAGTATGTCTTTGGACAGTGCTGGCTCTTTGGCTTTGAAACAGATGAGCACTGATCCCTAGAATCGAGAACGACTAGCACATATGTGCGAGGGGAATCTTTACCTTATATTTACCTCAACAACAAACCTGTGAGGTAGGTTGGATTGAGAGAGAGAGAGAGAGAATGTGACTGGCCCATAGCCACCCAACTGACTTTCATGTCTAAGGTAGAACTAGCACTTTTAATATCCTGGTTTCTATCACTAGACCACACTGGCTCCATAGGCCATTATCTATCAATCCACTGATCTGAATGAAGCCAAATGTCGCTTTTTCATGATTAAGCAAATCTGTTAAGGGGAAAAAATGGAATTGCTTTTGATTGTGCTGAGAGCCTTGATGGTAGAAGCACTGTGGATGCTTTCCTTACTTGAGGGCCATTTAATGTCCTCTACTTGAAAGAATTTTCAGAAGAAATAAATTTCCTTGAAGAAATCCTGCAGGCAAAGCTGGCAGTTTGTTTCGCTGGTATCATGAACAGGCTGTCTTGAAGATTGACAGTCATCTTTGTTTTAGAGAAGCAGGTTCAAGGTGATTGAACAGTGGATTTGTCTTTCAGGGCAGATCTATCTGAGGAAGAAAAACACTCAGGCTTGGGAAGTGAAGAGAGATATTTTAGAAGGACATTAAGGTTCTTCTTGGTAGATGCTAAAGTTATCAGGTAGCTTAAAGAAATTCTTCACAATCTAAAAGCCAGGAACCAATTTCAGGTAATCCTCATTTTTATGACCTCAGTTTGGACCAACATTTCCATTGCTAAGCAAGGTGGTTGTTAAGTGAGTTGTACCCAATGTTACAACCAACAGTTGTTAAGCGAATCACTGCGGTTGTTAAGTGAATCTGACTTCTCCCATTGATTTTGGTCCATCGCAAATGGCAATCCCATGACTCTGGGATGCTACAACCATTGTAAATGTCTGCTGGTTGCCAAGCAGCTGGATTTTGGCCCCCATGATCATGTGGATGTTGTGACGAATGAAGGGGTGAGGACTTGTAGGCTACATTTTTCAATGGTGTACCTTTGAATGGTCGCTAAACAAATAGTTGTAAGTAGAGGACTACCTGTGTGATTTTAGGGGAGAAACATAATTCACAGACCTTGCAGTGGCTTTAAACTCCATTTTGCACCCTGTACTGAAGCCTGTTCTTTCAGATGGGCTGCCCAGAAACAAACACACCCAAAAATGTTCCATGCAGTTCTTTATTGCAAGGACACTGAAGTCTGTTGGACAAAAATATGCATTCTTACTATCCTTTATTCAATATTGACAAACTTGAGCAAATGTATGTTTTACATTTGAGTTAGATTCATAAATTTGGAACGGATTTGCTAAAATACCTTCGACAGGGATTGTTCAACCTCTTTTTGATGAGCTCTAATGGAGGAGAACATACTATTGCATAAACATCCTTTCCCACCAATCAACCATGAAAATTACAATTAATAGTCATTTATCCAATCTGAAATCTGTACTTTTGACCGATTCATTCTCGTCTTGTTTCCCCAAGATTACGGAGAATAACGTTACTCTTACTTCTCTGTGACACTATTTTAGATATCTAAAAAAATGATAGTATACCTTTCCCCAGTCTTCTATATGCTGAACATGCCTAAATGTTGTAACTTTGTTAAAGGACTTGGTTTCCAATCCCTTCAGCATGTGGATAGACCTCCTCTGAACATGATCCAGTTTGTTGACGGCTTATGTTCATCAGAACTGGACATAATATTGAAGGGAAAGTGACCAAGGCAGACTACAACATCCCATCAAATCTTCTTCCAGCCTAGGCTTTCCCAAAAGACTAAAAATACTGTAAAGGGGGCATTAGACATCAATCTGAGGATGTGTGTGTGTGTGTGTGTGTGTGTGTGTGTGTTAGTTTTATGAGCTGATCAATAAATTTAAATTTGAGAGACCAAGATAGATCTATTTCGAGCTTATTAGCTCTCATCAGTTGGCCACACCCCACTGGGATTCGAACCAGGACTGCAATGCATCCAAGACAAGCTGTGAAATAACAATTATCTATCTATCTATCTATCTATCTATCTATCTATCTATCTATCTATCTATCTATCTATCTATCTATCTATCTATCTATCTCTTTAGATCTATTTATTTATTTAGAAAATTTATATGCCTGCTCATTTTAAGTACATAGCTCTGGGCAACAAGAGGATATAAAACCATAATACATTACAAGGAAGACTACATTGTAAGGAATTATTGGATGATAATGATTTTTTTAAAATCATTTCCCATGTTAAAGGATAGCAATAACAATAGCACTTATATACTGCTTCATAGTGCTTTACAGCCCTCTCTAGGTGGTTTACAGCGTCAGCATATTGCCCCTGACACTCTGGATCTTCGTTTTACCAAACCTTGAAAGGATGGAAGGCTGAGTCAACCTTGAGCCTGTCAGGATCGAACTGCTGGCAGTTGGCAAAGCTTGCCTGCAATACTGCATTCTAACCACTGCACCACCACAACTCAGGATAGATACCATCTGTCTATTGCTACCCACTGGGAATTTACATCTAGTCACATCTCAATCTGTATTAGTGACATTTTGAGCACCAAAGATACATATGTTATTAGAGATGATCACTGTATCGAATAGATCAGTGGTAGTCAACCTGGTCCCTACCTCCCACTAGTGGGCGTTCCAGCTTTCATGATGGGCAGTAGGGATTTTGTCTGATACTGGAGCACTTCCCTTTTTTTAATTTAATTGACTTCCCTACTTTATAAATCACCATTACTGTGGAACCGGTGGGCGTTAGAAAAATTTACTACTAACAGAGATACAAAAGTGGGTGGTAGGTATAAAAAGGTTGACTACCCCGGGAATAGATTTAAAAACCCACCACAATTAGTCTTTATAAATATTTGTAATTGTTAAATCAGTTTGACATAAATAATTTAAAAATGAAGCAGAACAAGGATGTAGAGATCTCCATTTTCTATACAATGGAAAATTGCCTTAAACATCTATATCAAACATTTCCATAGATCTTAGCTTTCAGCTTAGCCAACAAACATATTTTTGAACCATTGGGTAAATTGTGCTGATACAGTGAGATACAATGAGAATAATACTATGTGTTCTTGGTGGTCTCTGGGCTCGATTGTTTTCTTGCAACCAAGCCCAGAGAGCAGGAAGGACCCACAGTTCAACCATGAGCTACAAATATTCTCTTCTATCATTAATACTTCATTAGAACATGTTTTTTCCTAAAGTTTTTCATTTACACATATTAATTTCATTTTAAGACTGGGTTTAATGTATATGAACACTCATATCCTACATTCCTATTACATGGAAATTTACTGCTGGGCAATATAAATTCTCTGTGTGCTTCTTTCTCCTAGGAGACATGGTCCTTCAATGTTGTGACAATAAATGTATGGACCAGTTACTCAATGGTTTGAAGATCTGGTATTACTGGTGAGGATGAAGATGTTCCCTACAGATATACATTAGGTATGGACAAGATATGGTTATTTCAAAAGTTGTACAAAACATTTGTCAACTTCGAACTGAATGTGGCTGTAGCCATTTTTCTGTTCCTCAGTTGCCACACAGGGGGAAGGGGGAAGGGGGAAGGAGGTTGGAATACATTACTAGACACAACAAAGAACTTTCTCTTGAGAACCAAGGTCATCTCCACTGGCAACAGTTAAGGTTGGGGAAGGAAGGCCTGAAGAGCCCGCCAATTAACCCAATTGGCCAACGTGACCTGTGACACTTGGGGATGGGGTTATTTCCTAGTTTAATTATACTGAAACTGCGGGAAAAATTTAGATTTGGGTTTCCATTCAAGCTGTGCTGATATGATGTACTCATTAAAGAAGACCTTTGAGAAGAAGCCAAGTTTCAGAGTTCTGATTTGCTTGGATTCATTAGTCAGAGCCTTGGTAGCATTGTTGACATGGCTGTCTTATATAGGAAGCCTATATGGGAAGCCACACAGAGTGGTCACATAGGGAGATGGGCAGCAAATAAATTTAACAAATAAATATCTATACTGTTGTTTTGCTTTTTTTTTTTTATATTGAAAAAGTTTTATTGAGTTTACATTTTTTGTGGGGTAGGGAAAGGGTTACATAGAAATTTTGAGAGTAGTCACGTCAAAGTCGTCGGCTCCTCCGGTACCTCAAGTTAAATTATTAAAAAGAAAGAAAAGAAACATTTCACATAACACTGCAAGCTGGGAGCAAGTACATATTCCTAAATTTTTCAGTTATATACTGTCAGTCAATTACAAAAATCCAGATTACAAATATCATACAATATTACTCAAAAAAAAAACAAGGGCAAAGTTATTTTTTTAGATCTAAGTCTCTTGGCAATTGTATCTTCCATCTTCTCCCCCGGGCCCCCATCGGACGGGGCCATGGCTCCCCCTGCCCCCCCTGGATCTTCTCCCAGGACAGAGGAATGTTTTTTAAGAAAGGCTTCCGCCTCAGCAACTGTTTTAATCTTCACTCTACCTCCTTCCCAGAACACCAGCATCCCTTCGGGTATCACCCACTTGAACCAGATCCCATGATCAAACAATGTTTTAGACAAGAAGGAAAATTTCCTTCTAGCTTCTCTAATCTTTCTTGGAATCTGCTTCAAGATGGTAATCTCCTTTTGTTGGTAAATCATAGGACTCCCTCTTTGCGCCTTCAAGATTTCCTCTCTGGTTGACCTTCTAACAAATTTTACATGTATCTCTCTGGGTACTTCATTCATCCTGGCATATGCAGAATTTATTCTGTAGACTAGGTCAATGTCCCCTCTGATCTCATCTTTAGGTTTATGTAAATAGTCTGCAATAATTGTACTCATAAGATCAGGGAGACATTCACCATCCATCTCAGAAACATTCTGAAATCTCAAAAAGTATGTCATCCTTTCCATATCTATCCTAGTCACATGCCCATTTATTTCCACAACCTCATTAGAAACATTTTTAATCTCTCCCTTAGCCCCCTCCAGCCCCCCTTTAAATTCTTCATTCTTCTGTGTATTCTCAAGCACTTGTTTTCGAGTGTCCAATAATTCCTTTTTAAAGTTGACATTTTCTGCCCTCTGGGCCTTAATTTCTAATACCAAATTTTGTATAACAGATTCAAGGGCAGTCATTCTTTGTTCAAGGCGTGCCAGCGTTGCTTCTTGTGCCATGTTTAGCTGTTAAAATCCGTGCCAGTAAAATGGCGTTTTTAGGGTGGGGCTGGTGAGGCAGATCAGGAGTCCAAAGTTCTTAAAGTTGTATAGCTGCAAAATTCAGAAACCAGTAGAGAAACACTTTTCCAACTCCAAAGGTATAATAACGAAGGCAATCCAGAAAGGAAAACACAAATCCAAAAAAAGAAAATTCTTCATCAATAATTAGAGGAAGTCCAAATCACAAAGAGACACTGGTAATTTTCCATAGGTCATAGTCAGTCGGGGACAAAGAGAAGCCATTTTCCACCCAAACTCAGAGCCCGAGGGAGAAAGCGGTTAAAAAGCAAAAAAGAAACTGTTTCAGCCAGACCTAGAGACATAATTGCAAGCAAGCCGCAAAGTACTTTCCCTTGTTAAAGACCATCCGAATTAAAAGTTTCCGATTCCTCGCAACGAGGCATTTCCGAGTGCCGCTTTTAGTCCAAGGGGGGGTTTTTGGGAACAAACACCCCCCTCCAGTCCCTTTGAGCCCGGCTGACAGTACAAAAAAAAAAAGTTTTAAACGCTCACTCTCCGCTCGCAGCTGAGGTCCCGAAAAGCCTCCCGACTCTTCCGATCGTCTCTCTTCATGGAATTAAATGGTGCCGCCAACCTTTGGCGAAGGGAAGACCCCCCGCATATGTCCTCTTCCGCCTAAGCCGAGGAGCAGGGTCGCTCTCCCCACTGCCGTGGGGGGGGGGCTTCCCTGTCGAGCCGGCTTTACGGGAGAAGCCCCAAACAAGGGGCTTCTCGCCCCCGTGGGGGGGTGCTTTTTCAACTAGCTGATAACCCAGTGTTGCCTGGGTATTTATTTATCCTAATCTATACATTGGTGCTCAAAAATAATCCTGGACCAAATGTATTTTCTAATGTTGGATTTTCCCCCTTACCAGAGGGAGCCCCCTTGTAGAGTACTGTGAAGCCGTTACGATGGCATCCCCACTGCGTTGTATAGTAGAATCTATTTTACGGCAGTACAGTAGAAGCCATTTTAAGACACAACAGGCTATATCTTAACAGAACACACACACCAAGTGGTGTTAGGGGTGTCTTACCCCCCATAGTATTTGTTTCCAGAGAGTAAGTCATCTGTGTACCACAGATGGTTGAAATTGTTCAATGCATTCCAGAGTTATGCTGGAACACACACACACACACACACACACACACACACACATAGAGCGATAGATAGATAGATAGATAGATAGATAGATAGATAGATAGATAGATAGATAGATAGATAGATAGACAGACAGACAGACAGACAGACAGACAGACAGACAGACAGACAGACAGACAGACAGATTCTGTTTGAATAAAAAGAAAGGAAGCATACACACAGAGCTGGAGAACTCCCTGAATTGATGAACAAGAAAGAATCACTTCAGCACAATGCTGCTTAAGGCCCCAGTCACTCCTAAATTCCAGGAAGTGACAAATTTCTTCGGATCTTGGGAAATTCACCAGATAACTTCTGAAAATCGAAAGGCTGTATTAGACTCCTGCAGTGGTTCAATCAAATAAATCTATGTCCCATGCTGTAGTAGAGGACTGTTCCATAGGTGTAATAAACTGCCCTGACTATAATAAAGGAAAGACTTCAATGGTCCCCAGCTTCAGGCTGCATCTACCCCAAGACAAAAATTACTTCTTACGTGTGGCTAATTGCTAGCCTTATTCCGTATAATTCTCTACCTGACCCCTATAGTACCATTAAGTTCCCAGGAAAGATCTTTAGAAACCCATTTGCTGAGACAAATTTTAATCTGAATTTTAAAAGACTCTTAATTTATTAAGTCCCTTTGCAATAGTGGGAAAGTCACATCAATATCAGATACCTCAGTCTAGGGCCTCTAGGCTAATACAGAAAGAGGAGTGAGCTGTATGAGAGTCTCAAAATAATAGTACATAATAAATCCATCCTGTATTAAAACCCAGCAGAATTGTTATATTCTTTCAAGCTGCAGTGGCTTTACTGCTCAGATATAATAGTAAAAAAAAACAAAAAACCACACCTCACCTTTCCATCATACAGCAAGATAATGTGTCATATTAGTTCTGGCAACATTCCAGTTTGATTTATTTTTCTTGGAAAATTTAATGTCATATACTGTACATTTACTGTACTGTAAAAAAGAAAAATCGGTAAATTACCTGCAAAAGGAGGTAATATCTTCTTTCTAAAAACAGCCTCTACAGGCTCAAAGCATATTTATCATCACATGTTCCTGAGCCTTGCAGCCCTGCGTCCAATTTTATTTCCTGCCTTTCCGCACATATCCTGGAGATTTAAGAGAAGGACTGTAAAGGAGAAAAGGCTATAAAATGCAAAGATTGAAATAAATTTGTTGAAAAGAAAGGCATGAATTAATTGGTCCTACCGTTTTCTGACAGGGTCTGAATTAATTTGGCCTATGAAATCCAGCAGGGCCAGCCAGATGGTAGGGGATAGGCAGGCCCAAGCCAGGGATAACTTGGGACTTGGGTGGATCCTCTCTTAACAACTGGGGGATTTGGTTAATGACAGCTACTGACAGTGCCAATATTGTTGTCCCTAAGCAATGTAATCTTGTGCCATCATACTTTACAACCATATCACTTAGAGATAGGGATTCCAATCTTAGTTACCGTCATAACTCAAGGACTTTCTGTACATGCAAAGCCTTTCATGCTTACTGCCTTTGTTTTGCATTACATCATTTTACAGTGCTCAGTGTCCGTATCAGAAAAATGTGCATGAATGGGACTGTTTGACAAGTTGGATGATGGTTTGTTGCTGATCCAAACTATAATTTTGGAAATATAGGATGCTCGTGGGAATATAAACTTGTTTATTTAAAATTGCTTGTTTATTTGCTTGCTTCCTTGCTTTAAAAAATCCTTCACATTTAGCATTCGAAATATTATATATTGATTGTTGTTATATTGATTGTTATATTGATTGATTATTATATTGATTGTTTCCTGGTATGATTGGATTGCTTATTTGTACCCTGTGACTATCATTAAGTGTTGTACCTTATGATTTATGATAAATGTATCCTTTCTTTTATTTACACTGAGAGCAGAGGTGGTATTCTGCCCATTTGCACCGGTTCAGGCTCAAGGCTCCGCCCACCCACCCTGACGCCATCACTGACCTTCTGCACATGCCCAGATGTGCACATGCGCCCGCTACCGAACCAGTAGTGAAGAGAAAAGGATTTCATGCCTGACTGAAAGCATATGCACCAAAACAAATTCCTTGTGTGTCCAATCACATTTGGCCAATAAAGAATTCTATTTTATTCTATTTGTTTCCTGTGACTAAAACTACATTTCATTAGCCAAGAAAAAGATGCTGTTAAAGCTGATAGAAATAAGGTTACAGATATATATATATATTTAATTCCATCAAGTATATTTAGAGCATTTAATGACCAGCTACCATATCTTCTTTTGTATTTATGTAGATAATTTTTTAAAGCATTTTATATAACATTGTCAATTGCATTTAAATGTCAGTTCAGATAACACAGGACTTGTTATGCTATAAATTTAGAACCTCAAATGCCTCAACCTCTTTGCAGAAGGTCTGCTTATTTTGTAAATATTTAATACCTCTACTTAGGCAATGAATTGATTAGTAAGGATGAAAACTTTACAAGCAGAATAAAGATTGTTCTTACACAATGCAGAGTCAAATGCCATTTGGAGAAATACCGACAATGTTTTCTATACAGTTTTGTTGTATTTTTCTGCTTAGGTGTTAGCATTTAAAAAAAAAACAAATCATGAAATTTCAGGATACAGGTAGCCCTCGACAATTGGGACCAGAATTCTTAGCAAGGTGGTTGCTAAGCGAGTCATGACTTGATTTTAGGATCTTTTTTTACCACAATTGTTAAGCAAATCATTGCAGCTGTTAAGTGAATCATGGGGTTGTGAAGCAAATTCAGGCGGTGGCCAAGTGCTAACATTTTGACCACAGCATCCTGGAGGTGTGGCAACAATTGTAAGTTCAACGGCCGATTGTAAGTTATTTTTCAGTGCCATTGTAACTTCAAACAGTCACTAGACAAAGGGTTGTAAGTCGAGGAGTACCTGTACTCTGGTACCATATGCTTAAGGTGACCAGACGTCCCGCTTTTGGCGGGACAATCCCGGCTCACCATCAGATGTCCCATGCCCCGCCGCCTCTTCAAAATGTCCTGCTTTTTGTGGGCAGGCGGCGGGCACTTTGTACGCGCTCAGAGGCGCGCGCCTCTGAGCACCGGCTCGGGCGGGGAGGGCGTCGGGGCCGAGGAGGGGGGGGCTGCGCGCGTGCCAGTGCATCACGCGTCAGGGCAGGGGCGAGCTCTCACCCACCCCCGCAGCACCTTCTTTAAAGGCAGCGGCGGTGGCCCGACCCTACGGCTCTCAGTGCCGCCGGCCAGGCCACCGGCGCTGCCTTTAAAGAGGGCCCCGCGGGGGGGGAGCGTGCCCCGACCCCGATGCCCTCTGTGCAGGTGCGTGACGCGCCGGAGCGTGTACAGCCCCCCCTCCTCGGCCCTGACGCCCTCTGTGCAGGCGCGTGATGCGCCGGAGCACGACCCCCCGACTGTCGACGGTGTCCCGCTTTGAGACTTTGAATATCTGGTCACCTTACATATGCTGTACTCAAGCATATGTTGTACTCAAACATATGGTTCATACTTTTTTTTTAACCCATTCATAGCAGCGATAGAAAAAGATTTAAACATATAGATATGGTAGAATAGCTCTACCAAACCTTGGGCCAAATTAAACATGGGCATTTAAATGTATGGTTATATTTAACCTATAACGTCTGTATATATTTACACTTAAGTCAGAATTAGTACGTGTTCAAATGATGCAATATTTGATTTATTCCAAATTGTAAAATGATAGCAGATCATGTTAATATGAACCAAAATTCAGTTAAGGTAAGGCTAATGCATGTGCAATTCCTGTGGAGGTTTTAGATGCTGCTAATCTTCATGTGTACAAAATGGGGTGGGGTGGGGGTGGGGGGGATTCCTTCACAGGAAAACAGCAATATGCAAGCAAAGGAGTTCCTTCTTAAGGAATGTGAAGATGTCTTGTGAGCTGTAAAAGTCATGAAGCAGACATTATGGCCTCAACTGAAGCATGCAAATTCACCAAGATGTAGATAAAACACACTGCATCTACCTGCATATGTATGAAGATTTAAAGAAGGAGACAACCGTTCCATCTGTGTCACTGAAATATTTTGAAGGACAATAAAAATGTGTTTGTCAGAGTAACCTTATCTTTAGGAATTATATTAAGTATTTTTAATGTTTATTTTGCTTTCCATAACTGTGACTTTGTTAACAATAAGCTTAAACTATAAGTATATTCTTTTTATCCTTTACTGCAATATTTCATTAATATAACAATTTATGGTTGAAAGATGCATGGCTCAACAGTTTCCCTGTCACCTGGAGGAGATTGATTATCTGGACCCGTGCCAGTCCGGCTTCCGGCACGAACACAGCACTAAGACAGCATTGGTCGCGTTGGTAGATGATCTCTGGAGGGCCAGAGATGGGGGTTGTTCCTCCATCCTGGTCCTATTAGACCTCTCGGCGGCTTTTGATACCATCGACCATGGTATCCTATTGCATCGACTGGAGGGGCTGGGGGTGAGGGGCACCATTTTACGTGGTTCTCCTACCTCTCCGGTTGATCGCAATTTGTGCTGGCAGGAGGGCAGAGGTCGGCCTCGAGACCCCTCACTTGTGGGGTGCCTCAGGGGTCGGTCCTCTCGCCGCTCCTGTTTAACACATACATGAAGCCGCTGGGCGAGATCATCCGTGGTTTGGGGGTAGAGTACCATCTCTACGCTGATGATACGCAGCTGTACATATCTACCCCGAACCACCCCAACGATGCCGTCGAAGTGATGTCCCGGTGCCTGGAAGTCGTGCGGGTCTGGATGGGAAGGAACAGACTCAGACTCAACCCATCCAAGACCAAGTGGCTGTCCCGGTACAACCAGTTCATTCCATCACTGGCCATAGGGGGTGAATATCTAGCCCCTGTGGATGGGGCCCGCAATTTGGGCATCCTCCTGGATACCCGGCTGTCTATGGAAGATCAAGTGACAGCCGTGGCCAGGGGGGCGTTCTACCAGGTTTGCCTGGTACGCCAGTTGCGTCCCCTATTGGACTGGGACGCCCTTCGCATGCGCTTGTGACATCCCGCCTAGACTACTGCAATGCTCTCTACATGGGGCTTCCCTTGAGGTGCACCCAAAGACTGCAGCTAGTCCAGAATGTGGCAGCGCGGGCAATTCTGGGAGCCACTCGGCATTCCCACGTGACACCGCTCCTGCGCGAGCTGCACTGGCTGCCTGTGGTCTTTTGGGTACGCTTCAAGGTGTTGATTACCATCTTTAAAGCGCTCCATGGCACGGGACCTAGTTATCTGCGAGATCGCATCCTGCCCCACACATCCCTTCGACTGATTCGCTCCCACAGAGAGGGACTTCTCCAGGTGCCGTTCACTAGGCAATGCCAGCGGGCAACACCCAGGGAAAGGGCCTTCTCTGTGGTGGGTCCAACTCTCTGGAACGACCTACCCCCCGAGCTCAGAACAACTACAGACCTCCGCTCCTTCCGCCAAAAGCTTAAGACCCATTTCTTCCATCAGACAGGCCTGGCCTAATCTACCTCTCCAGCCTTTAGTCTGAATATTTAAATTGTTTTAATTGGGTTTTTAAGGGGTTTAGTTTTTAAGGATTTTAGGTTTTTAGCTCAGGGATATAGTTGGTTTAATTCGATTTTATATATTTATAATGGTTCTATTTGTATGTTTTTTAATTTCCTGTGCACCGCCCCGAGTCCCTTTGGGGAGAGGGAGCAGTCTACAAATTAAACTTGACTTGACTTATTTCCATTGAGATGGAACCAATAGCCATATTTTCTATAGCAATATAAGTTTGAATAGGGCAAATTACAATAATGTGAACATTTTGATTGAATGGAATTGATTATCCCATTCATAGAAACCTGCCTGAATTTGTTAAAATATCAATTTGGGTCTTCTTGATATCCCTACCCCAACCGTGTGTTGAAATAATAACCAAGAAATGCCTTATGTAAAGCCCATACGTATTCATAGAATTATTTATTTATCAAATATTTAAACTTCCCATTTCTCCTGCACACAGATTAGCCCTTGTCCCATACACCACCACAGCCAAGTGGAGCTTTATTTATGAATATTAATTACACCACTGGGAAGAGAGCACTGAGAAGATTTGCAACTTGGACGGGAAGGGTTTAAGCTAGACAGATAATAACTGAGTCAAAGGAAATTTAAAAATGGAAGAAGTATCAAATAGCATATGATAGGGATGTTAACATCCAAGATGCTATAGAAAATATTCCCTATTTAGAAGAATCTCTAGTGCTAGAAGATGAAATTAGATCAACACTCTAGCGCAGGGGTGGGCAAACTTTGCAACTTTAAGTCTGAAGGACTTCAGCTCCCAGAATTCTCCAGCTAGCAGAAGTCTGGGAGCTGAAGTTCTTCAGACTTAAAGTTGCAAAGTTTGCCCACCCCTGCTCTAGTGGCTACCTGGAAGTCAGAAAACAGGCTGTTTCCGGCCTCTGGAGGGGCTCCGGGGGTCGGGGGAGGCTGTTTTCACCATCCCTAGACAGCCGTGCATGCATACGGGGGTGACGCGTGCATGCACGGGGATCACGGTGCGGGGTGGGCATTAAATCATGGGGGTAGGTACGTGTGATAGTGCACGCATGCTTTTGGCACCCAAGGTGAAAAAAGGTTCACCATCACTTGGTAAAGGTTAACCATTACCAAGTCAGAAAGCTACAGATGGATTACCCACTGAAATATGGCAGGCAACAGAAGAAGAGGAATCAGTAAAAGTTCTAGCCAAGTTATGCCAGCAAATTTAGAGAATGACGCAGTGGTTAACAGATTAGGTCAATCAACATTTCAAAACCCAATAAAGGGAGTCTTAACAGAGTGGCAAACTATCATATCCTTAATTTCACACACGAGCAAAATATACTTAAAGTCATGCTATACAGACTAGAGTCCTACATGGGGAAAGAGATGGAAGATATGGCTTTAGAAAAAGCTTAATAACACAAAACATTATGGCTGATGCAAGATGAGTGTGGTTTTAAAATTGGAGGAAGGAATATCAATAACCGGTGCTAGGTTAATGACTACCCTGATAGCCAAAAAATGCAAGTTGTAGTAATAAAAATCAAGGAGCAAAGTGGAAATAATGGAACTAAATATAAAGAAGAGTAATCTAATGACATCAGGTAAAACAACCAACCTTACAATTGGCAATGAAGATATTGAAGTGGTAGATAACATCTGAATGTAGGCTCAACCATCAAGCGTAAAGGAACATGCAGTCAAGAAATATGATGCACTTGGTGGAGCAGCCTATAAAGGCCTTGGAAATGATATGCAAAAGCCATGATATGACTATTCCTAAGGAAGGAAGGGAAAGAAATCTCTATGGATGTTAGTCCCCTAGTCATTGCTGACTATAGGGAGTGCCACTCATCTCCCTTTCAAAGCTGTGAGCTGTTGCTACCTGAAGATATTGCCGCGGTCATGTGGCCAGCATTACATTGGGGAGCATTGTTTACTCCCAATGGTGGGATTCAAATTTTTTACTGCTGGTTCTGTGGGCATGGCTTGGTGGGCATGGCAGAGGAAGGATACTGCAAAATCTCCATTCCCTCCCGATCAGCTGGGACTCGGGAGGCAGAGAATAGATGCGGGCGGGATCAGTCAGAGTTGGTATTTACTGGTTCTCTGAACTGCTCAAAATTTCTGCTAATGGTTCTCCAGAACTGGTCAGAACCTGCTGAATACCACCTCTGTTTCCTCCCTACCAAAGTAGTACATATTTATCTACTTGCATTTGCAGGCTTTCAAAGTGCTAGGTGGGCAGAGCTAGGTGAAGATGGGTGCTCACCCCATTGCCCAACGTTTGGTTTCAAATTCGGGCTGTCACGTTTCTAGCCCAGCATCTGAACCATTGAGTCATCACATCACCTGCCTGTACCTAAAATGATCGGAATTGTGTAAGCAATGATATTCCCTTTCATACTCTACGGAACTGAAAGATAGACTTTCAGCAATATAAGAAGAGTGTTGATGCTTTTGAGCTTTGGTGTTGGAGAAAATTGCTGAGAAGGCCAAGAAAATAAACCAATGAAACATCAAACAGATCAGCTTAGAGGTCTCATCTGATCCACGACTGACCAGGTTCAAATTATCCTACTTTGGATGTATAATTAATAGGCCTGACTGTCTGGAGAAGGCTCTAATGCTGGGAAAGGTGGAAAGAAATGTGCATCGGCTACTACAGTTCCTATTTATATAATAAAAATGCAGAAATAGGTTTGCCCATTATAAACTCCCTCCAAAGTTCATGGCTGTAACTAATTAAAAAAATGTTCCTGTGGAATCATTTCCAAAGTGCCTCTGGGGAGATGGAATTAGAGATAAATCAGTTGATATCTGTAGGGTTAACCGTCTATTATCTGCAATGAGTATATTCTTTTATCTGATAATTTACAGATGCAAAAGCACTGAATAAACACAAGTTTTTTTTCTTTCTTTTGAAGCAGATGTACCATTTGGCAAGAAAGCAAAATATTATAAGAGGTTATGGGCAATGGAAAAACAACCCACATTCAAATTAGTTCCAAATGAAATTCCATGTATGTAGGGGAATGTTTGTTCGGGACTTGAATTAGCCTTCTGCAGAGAAAAATTCTATTTTGGTTCTTAGAGGTCATGGGAATGTCCTGATGTCTCAGTGGCCTACTCTATCCCATCCTTAGGGACTAGCAAAAAGCAAAATAAAACAGTACTTCAGCACCTAAATGCTCCATGAGTTTTAACTATTAATCACTATAGAGGAGTCTTCTAATTTTACATAGATTAATATGCCAATATTTAGTACAGAATTCTCCAACATAGCTCCCTTCAAATAGGTTAGGACTGCAATTCTTAATATTTCCAGCCAGAATGCTGACAGAGAATTGCAGTGACAACTTATCTGGAGGCTGTCAAGTTAGGGAAGGATCAACTCTCAAGTACCTGTACTGTATTGTGTATGTTCTGTGCAATTCGTATGTACAGCAGGGGCTTCTAGAATTCAGTTACTTTGTCTTGATAGGACTAATCAAAGGATGTCCTTTATCACAATCTTTTGAAATATAATTATTAAAAACAAACCATTGCAACATCTTCAATCTTCAGGAAACTGGTTACAACTGCTAGCAAACTGTTCTGTTTACTGCAGATAATCCCAGCCAATAGAGAATTGTCTATGATTTGGGAAAGGCCATGATATGGATATCATTTGCCAAATCAATGCAAAATACGAAGCAGTGCATTTAGATCCATATTTTGCAATTGTTCAGGCACCTGATGGCAAATAAGGCATCATTCTTTGCAAATATTCAAAAATTATGTTTCCTTCAATTGCAAAGTGTACATCTTTGCATTTAAAATGTCTCAATGTTTTCGGCAGTTCAGAGATGGGATCATCACTGTACAACAAAAAGAAAACCTAAAAGTATCCTTTTGCTTGTGCAACTAACATCACAATAACAAGGATAGCTTGTTATGTGACACAATGTATGTGTCATTGCCAATCCTTCTTCCTCTGCTTCTCACTTGTATATTTTGAATGGTTTCTGGCCGTACTGAATTGGCACAACTCTTCTGTCTGATTTTGGTTTACCTGCACCCATTTAAGAAACAGCAGCCTTATAAATTCTGATGAAATGGAATTTGAAGCTTTAAGAGTTGTGAGCAAAGTTGTGATGTATTAATGAACCCAGTCTTAATCTTCTTAAATTTCTTCTCCCTTAATCCAATCTAATAGAATCTGCTAATGAAAACTGATCTAGAACACTTCCTTTTAGATATAGAACTCTACTTTTATAATAATAATAATAATAATTTTAATTTATAAACCGCTCTCTCTCCCCGAAGGGACTCGAGGCGGTGCACTGGGCAGTGGCGTAGCGTGGGTTGTCAGCACCCGGGGCAAGACAAGTAATTTGCGCCCCCTAACCCCTGGATTTTAGCACTCGAGTCTCTTCCACTCCATCGCCCGCCGCAGGGCCCCCACCCGCCGCCGCCCCCTCCTCGGCAGCGGCTGTGGCACCCGGCGGCGAGGCAACCCCTTCGCTCATCCTTCTCGGTGCCTTTCTAGCCCTCCCCCGGGGGAAGCAGCGGCATCGAGGACGGGGAGGGCGAAGCAGCGGAGCGGCGGGGAAGCGAGAAACGGGAAGGGGGGAGAGGAGGGGTGCAGGAAGATCCGACGGCAGCGGGGTAGGGGAGGCAGCCGCAGCCGGCAGGTACCCGAAAGAGCTGGCCTCCCTTCGATCCGGAGAGCGGGACACCTCTCCCGCCCTGTCAGCTACATCTCAGCGCATTCACAAGACCGCTGCTGAATCAGCTGGAACGCGCGAGCTCTCCCCACCTTCCGCCTGCCGAGCTCTCTTCCTTTTCCCTGCGATTTCCCGCCCCCTCCCGGTTTCCTGGATTCCGGATCCCCCCTCCCCCGCCCGAGAAATAATACTAATAAAAATATGAAAAATCCCCTAAGATCCTTTCCCCAAGGAAGAAGACGGGGCGACGGGGAGAAAACGCCTCCTCTTGCAGCCGCTCTTGCTTCGGGCGACGCTTCTCCGGTCCCTGCGGCGGTGGCCACATTCCCCGGCTGCCGCTGTTCCTGCCTTACTCGATCCCCTTTCCCGAAGCGACGGGGAGCTGCGAGTGCGAGCGCGCCCCCCCAGATGTTGCGCCCGGTGCGGCCCGCACCCCCTGCACCCCCCACGCTACGCCACTGGCACTGGGAATTTAAAAATACATATATAAAACCACAAACATAATACAATATTAAAATGAATTAAACTAAAACCCTGCGCTAAGATCCCAAACTAAAACTAAACCCCTAAAAACCCTAAAAAACAATTCAATTACCCCAGGCCGGCCAAGCAGAAGAAATGTGTTTTTAATTTTTGACGGAAGGAGCGGAGGTCCGTAGTTGTTCTAATTTCGGGGGGAAGGTCGTTCCAGAGGGTCGGACCCGCCACAGAGAAGGCCCTTCCCCTGGGCGTCGCCCGCTGGCATAGCCTAGTGGATGGCACCCGGAGAAGTCCCTCTCTGTGGGAGCAAATCGGCCGCAGGGATAAATGGGGCAGGATGCGATCCCGCAGATAGCTAGGTCCCGTGCCATGCAATCAATTATTTTGATTATAATTGCTCCTCATTCAGATTAGGACTACAATCACCAATGAGCCATTATATTCATTTGTTTTTAAAACAACCATTGCATATTCTGGTTCTACTCTTATCAAACAGAATAGATATCCTTTTAGGTAACCAGATTGAGGTTAACCAGCCATTAACCATTTATGTAACTGATTGGAATAAAGTATTTTACATCCCTGATGCTTATCTCTATTATAATGTCTATCTTTCTATTCATGATCACAACCTATTCTGCCACTAACAAACCTTTTTTCCCCTTTTCAAATGACTTTCAGGTATACACACACCAGCTTCCCTGTATTTCAGACAGTTTTCTCTGTTGTATATTCAGACATTCAGGATGACATGATACACCATCCAGATGTTCCTCCACTTAACTTGGAAAACGAGTTGAAACGATATGAAAAGTTTCATATCTTCCGCTCTGTTGTAAACCTGTCCCAAGCAAAAGCTGAGGGCTGCCTTTTCAGGATTGAGGTTCTTGGAGAAGTACAGAGATTTATACTTTTGTATTCATGTTGTAGGTTATAAATATGGTGCTGATTTTCATAAAATAATATGTAAATAGTGAAAGATTTGTATTGTGGCTGATGGTCACTAAACAGTAGACAATACAGGTCTCCTACCATTTTGCTTGGACTTTACGTGTTGGAATCTGTTCTTCCAAATCTGCAGCACAAGCTGCTTTGAAAAGATTTGTTTAGCCAATGAATAGCTCCATCTGGTTAAAATCAATTGATAGAGGTACATATATTGCTTCAAAGTGAGACTACTGAGGTCAACACTCCTATTAAAAGTAAAATACTGCTTTCCAATTAAAAGAAACCTCATTATGAGCATACAATCAGCATTTCTTCACCTAAATTTTTGATGAATTACTTTTACTTCAGCATATATTTCTTTTCGTTTATTAATATTTATTTGGTGTCCTTTTTGTCTTCTCCTCTGGCCTCAAACTATCTTACATAAACTTTGCTTTCCTCACTTGTGAGGGTTTTCAAAATTATCTGCAATGCTCTTTGTTTCAATCAAACATTACCACTAACAATGTATATAATCCGTAGACCAGGAAATACATTTTTGAGAAAGTCTGAGCAAAGAAAGCTTGATTGACTTAGTGTGAAGGGTTTGGGTTATTTACAGTACAGAATTTAGAGGCCGTAGGTGTCTGTAAACTGAAGAAGAGGAAAACACTTAATCCAGATAACTGACATTCTCTAGCACTGATAACAGGGGGGCAAAATAGGATGGGAGAAGTGGTCTCTAGAGCTGTGAGAGACAGTCACTGCCACATAACCCAGCATAGTAATGTCAGCCCTGGGACACTAGCCAAGCCTGCAATTAGCTGGAGACTTGCAAAACCTATAAAAGCGTCAGCCAAATTAGAAATGTCAACCTCTACTGCCTGCCCAAAGCATAAAGGATATCTTGCTCCAACTGGCAGTTTGACGTAATGCTGGAATGCTCAGAAATGTTGGGTTCAACTCTCTTCATCCCCCATGATTCCAGAAGTTTAGGTGAATCGAGATATTAATATCTGTCACGGCAGTGATGCATAATGTCTGGTTGGAGAGCACAGATCACAAAAGGATCATAATAAAAATAAAATAAAACGATAGGTTATGCATAAATGCATAGTATGAAGTCCCCTAGTTTTAATCCCGATTGTAAAAACAACAATGATGAGACCTTTCTTTTATCAGGTGCAGAGACTTGGATTTTTGGCTTACAATAGGTCTCCTGCTTGGGCAGGGGGTTGGACTAGATGACCTGCAAGGTCCCTTCCAACTCTCTTATTCTGTTCTGTTAATGTTCACTTTACATTAAAAGTATAAGCAACGACTATCATAGAAATTAAGAACAATGACTGGATGGAAAGGTTAATTTCTCTTCCCCATACACCCACATTTATTTGTTTCTTATAGATACTGTCACACTCATATAATTCATGTTGGTTTACATTCATAAAAACATTAAAAACATAACAACTGAAACATGAACACAATCTAAAATTATCACAGTAATGTCAAAAGCAACATCATAGCACACATCTAACAGCATGTTATCTTGATCTAATTTAGCTATTAGATTAAGAAGAAAATAATGCCTGCAGATCTGCTCAACTGTGAAGATGCATATGAACTTGAACTTGAATAGGCCCCCTTTTTGCAGTCAAAGATCCCCATTTTTAGGAGTTATTTTGGTAGTCCAGAAAGCATTTCAGGAGGTATGGCCAGAACAACCTACATGCAAGCAAGATAAATTCTTTGCAGTTCTGTTTTCCAGGGTCTGAGACAGGGAAGGATTGACATAGAATTAACCTGTTGGAGTACCTTCTTTCTCTTGTTTGGGCCAAAAACCAGCAGCAAGTAATGACACCAATTTTTAATGATTGATGAAAATTATCAGTAAAATCTTGAAGATCTGATGTTTAACTAACTTTGACCCTGTATCATTGAATCCATGGAGGTGGAAAGACCATATTGTTGGCTATTTTTGTTTCACATCACACATCAAATTATGCTCTTAACATCACTGGTTAGGAGAGGATGGTTCTTCCAAAATTAAAGCAATTGTTTTATTTAAGATATTTACCTAGACTGGGCTCTTTTAACAGCAATTCTGAAGTTCAGGCTTTCTTTACTAAACTTCCTAGAGCTTTCAATCTGATTTTTGCCAAAGTTATTTATTTCTTGTTAGGAAACCAAGCACAACAAAATCAATCTGAACTCAGTCTTCATGTCTCAACATCCTTCATGTCCCTATTATTTACTTCTTTTGTTGCATCAACTCAGGATTTTCATTTTCTTGTAAAAGCTTTGAAGTCATCTTAGCTTTGGTCCTCCTATCAATCCAGTTTGAAGTAAATAATTAAAAACCATCAAACTTCTTTAATTAAAGAATTAAAAGGACTTTTAATTGCTCAACTGCAAAAAAAAAAAAAATTGCACATCATGTAGAAGACCAGACTTAGAATAATTGTTGAGAGTGCTCTCATATTCCATCGAGTCAGCTTTCTAAAGAATTATGCATATCTCTCTCTTTAAAGATCAAATCTAGGGAAGAAATTTCACCCCAGAAGAGATTATTCTTCTTTCAGTCACTTTCTTTTTAGTAAAGTTTCCCTCCAAAGGTAAAGCGTAAAATATTACCAGAGAGAGAGATAAAAATAAAATAAAATAAAATAAAAGCTACTGCTGGATAAGGAACAGTAAAATCATGAAACTGTAGTTATAAGTTGTCTGATTTTTTTATAAAGTTTTGAAATGAAATTTATCACAAATGATCCTTCTGAGGACAAAGGTTAGAATGATCCACATTGACTTTGAGAGTATGTTGTTATCTTACTGGCTTGCCTTTTTGGCCTAGGAAATGTGTACAATATTAAACATTTTATACTTTGACGTCCCATTTTTGACATTCTATAGATTTTCTGGACATTCTGTAAAATGCCCAATTTCACACATTTGACACTAACATATATAATGGTGGGATAAAGCCAAAATTGAGAAGACATCAACAGACATCAAACGTTACCTCTGCAAAGAAGATGAAGGAACAGTGGGCTACCCAGTTAACTGCTGCAAGAAGATTCTGCATGCTGAGTTTGACTACAAGCAATGGCATGATAAACTACTAACAGTGGTGCATTGGAAGGTCTGCAAGAAAAACTAGTTGCCTGCCAGCAAGAACAAGTGGGACTACAAGCCAGACAAAATAATAGAAAATGAACAAGCTAAAGTGCTTTGGAACTTTAGAATTCAAACAGATAAACACCTGCCAGAAAACACTTAACAATTGTCACTAAGAAAGACAAAACACTCTGGCTAATAAATGTGGCGGTATCTGGAAACAGCAGAATAGAAGACAAAGACCTGTAGAAAATCACAAAATCAGAGTCTTGCTAATAGAACTAGAACAGTGATAGCGAACCTATGGCACACGTGGCACAGGTGGCATGTGGAGCCATTTGGCAGGGCACACGAGGCATTGCCTTGTCAGCTGGCCAGCACTGGCCAGCTGATTCAGCCATTTTTAATCCATTTTTTGTCCTCCACAGGCTTTATAGGAGCCCCCTGCCCCCCGGAGGCCCTCCGGTTTGCTCATTTTTAGACCTCCAGAGCCTTCAGGGGGCCTCCGGGGGGCAGGGGCTGTTTTTCAACAGGCTTTTTTTGCCCTCCCCAGGCTCCTATAAAGCCTCTGGAGCCTGGGGAAGGCATAAAAAGCATGTAAAAAATGGGTGCATGTGCACTGGGGGGAGGTGCATTGCATTGTGGGTGCGGCACACCGGCGCACGACCCCCCTGTGCTCCCCCCCTTATGGCACACAAGCCTAAAAAGGTTCACCATTGCTGAACTAGAACAATGGTGACAAAAGAAAGCAAAGTTAGTACCAATGGTAATAGATGCCTTGGAGGCTATGCCAAAATATCTGGAGCACCACTCAAACATGATCAGCATGGAAAACTCACTGTCAGTCAACTGCAAAAAGCAGTTTTACGTGGAACAATTTACCTTCTGTGAGAATACATTTAAGATTATTAAATAACAACATTGCCTATGCCAGGTCGTTGTGAAAAACTCGATAGGTGAATAAAAATATCAAATCCACTCTAAACATCTGGCTGACTGTGCAATAAACCATCATCAATCATCACCATCATCAAGAAATCATTTCATGAATCTATTTCAAGAAAAGCAAAGGAATTCCTAATGTGGCTATGTTTTGTTACCAACGATCCATCATTCAATCAATCACACATACATACATATTACAAAGAGTCATCCATAAAAAGTTTGGTTTCGTTGCCATGGTTTACTATATTAATTTTATCTCCTGGGTTCACATGGCACATTCAATCACAATTAAGATGATGAACTATGCCTATACTGAACCGTGGGCTGAGCACACAAACTGCCTATATCTTTTTCTGTGTTTTTGTTAATAGCAGCTTTAGCCGATCAGAGTAGAGCAGAAAAACTGATCTTGGCTGAACATAATGGGATGGTAACAAAGACGAGTTATTGGAGTCACGAAAAGAGTCGTATGCACTTATCTTGACAGCAGTGAACGATGCTACAGATTTGATTTAAAGCTCCTCAGAAATCCTTTGTGGTCCCTTATAAATGTTTTGAGAATTAGGTTGCTGTCATTACCTTCGTATGGAAAGGAAGGAAAGCTGAATCATTGTGGCAGAAACAAATCAAGGGTAGGACATTATCTTCCACAGGCCAGACTTCTAAGGTGATCACCACTTTTGATTAAAACAGCCCGTGTGTTTTAGGCTTTGCCATTTTTGACTTTGAAAGTCCTCTGGAGCAATCTCTGTAACTGCTCTCCTCAAGCAATGTTTCAAGCAATCTGAAGATATGTGAACTTCGTCTCCCAGTATTCCTTCTGGCTGGAAATGTCTGGAAGTAGACGTCCATACATCTTCAAGTTTCCAAGGTTGAAAAAAACACTACCCTAAAGAATATTTTATATGCATAAAATTGGTGGGATTCAAACATTTTTACTACCGGTTCTGTGGGTGTGGCATTGTGGGCATGGCCAGGAAAGGATATTGCAAAATCCCCATTCCCTCCCCACTCCTGGGGGAAGGTTACTGCCGGTTCTTCGAACTACTCAAAATTTCCGTTACCGGTTCTCCAGAAGTGGCTGAATACCACCTCTGGAAGCCACTGATCTGCGGGCTGTAAAGATTTCTCATTCTCTTTCCCTTCTTAACGCCATCCATTATTATATATTCATTTCCAGCAGGAGAGATCTCCTCCAAACCTCTGTGTACGCCTACAAGGTGTTGACCACCATCTTTAAATCGCTCCATGGCTCGGGGCCTAGCTATATACGAGACCGCCTCCTGCCCCATACATCCCTTCGTCCGGTCCGCTCCCACAGAGCGGGCCTACTCTGGGTGCCGTTGGCCGGGCAATGCTGGCTGGCGACACCCAGGGGAAGAGCCTTCTCGGTGGCGGGCCCAGCCCTCTGGAACGACCTACCCCCCGACCTTCGCACTACCTCGGACCTCCGCCTCTTCCGCCAACGTCTTAAGACGTACTTAAGACGTACTTATTCCAACAAGCCGGCCTAGGATAGCGTCTGACTTTTAAATATAAATTATAATTTGGTTACGGTTTTAATAACGGGTTTTAGCACGGGTGAATTAATTTAATATATTTTTAATTGATGTATATTGTATTTATGGTTTTATAAAATGCCTGTGCGCCGCCCTGGGTCCTAACAAGGAGAAGGGCGGGGTATAAATTTAATAAAATAAATAAAATAAATAAATACAGAGAAAGGGAAATCTCCAAAACTGGCTGGGATAGAGATATTCCATTTTTATTTTCACTTGTAACGTAATGTGAGCAAAGCTTTAGATATCGCTGATTATCTACCCCAGTTTCTCCCCCTCCCCTCATTACAATGATAAGAGGACCGCTTAAGAATGCAACAAATTCTACTTTGCATTTTATTACACTTTGGCCAATACCCAAATCCGTGGATAAGAGAGGGACAAAGAGAGTACACCTGCCATTTGATGCTTTCATGCCTGTGATGAAATGGGCTCTAGTCATTAAAGCTTAAGCAGCCGTGAATGTGTTCGTTTTTCAGATGTCACAAAACTCACTTTTTGCCTCTAAGATTTAGCACTATGTGAATCAATAAAAACCAACAAATATCAAATCAAATCAGGAGCAAATTGCATGTGATGAAATTGCTGCCAGGAAGATGAATAATCTGGGACTAAATCTTGCTCAAGAGAATTTACTTCTGAGTAGACGTTATGATGACTTCATTACTTGATATATTGACCACATAGCATCTGTTCAAAGTTTACACAGAGACACTTCTCTATAGTCTGCAGCTGTCCAGTTCTAGGCAATGGCTTTAATAAAGACATTGACAAACTGGAAAATGTCCAAAGAAGGGCCACCCAGATGATACAGGGCCTGGAACCAAGGCAAACTATTGGAAATGCTGAGTATGTTTAGTTTGAAACATACTGCGAGATATTCGATTTATTACAGTCATAGACCAGAGACCAGAAAAAACACTCAGTAAATATACAATTAAAAATTCTAGTATAAAATAATAAATTACATCTAAGATAAAATCCAGTCTGTCAATTATACTATACTAAAATTACACTCCATAAACTGTGTGGCCTGTAGTTAGTTTAGTACTAAAAGGGAAAGGAACACGCAGTGCAATGGGTTGCTATATTTGTTGTATAAAATAGCTATGGTGAATTAGACACATGTTTTCAGCTAATCCCCAGTGTTTTTGCACCGAATCTGGCCACCTGAGCTGTAGTTATGGACTGTTTGTCGTTAAGCAGCCACTGGAGATACGCAGTGTTGGAATGGCCTGGAGACCTAGCAATTATTGGAAGAATGTGTTTTGTGAAAAGAACCTCGAAGGAGTATGTGACCAACGGTCTCCACCTCTTCTGAGCCACAGGAATAGAGTCTTTCAGTCAATGATATCTTTTTATACTTGCCGTACAGAATGGCCAATGGAAGCGCATGACACCGTGCGAGCAAAAATGTCAGAGTGTGCACAGCATGACTACTACAGTGGTACCTCGGTTCACGAACGCCTTTGTTCACGACCAATTCGGTTTACGAACAGAAATTTTCCTCAAAATGTGCTTCGGTTCACGAACTCTGCTTCGGTTCACAAACAGGAACCGTGGCCATTTTTAATGTATTCCTGGCTGTCACATGGTTGTGACTTCCTGTAGGAAGATCGTAGAGAGAAGAAAATACAGAAAAAAAGCCCCAGCACGCACACTGTGAGTACTTTCAGTGACTTTTTTTAAATTTTTGCTATGCTTTTATGGATATGGAAAACTGTGCCTCGGTTCACGAACAATTCGGTTCGCGACCAGAGTCAGTTCACGAATTACGTTCGTGAACCGAGGTACCACTGAATTTTGAGACAACCCAGGCGCAAAATACAGTACACAGAGGTATTGTCTTTCAAACAGCTGTTTATATACAAGACTTGTATATACCTACATACACGTGTTAGGCAAATACCAAGCAAGCAAGGAATCTTCAACTCTACATGGAGAAGTACAATGGAGATAGAACACAAGGAGAGAGCTACACAGGAAAGGCCACCCTCGTGTGACCTCCCTTATATAGACAGCTTCTTAAAGTGGCAGTGACCCTGCTGCCTATTTCTCATTTCATCATCTTGGTTTACAGCCTTACAACAGTGGGTCAGCTATTAAATCTTCATTACCTTAACAAAAAATGCTTTCCAGTAGTTTGCTGGCCCCAACTGGCTAAGATAGCTGACAGGAATAACATACTACAAGATAGAAAATAGGACAGAATACTTCAGAGTTATTCTAGAAGGTAGGATAAGAAACAGTGGAACTAATTGCAGGTTTGGTTCACCATCAGGAGAAAAATATCCTAAGAGGGCAAAGTATTCAGCCATGAGGTAGATTGCAGTGATAGCTGGAGTGGACTCTCCATTGTTGGGAATATATAAACAGAATCTGGATAGTTATCTCTAAAGAATTCTTGCCTTTCTAGTTCTTGGGAAGTGGACTGCATGGTGCAGTAAGTATGGCGCTTCTTCAATTGACGTACTGTGTAACACAGTGGTGGGTTCCTACTGGTTCAGACTGATTTGGCTGAACAGGTAGTACTTTGGCGGCCTGGGTCGCTGGAACCGGCAGTGACCCAGGCCTGCCACACCACTGAAATGGTTCTCCCAGTGTCAACACATGTGTCACCATATTGTTCTTTGCTTCTGCGTAAGCGCAGAGCAATATCTTTTTTGCATTTATGGACGAATGCACAAACAAAATTGCAGGCATACCGACCAGCAGTAATGCCAGCAGCAACACTCCCCTGGTGTAGCATTACTTCCTCACAAACTGGACTAGCCACTCCATCCGCTGAAGGACCAATATAGGTATATATATAAAACATATAAAACATATAAAACATATGAAGAACGGTTGCAGGAACTGGGTATGTCTAGTTTGATGAAGAGAAGGACCAGGGGAGACATGATAGCAGTGTTCCGATATCTCAGAGGGTGCCACAAAGAAGAGGGAGTCAAACTATTCTCCAAGGCACCTAGGGGCAGGACAAGAAGCAACGGGTGGAAACTAATCAAGGAGAGAAGCAACTTAGAACTAAGGAGAAATTTCCTGACAGTTAGAACAATTAACCTCTGGAACAGCTTGCCTCCAGAAGTTGTGAATGCCCCAACCCTGGAAGTCTTTAAGGAGATGTTAGATAGCCATTTGTCTGAAATGGTATAGGGTTCCTGCCCACGCAGGGGGTTGGACTAGAAGACCTGCAAGGTCCCTTCCAACTCTGCTATTGTATTGTATTGTATTGTAAGGTAACCCTGAATGTTTTCTTCATAGGAAGATTTGCAAGATCCCTTCCAAGCTTGCCTTTCCACAGCTCTATGACTTCTAACAAAAACTAAGTTCAAAAGGCAAATGCTGAATCTAGTGAGAAAAAGAAAAGAGAGCAATATAGAAAGCAACCAGTCTTTTGCGTTCTGCTAAGCCATAAGGTGATTTGTTTGGCAGAGCCCTTAGCATGTTTTGTGAATTGTATTAGTGTGAGATAATTTGTTCAGACTAGAGTTCTGGGAATAAATTCGGCCTGATATCTCTTCTAGCCATTAACCAAATCATGGACAGCATAGCAAGAGGATCTCTCTTGCCCAAAACATGGGACTGAGGAGCAGACGGGAAGGGCAGTGAGCAAGAGAAAAAAAGGTGCAGAAGTGTTTGAAAGCTGAGTCAATAAATAGGTTTTGCTCTCAGCACTTTGCAGGCGCTGGGATTCTTAGACATTCCTAACTTCTTTTTAGTTAAAAACAAAATATTAAAAATTGCTCAGCAGAAGTTTGCAGATTCTTGTGAACTTATCTCATTGGTTCCAGTCCTGCCTTCCTGTCAGTTGAAGCCTGACAGAAGTAAATTGCCAGAGCCAAATCAGCCTTCGGAGGTAGGGCAGCCAATGACTTCTGATAGGAAACCAAACACACTGAAAAGCTGTCCTTTTAAGTTTAGATAGCTTATGATATCCTATTCTCTGGTGCATTAAAGATGTAAGCAGCATATCCAGACAAGAAGTAGGCCATTTTATTAGTCTTCAAATTGACTCCAAGCTACACTAGCTGGTTAAAATCTACACCATTAGGTTTAATCCTCCTAACTTTCCTGATATTTTTTTGTTTGAGCTATTCCATGGCTATGCTCACACAAGCACTGCCTCAAAGACCAGTGCCAGCCACATTTTCATCTAGCATGTGTTGTGCATCCAGCATACATAGTTAATTTATAGAACAATATGTTGTATGAATCCATCATATTGGGTTAAAGCGGCCAAGAAATGCAACAACTTGAAAATTGTGCTAATATTTTACTATTTCATCAATTAACCAAGGAAAAAATTATAAATTTACAGAGTCACTTAACTGACGTGGCCTGCTATAGAAATAAATAAATTAATAATAATAATAATAATAATAATAATAATAATAATAATAATAATAATAATAATAATAATAATAATAATAATATATTAGATTTATAAACCGCCCCCTCTCCCCGAAGGGACTCGGGGCGGTGTACAGGAAAAATTAAAAACCATCTAAAAACATACAATATATCCAAAGTTAAAAACGAATTAAATTACCCTGTACTAAAATTTAAGAACATTAACATTACAACCCAGCCTATGCTAAAATTCCCCTAAAATCTAACATCCATTTACGTGTTTGGCAGATGTTATATTACAAAATACTTCCTACATAAAAGAAAGTGAGCACATAAACCTTATGACTTGATGTTTGGTGGTTGCCTTGTTAATATTCCATAATTTGCATAAAAGGATAACTCAAGAAAAGTTCTAAGTATGGTTAATTGACCTACTGTGTAGCACAGTGGTGGGTTCCTAATGGTTCAGACTGGTTTGGCTGAACAGGTAGTACTTTGATGGCCTGGGTCGCTGGAACCGGCAGTGACCCAGGTCTGCCACACCACCGAAATGGTTCTCCCAGTGCCAACGTACACGCCACCATATTGTTCTTTGTTTCTGCGTAAGCACAGAGCAATATCTTTTTTGCATTTATGGACGAATGCACATGCACACACAAAATTGCTGACATACTGACCAACAGTAATGCCAGCAGCAACACTCCTCTGGTGTAGCATTACTTCCTCATAAACTGGACTAGCCACTCCATCCGCTGAAGGACCAATATAGGTAACCCTGAATGTTCTCTTCGTCGGAAGAAAGCTCTGTTAGTCTGTGGTAGTCCAGACTCAGAAGGAGTCTGCTGGTATTATAGACTAAGACATTACTCTATTAAAATGGTTATGTTTTTGTGAACTACAACTCTCTTGTCAGATGGATGGAGAAGTTAAACTAATGTAGGTTTAAATTGGGATAACAGAGGAGGGAAGCGGGGGGAAGACAAGACGATTGATTATGGAGATTCCTCAGAAGGTCATCTTAGAAGGTCCAATAAATACAATGGGTTTTTAATATATTACAATGGTTATTTGATAAGGTATTTCTAATCTGTAATCTACATCTGCCTAATCATTCTATTTCCCCTCACCTCCTCAAACTCCTGATTTATGGAATATTTTCAACTCCCTCATTTTTATAGCTTTTATTTGTCTTCCAGAAAACTTTGCACTGGCTTCCAACGGCTGTCTTTTATATCACGGGCAGTGACATACAAGATAAGGCTGTTTGCTCTATGAAGGACAAGCATATAACTATGGTATTTTCTGCTTGAAGGAAGCAGGGACAGTTGGCTTATATACATTTAGCATTCATGACCTACCTTAGGGGTCTCCAACCTTTGCAACTTTAAGTCTGAAGGACTTCAGCTCCCAGACTTCTCCAGCCAGCTTTGCTGGCTGGAGAATTCTGGGAGCTGAAGTCCTTCAGACTTAAAGTTGCAAAGGTTGGAGACCCCTGACCTACCTGACAAGACCGTCATGTTTGCAATAAGTATAAGAGAAGTATTTTATCACACTTAAATAGAAAAGTTGAGGTCAATTTCTTGTTCTAAAAAGAAAAGTAGATAATAGATCTGCACTGCACCTTTTCAAATACAAACAGTTTGAATTTTCAGTTTTCATTACAGGACTATTATATATTTAGCAGAACATAAAAAAGCTCACTGCATTTACAGAGCGTTTCTTCTTCCCATCAATTATGGAATTTGTCACTTTAAAAAAAAAAGGAAATAAATCTACTGTAACATTTCAATATATTTTCTCTGACAATTTTTTTTCCTAAAGAAAAAACCTTCTTGTGTTGTGCCTGACTATTAACTTTTCAGTCTTTCAATGCCAAATACGCTTCCAGTTCAATAACCCAATTACCTTGGAGGAGATTGGAAAAAGGAGAGCAGAATCTGTGCAGACAACTAGACTCTTCTGAAGCAGAAACAATTTTCCAGAAAGCTCATCTATTAGCAGAAGGGGGGAAGAGAGTGAATGAGACACAGAAATTTCTCATGAAAACCATGAAGAAGGATAAGCTTATTTATGTCTCAATCTATATTGTGGGTGCAAACTTTTAACAATAGACATATTTAGTGTCTCATTTAAGAATGGTGCATCTTTTTTCCATCATCTCCAAAACCCTGAAGAAGACCATGCAGATATTAGCTGCTAGAGGTTCCACTCAATAAAGCATTGCATTTATTAGAATTCATCCCACCTTTAATTTGTGCAATTCAGAATATAGAATAACAGAGTTGGAAGGGATGTTGGAGGTCTTCTAGTCCAACCCCCTGCTTAGGCAGGAAAACCTACACCATTTCAGACAAATGGGTATCCAATCTCTTCTGAAAAACTTCCAGCATTGGAGCATTCACAACTTCCATTTCCACCATTGTTTACTTGTTCAGTGGAGACCGGAAACAAGAGAACATTTCTGGAGCAGAAGAACTGTAGGACTCCAAGGGATCTTCAGTGGATTTTGGGAGTGGGTGTGGTGTTGATTAGGTAGCTGGTGAAACTAATCTTTAGTATTAAAAAATGTGTCAGTTTTGGATTAGTGATCTCCAAGGTTTCTTCCATCCCTTCCAACCTATGATTCTGTCTCTTTTAAGTTGAGTTTGGCTGCTTATCAGTAGTGGGTTCCTACCGGTTCGGACTGGTTCAACCGAACTGCTAGTGGCTTGGCGGCCTGGGTTACTGGAACCGGTATTGACCCAGGCTTGCCATGCCCCCAGACTGGTCCTCCAGGCAGTGCCATAGGTGCTACCATCTTGTTTTTCAATTCTGTGCATGTGCAGAACAATTTTACTTGGACTGTGCATGCGTATCAAGCGCATTCGCACATGTGCAGTGCACACACAATCAAACAGGCAGTTGTGTCTACCAGAACCCATCCCTGCTGCTTATGATTTCATAGATACAGTCCCAAATGGTATGCAAGTGTTAAGGTTCTGAGAAATTCCTCATCAAGCAAGATGATAAATCATACAGGAAGGGAAAGGGGAAATGCCAGCAGTCAGAACTCTTGGAAAATAATTGAGATATAAATCTATAAATAGGACAAGATCAGGCCCAGACCTTCCAGAATAAAATTCACCCACGAAAGCCAAGCTAAACTGAAAATGTACTTCTATTAAGGAACAATTAGATTGAACTCCAACTCTGTCTATGAAAAATCAAATACAGAAGTGCAGGAGGAAATTTAACATGATTCTAAATGCATGGAAGGGGCAATATCCAAGTTAGCAAAATATCTAAATTTTGGGTAGAATATAATTTCTAAAATTATATCCCAAAAGCCTCTTATATTGAGGCTTCTCAGGACTGTGTATGAAAATGCATTGATAGTCAGGTATTTTCAGATATCAGATCATTTGATAATAAGCCATAGGGTGTTTCACTATCGTTTCATGATATCTCATTTATTGCTAAATCGATTGGTCGTCTTGGTCTAATATTTTGCTTGACCCTGAAATATCATTTCAAAGTTCGGCATTATTGCACTCAACAGTCAGAGATAAATGTGCAAACTTTACCTTGAAGCTTGAGAAGAAAGAGAGAAGAAAAAGTGCTAAAGATTTTGGCCATACTACTTTGTAATATAAGATAAGACAATCTATATAAGATAAGACAATCTACCATCTTTAAAGCGCTCCATGGCACGGACCTAGCTATCTGCGAGATCGCATCCTACCCCATACATCCCTCCGACCGATCTGCTCCCACAGAGAGGGACTTCTCCGGGTGCCGTCCACTAGGCAATGCCAGCGGGCGACGCCCAGGGGAAGGGCCTTCTCTGTGGCGGGCCCAGCTCTATGGAACGACCTACCCCCCGACCTCAGAAAAAACCACGGACCTCCGCGCCTTCCGACAAAAGCTCAAGACTTATCTTTTCCAACAGGCCGGCCTGGCCTAACCTACCTTCCAGCCTTTTTAGACTGAACATCTAAATTGTTTTAATTGGGTTTTTAAGGGGTTAGTTTTTAGGATTTTAGCTTTTTAGTGCAGGGATAAATTGTTTAATTTGATTTTATATATTTATGATGTATCTAAGTTTGTACGTTTTTAACTCCCCTGTGCACCGCCCCGAGTCCCTTCGGGGAGAGGGAGCGGTCTACAAATTAAATTTATTATTTATTATTATTAAAAACTAATCAATGAGATGGGTGTCTGCACAGTATGATGCCAAGATGATGCCAAAGATGGTACAAAACAAGCGCCACCTGCTTGCTATGTGTGTTGCATGTGATGCACATCAACAACAGGCACTGCTGTCATGGGCACCATCTTGATTTTTGGCGACATATCCCGTGTACTTGCCTGAAGTGAATTCTGGCATATAAATTTTAATGGATTAGATCCAAAGGAGTTCTCTCAGCAGGTGGCAGCATCTGACTGTCTTTTTCTGGCCTCCAAGGCTGAGCAGAGTCAGGCAGCCAAGTCAGTACTTGGATGGGATCCCACCAGGAAATGCCAGGCTTATAAAATAGACTAAGAAGAGAACAAAAATACCAGAAGAATGTGACATTAAGCCTCTTCTGTGCTGGACTCACTCATCCACGTAGTTCCCTGAAGTTGAAGAGCAACTGAATTTGCTTGCAGGGATTCAGTAGGGACATGTGAATGCAGATAGTCCTCGCCTTACGGCCACAATTGAACCGAAAAGTTCTGTTGCTAATTGAAACATTTGCTTGAAACATTTGCTAATTGAAACATTTGTTAAGTGAATGTTGTCCCATTTTACGATCTTTCTTGCCACCATTGTTAAGTGAACCATTGCAGTTATTAAGTTAGTAAATCTGGCTTCCCCCTTGACTTTGCTTGTAAGAAGGTCACAAAAAGTGATCACATGACCCCCCAGGACATTGCAACCGTCATAAACATGAGTCAGTTGCCAAGCATCTGAATTCTGTTCACATGACCATGAAGATGCTGCAACGATCATAAGTTACTTTTTTCCATGCTGTTATAACTTAGTGACTAAATGAACTGTTGAGGACTACCTGTATTCTTAGGCAGGAGCAGATCCTAAGCTTTTTCAATCACAGGTGGGCAATTCATATCCTAAAGGTTACATGTCTCCCACTGGGGAGCCAAGACGTCATCCATTAGCCTCGGATTCTTCCTCGGAATTCGGCAGCACTGACTCTCTTTTACTACTTGGCTTCTGAGACCTGGAGCCAGAGGTGGGTTCCTACTGGTTTGGACCGGTTTGCCTGAACCAGTAATGATATGGCAGGCTGGGTCGCTGGAACCAGCAGCAATCCAGGCCTGCCAGGCCCCCAAATTGGTTCCCCGGACTCCTCTGCCATCGCCGGCATGTTTCTGCGCATGCGCAGAACAGTTTTCAGTCAACTGTGCATACGCAGCAATGTGTGGCACGCATGTGAGAGAAGCAATCAGCGCGCGCGCAAAAAGCCCTCTCAGCAAACTGGTAGAAAAGCGGTTAGGAACCCACCACTGCCTGGAGCTGTTGCTTCTCTGGCTCATCCTTCTCTTCCCCAATCCCAGGTGCTGATTACCATCTTCAAAGCGCTCCATGGTACATGACCTAGCTATCTGCGAGATCGCATCCTGCCCCATACATCCCTTCGACCGATTCGCTAGCACAGAGAGGGACTTCTCCGGGTGCCGTCCACTAGCCTATGCCAGCGGGCGACTCCCAGGGGAAGGGCTTTCTCTGTTGCAGGCCCTACCCTATGGAACGACCTACCCCCCCGACTTCAGAACAACTCCGGACCTCCGCTCCTTCCGCCGAAAGTTCAAAACATATTTCTTCCAACAGGCCGGCCTGGCCTAATCTATTTCTCACACCTCCGGTCTGTACATTTAAATTTTTAATTGGGTTTTTAGGGGTTTAGGGTTTTAGGTTTTTTAGGTTTTAGTGCAGGGTCATTGTAATTTAACTTAATTTTAGATATTTATATTGTTGTATGTTTTATGTTCTATATTCCCTGTTCACCGCCCCGAGTCCCTTCGGGGAGAGGGAGCGGTATACAAATAAACATTCCATTCCATTCCATTCCCCCCCCCACACACACACATACACACACACACCTCACCCACTTCTCTTCCTTCACTCCACCAGCAAATCTTCACTGCCTCTCTTGTCATCTTCCTATTTAAAACCATGGAATAAGACGAGCTGTGAAGAGAGTCAAATTACTCGAAGTAGGCGTGTGCGGGGGTTCATATCTTGCAGTTAATTAAAGTAAGGGAAGCAATTGTGTACATATTTATCTGTTCCTTATTTACACAATTTGCTCTTGCCTCTGTTTGCAGTGTGATCTCACCCTATTTGCTACAAGTGAACATGATGGCTCATTGGAGGAATAGTGCACGTAGCTCTCAGCCTGCTGAAGAATGCTCATTCCACATCACAACATTTTGCTGACTACGTAGAACAGGGGTGTTAAACTTGATTTAATTGTGGGTCATCGGGGTTGTGTTTGACCTTGGGTGGGCAGGGTGGGCTTGGCCAGGCTGGGTATGGCCAGCTCAACATCAGTCATGTTGGGGGTTCCAATGGTGGCCTGAGCACTCTGTCGGAGATATCCAGAGCCTGGGATTTGAGTTTGACACCCCTGAAGTATAAATACAAGCCTTGTCTGACCAGGAGAAGCATCTTATGATGGAAGTCCTAAATGCAATAGCACATCTGACATCTGCAGTGAACCATTTTTTAACATCCTCCCTTTCATTGCTGAAAGAATCAGTTTGGTGTAATAATTAAAGTCACAGCATATTGAGTGATTCTGAGTTGTTGTCCTACCTTGGGCATAAAGCCAGCCTATCACTTTCTCTCAGCCCTAGGAAGAAGGCAAGGGCAAACCACTTCAGAGAAATGCTGCTGTCAACTCTGAAGCGGACTTGGCTGAAGCCATCTTATCCTGCCTCACAGTTGCCACAAAGCCTGAGAGAGAAGGAGAGGGGGGAAGTAGTTAGCACAGCTTGCAGTCAAACGTTTTCCTGAGGGAACCAATGTCATCGTAACAGGTGACAGGTGAAGGAGGAGAGGAGTTGGTTTTCACCAGCTGTGCCAATATGATGTATCCAATAAACATGTTCTTAGAGGAATCTACCTGCCTCAGAGTTCTGCTTTCAATGGGCGCGTTACTCGGAATGCTGGCAGCTGCCAAGAAAAGTGCAGGGGGGAAGCAGTCACCAGAAGTCAATATTGATTTGAAAGCATCATTTTTATTTTCCCCTGTTGCTGCTGTGCTGTGGGCTGCATTGACCTAAATCCATAAACCATTGGTAGCTTCCTGGGCAGCACCCTTCTTGTTGCCTAAATCCAGACCACTCCCTTGGCTCCTCACTCTTGGTATGCTGCTGCTAAATGTGCTTTAGTATGCATTAATCATACGTTGACTTGGTATATGACCAATGCACATTTTGGCAATGGAAGGGGGGGAGGGGCAGGGCTAGCAAAGAACAAAACTCGAAGGATTGTACATGCATCCACACATTTTAGCTTTACTGCATACCATGCTCCTTGATAGACACTTGTACAATGTATACATGCACATTACAAACCCATACAAAGACTTCATGGCAATAAGGGTTCCATGCATGGAAGTCTATGCCATCATAACTCTTTTAGACTTTCAGGTGGTCCCTAAAAACTTCCCCTGATCTTTTCCCCAAATATTGGTTTTAAATTCTGATAGCATCACTCAGGGACAAATGCCCTCCTCCAATTTTTGCATCGTTGTATATGAACCTAGTGTCTTCATATAGACCACATTAAAAAAATTCCACCTAGAATTTGCACCACTAACAGTTGTGAGAGGCCTCTGTCATATGCCACCATGGAAAATCAGCAGCAAGGAAAAATCAGAGAGAAAAGGAGGCTGAGAAGGACCAGGGGTGACATGATAGCAGTGTTCCGATATCTCAGAGGGTGCCACAAAGAAGAGGGAGTCAAACTATTCTCCAAGGCACCTGGGGGCAGGACAAGAAGCAATGGGTGGAAACTAATCAAGGAGAGAAGCAACTTAGAACTAAGGAGAAATTTCCTGACAGTTAGAACAATTAACCTCTGGAACAGCTTGCCTCCAGAAGTTGTGAATGCCCCAACCCTGGAAGTCTTTAAGAAGATGTTAGACAGCCATTTGTCTGAAATGGTATAAGGTTCCTGCCCACGCAGGGGGTTGGACTAGAAGACCTACAAGGTCCCTTCCAACTCTGCTATTGTATTATTGTATTATTGACTGGTCTGTGAGCTGAGAATTTTCTGCTTCAGCTCCCACCAAAGTCCCTAAAGACTGAAGGCAGCAGCAGCAGCAGAAAGAGAGACAACCCAGGCACAAACTTTTGTGGCTTGGACATCACCTAAAGTTACAACACGGAGTTTAAGGCACCGAAACTCACTTTTGCATTAAGTGCATCAGCCTTGGCGTTTTCCCATGAGAAGCAAGCTTAGAAGTTCTCACAACATTAAATAATGTCACGGTGTAAGTTAATTGCAGGACCCCTCTGTCAAAAATTAATATGTTTCAAGTGCCCCACCCCTCCAGGGATTCCAAAGGCGCCGTCTCCCGGGTTTCCAGAAATTCTAAAGAGGCATTTACCCCATGTTGCTTTGTGCATTGTGTTGCGAAGCAAGTTTGTTACTGTCAGTAGGAGGATTCCCTTAAAAAGGAGCTGAAGCAAATCACTGCACAGTGGACTTCATCACCCCTGCTGACAACACAGAGATGCTCTGGGACGGAGCGTGCGCGCGCCATCGTGGAAAGCAGGATGATGAAACGCTGAGACATCTTTCAGCAGCAGGGGAGGATGTTAGAAGGAAAAGTCAAGGCGCAAAAGGCAGGGCCCAGAGATGAATGCATTTGGAATGAGCAAAGCTGGTTTTTGATGATGGTAGAGCAGTGTTTCTCAACCTTGGCAACTTGAAGATTTACGGACTGCAACTCCCAGAATTCCCCAGCCAGCGAATGCTGGCTGGGGAATTCTGGGAGTTGCAGTCCGTACATCTTCAAGTTGCCAAGGTTGAGAAACATTGTGGTAGAGGAATACTGAGAACATAATCAGGGCTCATCATTCCGAGAGAACGGAGAGAATAAGCAGCTGGTAGAGCAGTTCTGTCCCAACTGTCTGCCTGTGAATGGATTTGGAATTATGGCTACTGCTGAAGCAGCTTGCTAGCCTGATGGGAAAGAAGGTATTGCTATAGTGTCACTTTTGTAGGAGGAGAACACTGTCTCTGCAAGAGGCCAAAAGAAATGGTCAAAAGGGAAGCCAGGGCATCAACACAGGACTTAGGAAGTCTCTTGGACTCAAACTTGGCTCTTCCCTAATGGGGATAATAAGACTTGATACCTGCATTTCACCTGCATGTACACTGAAATTCAGAGATAGAGCCAATGGCTATCTCAGATTCCCTTCCCTTCCCTATTGGTTTGCAAATGTGAGTGTGTTCACTGCACGGGTGGGTTCCTACCTGTTCTAACCTCTTCTATAGAACAGGTTCCACAAATCTACAGTGCCGATTAGAACCGGTTCCAGCTCCCTCCGCCCACCCATCCACACATCATCAAGATGAAGAGCAAGAAGAGGAATTCTGGGAGTTGAAGTCCACAAGTCTTAAAGCTGTCAAGTTTGAACACCCTGGGGTTTTGTTTCTAAAGGGTTAGGGGTGCAAGGGTCTTGTAACTTGACAGCTTTAAGATTTGCGTGCTTCAAATGCCAGAGTTTCTGAGCCAACATTTTGGTTGCTAAGCAAGAGCGTTGTTAAATGAGTTTCACCCCATTTTACAAGTTGGCCATGCCCACCCAGTCACATGACTGCCAAGCCACTCCCACCCGGTCACATGGCCGGCAAGCCACACCCACAAAGCAGGCCACACCTACAGAACAGGTTCTAAAAAATTTTGAAACCCACTACTGTTTCACTGTGTCTGCACATACACACCACCTTCTGCACATGCGCAGTGCTTATGCATTATGCCAGAATGGGTGGGCGGAGCCTCTCACAGCCGCCGCTACCAGTTCGCCCAAACCGGATAAAACTGGCTCTGGGATGTCTCAAATCATTGCTTCATCTTTGGCAGTCTCCCTTCACTGCGGGCTCTGCTTATGATCACCCATGCCCTGGACTCTACATGCAGCTGTCCTTGAAGATTATCCAGAAGCTTCAGAGGATGCAGAAATATGGTGCTATATGCATTTATGCATGTCTTTAGAATGGCACATGTTACACCTCTGCTCTGTGACTTGTGTTGGTTGCCATTTTGCTTCCAAATCCAATTCAATGCGCTGGTTTTTATTCCAGTCCCATGCCAATTCATTCAACTGCCAATTCATGGCATGGGACTGGATTTTTTGAGAGATCGTTACTCCCCAATTACATTCCAATATACATTACAAGATGTGAAGGGATTGAAATTCCCACCCAACCTGGTTTACCTCCATATCTGCAGTTATTTGGATTAGTAGTTGGGATGTTTAGATCAAGGGTGGGTTCCTGCCAGCATTACTACCAGTTCAGCGCCTGAAAAATGTTTGGTGCATGCGCTCGTTTAGCTTGTGCACAGGCTAGACGCATGCTCTGAGCGCATGCACATTTGCACCTAAAAAGGTCTGTGCATACACACAACATTAAAAAAAGGAAAAAATACATTTTTTCAATGAAGATGGTTCTGCGCATGTGCAGAACAGAAAATCAAAATGGCGGCCCTGAGGATAGAACTGGTTTGGGTGCGTGTCCGGCGGAGTTACTATCTACTTGGCCGAACTGCTCTAAACCGGTAGGAACCCACCTCTGGTTTAGACTAATCTGGAAGAACTCCAAATTCTGAGTGATCCATATGTCATCAAATATCTGAAGATGAGCCTTATCACCATTACCATTACCACCTGATCAAAGCTCTGGGTTTTTTTTTAATTTACATGCGATGCATATTAATAAGGAAAAGCTTTGTTGCCATCTTGACATTTTTGGCACCCTGTGGAAGGCTTGTTCAGGTTCAAGCCCACCTCCAACTGCTGAAGAACACGGTATAATTTGGGAGAAATCATTAATTTTCAGCCTGGTTGTTCTTGCTGTGGGAATAAAATCAAAGAAGGAATACTCTGTGTGATATTTTGAACTCCTAAAGAAAAACTGATATTTCTGTTTAGATATTCTGTTCTTGTTTTTGTTTTTAAAGTTCTGCATTTCAATTTTAAAAGCATTTAAATCTTCTGCAACTAAAACTAATCACTGATGTTGAGAAACTGCCAGATGAGCTGGAAGGAGGAGTCAAGTGAGGGCTTAGCTTGGAGTTGTTGCACAGCCGTAGATGGCAAAAGCTTGACTTTGCCCAGGATCCGTGAAGCCTTATCTGGTTGTTCCCAGGGAAAGCCAAGCAGTCTGGTAAGATTACTGTAACATAGTAATCAGAGGTGGGTTTCTGGTGCTACCGGTTCACTCGTGCTCACATGCAACACTTCTGCGCATACGCAGAAGCATCCGGGCGGATGGATGGAGCCTCCCATTGCCTTCACTACCATTTCACCCGATCTGGGCTGAACTGGGAGCAACCCACCTCGGATAGTAATGGACAATAAAGTTGCTGACTTTAGCTATTTACTATTGGCTATGTTTGCCATGGTTAGAATGCAATATTTCAGGCTAGTTCTGCCGATTGCCAGAAGTTTAATCCTGGCCGGTTCAAGGTTGACTGAGCCTTCCATCCTTCTGAGGTTGGTAAAATGAGGATTCAGATTGTTGAGGTAGAGGGGGGATTGGCCAATTCTGAAAACCTCTCAGAGAATGCTGTAAAGCACTGTGGAGCAGCGTATAAGGTTAAATATGCATGAAAAGGCTTCTTAACTATTCCTGTATGCTATTTTTCTTTAAATAGAACTACAATCAGGGGTGGGTTTCAAAATTTTTGGAACCTATTCTGTGGGTGTGGCCTGCTTTGTGGGAGTGGCTTGCCGGCCATGTGATCAGGTAGGAGTGGCTTTCTGGCCATGTGACCGGGTGGGAGTGGCTTTCTGGCCATGTGACCGGGTGGGAGTGGCTTGCCGGCCATGTGACCAGGTGGGAATGTTAGCAGCTGCTGGAATTATGTTTGTACAACAGTGGAAAAACAGATATGAAAATGAATAAATACTACAATGTGCAGGAATAAATAAAGTGACAATTAAAATCAAGAAGGCTTTGAATATTTTTTCACGTGGGATTTGTTTTAGCAATTGCTAAGTAACAGAAACAGAAAATAGAAATCCAAAAGTATGAAAGACAACACCAATTATGTAAGTAAAGGTCACTAAAATGTATCATTATTAATGTGTACAACTGCTGCAGGACATAACACACCCACACAAACTATGACAGTGCCAGGAAAACACCAAAAAATAGAATCCCTCCTACAAAAGACTGAAAATGAATCCAGTTTCCCCCCCCCCTAACTTTAGGGACTGGAGAGACAAAGCCACTGGAATAAAAACCATCAAGGCATAGTGGAAAATTATAAAGGACACACAAGCTCACAGAACCAGCAACCACCTGGCAAAGCTGCCTTGCAGCCCATAGAAAAGCAGCCACTTTATAAACCTGGTCTGAACACTTAAAAGCAACATATTGCATCTCAAAGAAAACATTTTCAAAAAGGAATAACATTTCATGTAGTAAATATATTTTATAAACAATTAAAAAAATAAAAATTCCCTAAAAGAATGTAAAAAAAAGATATTCTATAAGGTTGATACAGGTTGTTGCCAACATCCTAGGTATCAATTACATCCTCAATTACCATTCTTAAACTTGTAAGTGAAGTCAAGTTGAGCTCCACTGCTTATGATGTTTGTGGCACATCCCTATAGTTTTCTTGGCAGCATTACAGAATCATCGCGGCCGGCTAATTTAGCGGCGGCCAGCGATGGGAAGCTGCGTGGGGGCCGCGGGCAAAGCGCCGCAATGAGAACCAGCACGGCACTTCGCCCGCGGCCCCCAATTTAGCAGCAGCCATCTGGGAAGCCAAGTGGGGGCTGTGGGCCAAGTCTCCACGCTGGTTCTCATCATGGCCGGCTAATTTAGCGGCGGCCAGCGATGGGAAGCCGCGAGCGAAGCGCCGTGCTGGTTCTCATCGCAGCCAGCTAATTTAGCGGTGGCCAGCGATAGGAAGCCGCGTGGGGGGGCTGCGGGTGAAGTCTCCACGCTTAGCGGCATCCCTTCCGCCCCACATGCGAGGTCACCGCCGCTCAGCAGATTTTAGGCTTAGCGGCTAGCAGCAACAGCCCCCGTCCATGCAGTGTGCGCACATTTCGGCCACGTGGCTATGCCAGCTCGCGACTTTTGGGAGGTAAGGCCTGGAAGGCTTTCCCTCCTGAATGCCACGAGCTGGCGTAACGTAGCCTCCCGCAGCCCCCCTAAGCAAAATTGCTTACCTGCAGTAAGCAGCAAGCTGCTGGGAGGTGGATCAAAGCATTGTCCATTGCTTTTAAAGGGTCACCTCCAGCCCTTCACCCGGAAGTAACTTTCGGAACGCGCGGCTCACACCGTCCATAGTATTTCGCTAGCTCCCTTGCCTGACTCCACTAAACTAGCCAAACCCAATGCTCATTGATTGGCTGGTGTACAGCGAATCAGTGAGCATTGGGTTTGGCTAGTTTAGTGGAGTCAGGCAAGTGAGCTAGCAAGATACTATGGACGGAGCGAGCCACGCATTCCGAAAGTTACTTCCGGGTCCACGGTCCAACCGGATCGCCCCGGATCGGTAAATTTTACGACCCGGCTCGTGCGATCCGGGGCGATCCAGTAGGAACCCACCCCTGACTACAATGCAGAGAGATACAGAAACACAGACAGACACACAGACACAGACACACACACAGAGGTGGGTGGGTGGTGGGTTCAGAGTGCATGTAAATGAGAGCAGTTGTTCAGGAAGTGGAATATGAAAGCAGTTGTTCAGGAAGGTTTGCAGGAAGAATCAAGACCACACTTTGTAATCATCTGAGATATGTGTTAAAACTCCTGGGACCAGTGACTCTCATTTAGTTTTAGAGATCAGAAAAAATACATTCCCAGCCATCAGATAGACGCTTTCCCAGCAAAATCTCCCTGTATTGTTACCAGTGAACTATTTCGTCAGATCTTTAGTGCACAGTGAATAGCGATTAAATAGCTGTTATGCCTTTGTAATCTTGAAGAAAACAATCTCTGAGATAATGAGGAGATCTGCTATGGTAGAGAATTCAGTCCCTGTAAAATACCACGGGCAATTTATATCTTTATTTTCATGTACTTATTTATATCACTTATATAGCCACCGTTCTCACACATGGGCTGCTTACCATATTAAAATCAAGCCAATCCCCCTGGCATCCCAGGATAGTACACCGTCATGAACCATTTGTAAGTAGCAGAGCATATTTTCAGTCTGACCCAAATACCCAGGGAAACATCAAAGATATTCAATGCTCTGCCATTGGCTAACAGGGCTGGAGCAGAGGTGGTATTCAGCAGGTTCTGACCAGTTTTGGAGAACCAGTAGCGGAAATTTTGAGTAGTTCAGAGAACCTGTATTTACCACTGATCCCGCCCCCATCTATTCATTGCCTCCTGAGTCCCAGCTGATCGGGAGGAAATGGGGATTTTGCAGTAATCTTCCCCTGGAGTTGGAGGGAATGGAGATTTTACAGTACCCTTCCCCTGCAACGCCCACCAAGCCATGCCCACAGAACCGGTAGTAAAAAAATTTGAATCTCACCACTAGGCTGGAGGCATGTGAATCTCTGGGTGGATGATGCTCCACAGGGCAGGTAATGGCTGGGGAATTCTGGGAGTTGAAGTTCACACATGAAGAAGCTCGGTCCACAACAACATACCTTAAAATTGTCAAGTTCAAAAAACACTGGTTTACTAGAATGGATCCAGAATATGTTGCTTTCTCTCCAAGATTTGGCAGGACAGGCAGAAAAAATAGGATGCACTGGGAGTTAATTATTGTATAGACAGCAGAACTCACTCATCCGTCCATCCCAAGACGGTTACCAAACAGAGAAAGTCTGCATTCCCGCCAATATGCTGACTTTTCAGGTGCAGCATCTGTTATTGTTTTAAAATCTATACTGAACAAATACAAATGCCAGGGTGGTTTCAGAGTAGTGTGAAGGAATGTGTGGATGACCTTGGCATAAGAGGTGAGGAAACAATGAGAGAGGAGAGGCAGAAACTCCTAGTGCAGGGGTCTGCAAAGTTGGCTCTTTTAAGACTGGTGGATTTCAACTCCCAGAATTCCCCAGCCAGCTATGCTGGCTGGGGAACTCTGGGAGTTGAAGTCCACCAGTCTTAAAAGAGCCGACTTTGCAGACCCCTGTCCTAGTGGATTAAGGGTCAAAGGAAGAAGATTCGGAGGGACTGGCCCTAATTGTTCAGGTGATTAAAAGTGATGGCAGGAAGTTTGTACTTTCACACTTGGAGGATTCTGTTAATGTGGCCTTAAATAACAAATAGAATAGAATGAATTCATCTAAGTCCCGTTTCCTGTTGGGTTTATCTGGAAGATAAAGCTGGCAACTAGTCACTTCATTCTGTTTGTTCTTTTTCTTACCTTATACTACTCAATAGATATGCATTCAATTGCTACTGGTAGTCCTCGACTTACAACAGTTCTTTTAGTGACTGTTCGAAATTACAACTTCACTGAAAAAAATGACTTATGATGACCATTGTTCACACTTATGACCGTTGCAGAATCCCCATGGTCATATGATCAAAATACAGATGATTGGCAACTGACTCACATTTATGATAGTGTCCTGTTCTGACCCCCCACCCCTTTCTCCGTCTAACACAAGACTGGCTGCCTGCCACTAACTGTCTTGGCTGCTTGCCTGAATGACTCTGAACAGATACAAAGCTTCCTAACTCGACTAGACACGAACCTGAAAATCAGCACGAATAAACACGAACCTAGAAATCCAACATTGTTCTCTGCAAGGACTTTCTTAGCAAAGGCTTCCTTTTAAACCTCTGGGGAGGAGCCAGTCATTAGACAGCTGGGACTAATTCACATCCTTCGAGTTCGCTTCTGATGCAATCCACCCAGGCTCCTTGGTTCACCGAGGGGCTTAGGGAGATGAAGCGCCACAAGAGACGCCTAGAGAGCAGATGGAGATCCTCTCGCTCCGAAGCCGACCGAACACTAGTGAGAACCTACATTAGGACTTACCTGGTGGCGATAAGAGTGACCAAACGTGAGTATTGTGCCACTCTTATTGCATCCGCAGATAACCGCCCTGCCGCCCTGTTTGGGGTGACCCACTCCCTCCTTCAACAGAGGCCGCGGGAAGCCCCTCTACAGGGTCGAGCAGAGGAATTTGGGATTTATCTGCAGGAGAAAATCACTCAGATTTGGAGCGAGCTGCCCTCCATCGACAGTGGTCCAGTTGAGCAGTCCGAGGTTGCTCTTGAGACACCATCTTGGGAGAAGTTCGATTTTGTTACTACCGAGGATATGGACAAGTTGTCAAAGAGACTTAGGGCTACCACATGTTTATTGGACCCGTGTCCCTCCTGGCTTGTACTGGCATCCTGGGAGACGACACGAGGCTGGCTCCAGGGCATTGTCAACGCATCTTTGAGTGAGGGGTCCTTGCCTGCCATCTTCAAAGAGGCGGTAGTAAGGCCCCTCCTCAAGAAGCCGTCCCTGGATCCAGCATTATTAGAGAACTATCGTCCCGTCTCCAACCTTCACTTTTTAGTGAAGGTTGTAAAGAGTGTGGTGGCTCAACAGTTTCCGCGACACTTGGAGGAAGTTGATTATCTAGACTCGCGCCAGTCCGGCTTCCGACCCGGGCACAGCACCGAGACGGCATTGGTCGCGTTGGTTGATGATCTCTGGAGGGCGTGGGATAGAGGATATTCCTCTATCCTAGTCCTATTAGACCTCTCAGCGGCTTTTGATACCATCGACCATGGTATCTTATTGCGCCGACTGGGGGGGTTGGGGCTGGGAGGCACCATTCTGCGATGGTTCTCGTCCTACCTCTCTGGTTGGTCACAATATGTGTTGGCAGGGGGGCAGAGGTCGGCCTCGAGGCTCCTCGTATGTGGGGTACCTCAGGGGTCGGTCCTCTCGCCCCTACTGTTCAACACATACATGAAGCCGCTGGGCGAGATTATCCGTGGTTTTGGGGTGGGATATCATCTGTACGCTGATGATACTCAGCTGTACATATCCACCCCAGACCACCCCAATGATGCCGTCGAGGTCATGTCCCGGTGTTTGGAGGCCGTACGGATCTGGATGGGTAGTAACAAACTCAGGCTCAACCTGTCCAAGACTGAGTGGCTGTGGCTTCCGGCACCCCAGTTCAGCCAGATTACTCCAACTCTGGCCATTGGGGGTGAAACACCAGCCCCCGTGGAGAGGGCGCGCAATTTGGGTGTCCTCCTGGATTCCCGGCTGTCCATGGAGGACCATGTGGCGGCCGTGGCCAGGGGGCTTTCCATCAGGTTCGCCTGATGCGCCAATTGCGCCCCTTACTGGACCGGGCTGCCCTTTGCACAGTCACTCAGGCCCTCGTGACCTCTCGACTCGACTACTGTAATGCTCTCTACATGGGGCTTCCCTTGAGGTGCACTCGAAAGCTGCAGTTAGTCCAGAATGCAGCCGCGCGGGTGATTATGGGAGTGCCTAGACACTCCCACATAACACCAATCCTGCGCGAGCTGCACTGGCTTCCTGTGGTCTTTCGGGTGCGCTTCAAGGTTTTGACGACCATCTTCAAAGCGCTCCATGGCTCGGGGCCTAGTTATATGCGAGACCGCCTCCTGGCCCATACATGCCTTAGACCAATACGCTCCCACAGAGAGGGCCTCCTCAGGGTGCCTTCGGCCGGACAATGCCGACTGGCGACACCCAGGGGAAGAGCCTTCTCTGTGGCGGGCCCTGCCCTGTGGAATGACCTACCCCCTGAACTTCGCACCATCTCCGACCTCCACCTCTTCTGCAAGTGTCTAAAGACACATTTGTTCCATCTAGCCGGCCTAGCGTAGCCCCTAAACTGACTTTTAGATAGTTTTTACATTTGGGGATTTTAATTTGGTTTTAGCACAGGATCCATTGAATTAATTTTTTAAATTTTTATATGATGTTTTGTATGTATTTTTAATTTTCCTGTGCGCCCCCCTGAGTCCGTTTGGAGAAGGGCGGGGTATAAATTGAATAAATATAAATATAAATATAAATTGAAGCCTCCTTTTTTCACCCCTTCTCAATCTAGCATCAGGGTCAAACTGGCTTTGATCCTCCCCACTCCTCCAAGACCCAGGTGCCTCCTGATGACCAGCCTGGCTCTCTGCTCTCTCAAGGTCACCCTCTCCTCCAGAGCAGACTCATAGGACTCCTCACTGGAGGAGTCCATCAGCAGCTCATCCGGAGGCAGCTGGGCCACAACAGTGTCCCACGGTCATGTGATCCTCTGTTGCAACCTTCTGGCAAGCAAAGTCAATGGAGAAACCAGATTCATTTCAAGAACGGTGTTATAAATTAAACGACCGCAGCGATTCACTTAACAAATGTGGCGAGAAAAGTCATCAAATGGGGCAAAACTCACTTAATACATTTCTCACTTATCAACATAAATTTTAGGCTCAAATGTGATCTACCAGTATTTTGTGAGTAATAGTAACTGTCGCATAGGGCAGTGATATATTGTGATAGGTTGTCAATCATGTGTTTCATATTGATGTGTGTAAACAACTATGCTGTTTTGCAGAGGCGGTCTTATGTAAGAGGTGCCGCATGCTATAAAAGGGTATTTTATATTAAGAGAAATGAGTAATCAAACTATAAAATACATCTTGGAGCAGTGATAGCTAACCTTTTTGTCGTCGCGTATCAAAACCATGTGTGCATGTGCAACAACATGCACCCATGCCCACACCCATAATGCAATGTGTGTGTGACCCCACCCATCCCCATATGCCCCTCCCCCTGCACATGCACATGCAAAACCCTTGCCTCCCCCCCCCCCCACGCATGCACGCATGATGGCTCCGGGCCTCGTTTTGGCCCTCCGTGTGTGCTATAGGTTCGCCATCACGGCCTTAGAGCAAAAAATAGTTAGGATTTTTGCTACACACAAAGTCATTCCAGAAATGAAAAACCTATGACACAAACAGCATTCAGGCTTTAACTGGCACCTTGTGGTTAGCTCAAATAGGATGGGGATGGGGGATGTCAAAGGAGGAGTTTAAAAACAGAATGGAGGGAATTGAAGCCAATTATATTTGCAAATCCTATCTGATTACTGTAAAGAGAAAAAGCTTAGTTTATAAACAACATTTCTGTTTAACCTTGGTTGGTTGGTTAAGTCAAAACAGAATGACTTCACATTTTGTAACAAAGGCGACATTATGGTATACAAAAAATAGCTGATTCAAGACACACTAAACTCAAACCAAATACAATAGATTAAGGATTAGCACTGTGTGAACCTAATTGTCTTTTCTAGGGTGGGTTACGTGGGGCATGCATTTTCTCAGGATCAAAGAGAAGAGTTATCCTTCTATTGTTGATGTTGATTCTATTTTCCACTATGTAATGAAGTATAGATGTATGCAGTGGTGGGATTCAAATAATTTAACAACCGGTTCTCTGCCCTAATGACCAGCTGCGTAGGCATGGCTCGGTGGTCATGTGACCGTGTGGGCATGGCCAACCCAACGTCACTCAAGTTAATGGGTGCTTCGCCTTAGCTGTTACAATGTAATAAGGGTTAACCAGAGAGGCAGTTTCTGTAAGCAGGGCAATAAAGACTAGGCTAGAAACAACACCAGGATGTTTCCTTCCTGCCTTCCTTACAGGATTAGCCATATGAAGTGGGAAAAAACAAAAGGAGATTTCTCCCAACAACTGATTCTCCGAACTGGTTAGAAAGTTAACAACCGGTTCTCCCAAATAGGTGCGAACTGGCTGAATCCCACCGCTGGATGTATGTCCCATGAGGTTCTTTCTGATCATTTGAGGTCAAGATTTCTACCCATAGAGGGGGCCAATGGGCCTCTAAGTACCAAACATTAATTTTTCCTTGCCAAAGTTGTGGATTAGCCAATTCAGAATATTTACTACATATGCTGAGATCAGCAAATTAGAAATATGACTTCATTGTTTTTGACAGGGTGCAATTTAGTGCTTATCTATTTCTTAGGACAAAATAATGATCTAAAATCCAGATGCTCAGAAGATGCTTAAAATAGATGTGGAGGGTGAGGTTGAGTTCCCCAGTTAAAGGAAGTTTATCTGTTTGCATTTCTTTCCACTTTGTAGTACAAATGAAAATGTAATGTATTATCTATATTTTGTATGAAGCTTCGGAGGGGGTCACCGATTTCGACGTGAAAGTTCTCACAATATCTTGGATGCACCCTACCCTTTACCTCATTTGTAAAAAAAATTGTAAAACCCAATAAAACTTCCCCCCCCCCCAAAAAAGGAAGTTTATCTGGATCATCCACTTTTGGACATCTGCCTTCAAGACATTTCAGCTGGAATTCTATATCTACATCTCTGCGAGGAAGCCCTCACTCTGAACTTACAAAAACAGTATCTCTGTGTTCGGATTGCTGGCTGGGTTTAATATTGCTATTTTTCAAAAGCCATTTCTTGTTTGCAAGCGGGATTCCCAAGATACTGAGTGCATAGTGGTGATGTGCCAGTGCCTGGAAGCCGTGCGGGCCTGGATGGGAAGTAACGGACTCAGACTCAACCCATTCAAGACCGAGTGGCTGTGGTTTCCGGCCGCCCGATTCAACCAGTTGACTCCATCACTGGCCATAGGGGGCGAACATCTTGCCCCTGTGGATGGGGCGCGCAACTTGGGTGTCCTCCTGGACACCCGGCTGTCCATGGAAGATCAAGTGACAGCCGTGGCCAGGAGGGCGTTTTACCAGGTTCGCCTGGTACGCCAGTTGTGCCCCTTATTGGATCGGGATGCCCTTTGCACAGTCACTCATGCCCTCGTGACATCCCGACTGGACTATTGTAACTCTCTCTACATGGGGCTCCCCCTGAGGTGCACCCGAAGACTTCAGCTGGTCCAGAATGCAGCCGCGTGAGCAATAATGGGGACCTCTAGGTTCACCCATATAACACTGCTCTTGCACGAGCTGCACTGGCTGCCTGTCGTCTTTCGGGTGCGCTTCAAGGTGCTAGTTGTCATCTTTAAAGCGCTCCATGGCACGGGACCTAGCTATCTGCGGGATCGGATCCTGCCCCATACATCCTCATGGCCGATTCGCTCCCACAGAGAGGGACTTCTCCGGGTGCCGTCCACTGGACTTTGTCAGCGGGCGACGCCCAGGGGAAGGGCCTTCTCTGTGGCGGGCCCAGCCCTCTGGAACGACCTTCCCCCCGAAATCAGAACAACTACGGACCTCCGCTCCTTTCATCAAAAACTTAAAACACACTTTTTCTGCTTGGCCGGCCTTGGTTAGTCTTTACCTTTAGGGTGTTAGGGAATTTTAACTTTATAACTTGGGGATTTTAGCGCAGGGATAGTCTTAATTTAATTTGCTTTTATCTATCGTATTTATTCTATGTATGTATTTTTCTTATAGTATTTTATATTTTTCCCTGTGCACCGCTCCGAGTCCGAGTTGTGGAGAGGATGCGGTATACAAATAAAATTTGATTTGATTTGATTTGATATCTAGTTTCCCTGGTTTTGTACTGGTCCAGTAGGCAAGAAAGTACATTGCTATAGATTTGATGTCTTCAAACCATCATTAGAAAAGTGCCAAGTATCATAATCATGGCATCATGATCACCATCACCAACATTATCATTATCATCCTCATTGTTTCATTTATTTTTTGTTTTGTTATTAATTATATAAAAGTATGTCCTGAGACTTCCAGTGAGGATTAATGGCAATCTAATCTTCTGGAAGAGTGCAGATAACATTGCATTGGAGTTCAGTGCCCAGAAGGCCAATGTAGGAAGTTATATCTCTCCAGATGAAGACAAAATTATGAAATAAGCCATTTGACCTCTGGACAATCACTCCCCATAACTAAGCTCCAGGAATGAAAGTTTTATGAACATTAAGGCCAACCAAACTTCATTTCTTAATGAAGAAATGGCATATTAATGCCATTTGGCATATTAATTCTTCTACAGAGAGAGAGAGATTTTCTTTTACAGCAGATAAGAACACCTCTTGCTGAGTTTCTTTTTGGAGGATTATAAAATTAAAAGAAGATTTAAAGAATAAGAAATATTTGGCAAAAAGCTTAAACAAAGATGACCTAAGAAAGCTTAAAACGGATAAAGGGGATTGTTATTTTTAAAAGATTATTTACTTTTTTTTTCTATGAAACTGCATTGGAGAACCTGTGATTCAATTAGGCAATTGACTTAGATCCTCCATAGGAGCGTTGGAGGGGTGGGGGTTGCTTATTACTAAAGACAAGTGTGTCTCTGGACTCTGACAATGCAGAGAGATGCTAAGCTATGGGAAAAAGAAAGGCAGGATATAGTGCTTTCCTACTCAATCCTGAGTCCAATTTTAAAATGGGAAAAGAAATAGCTGGGTTGCCATCAATGCTTCCAGCTTGAGAGACATTTGGGAAGTTCTCACTTTCCCAACATGACTTCAAACAAGGAACATTTTGTTTCCATGGCTGTATAAATCTAGAGACAAGTAAGTTATCCTGTTCTTTTTTGGGGTGGGAATATGTAAATGATTCTTTCTCCATTGAGATGTCATAAGATTAATAGTAATTTTCTCCTCAATATGATATATATATGTATGTGTGTGTGTGTTATGTTTTTGAGCTGATCAATAAATAAGTTAGGGAGACTAGTACAGATCTATTTCGAGCTTTTTAGCTCTCATCAGCTAGCCATACTCTTACTGGGATTCGAACCGGGGCTGTATTACATGCTAGGCAAATGCCTTACCACTTGAGTCACCAGGTTCTCTTCCTGCTCAGCTGAGACAGGAGGATAAGTGTATACTTTGTTCCACAACACCCTGTTAGTAAGGGAGGAGACATACTGTTTCCTTTTCTGCCTTTCGGCTCATCACCAGAGACCATCTAGACCAGGGGTGGCGAACTGTGGCTCTTTTATGACTCATGGACTGCAATACCCAGAATTCCTGAGCCAGCCATGCTGGCTCAGGAATTCTGGGTAGTGAAGTCCATGAGTCATAAAAGAGCCACAGTTCGCCACCCCTGATCTAGACAGAAAGCCATGAGTTCCGTTGTGTAATTTTTTTATAAATTACACAATGGAACTCATGGCTTTCTGTCTAGATGGTCTCTGGTGATGAGCCGAAAAGCAGAAAAGGAAACAGTATGTCTCCTCCCTTAATTGGGGCCTAACAGGGTGTTGTGGAACAAAGTATATATATATCTCCTCCTTCATAATCCAATAGTTAGAAAGCATTTTTGACTGCTAGAATATGCACACAATTTTTATCTGAAAGTATCATCTGATTAAGCCAAATTTCCTTGCATGTTTTCAGGCTAAGTAGCCTGAGCTCATTTCTAAGTAAATTTAGCTTTTCGCTTGCAAACCAAGAAATCGAGGTTTAAAAGCTAGACAAAGTCAGGACTGATTAGTACTTGGATGAGAAAGCTCCCCCCCAAAAAATATCACGATTATAGATTGTGAAGTCCAAGAAACATCACGGAAGATGGTCAGGGCAAGCACTTCAATTCTGGTGGAAAGAAAATAATAATAGATTAATGGAGTTGGATGGGACCTTGCAGGTCATCTAGTGCACCCCCCCAAGCAGGAGACATTACACCATTTTTGACTGATGTCAGTCAGTTTCCTCTTGAAAGCCTCCAGTGATGAAGCTCCCACAACTTCTGAAGGCAAAATGTTCCATGGGTTGATTGTTCTCACTGCCAGAAAATTTTTCCTTATTTCTTGGTTGAATATCTCCTTGACCAGTTTCCATCCATTATTCTTTGTCTGGCCTTCGGGTGCTTTGGAAAATAGCTTGACCCCTTCCTCTCTGTGGCAATACTTGTTTTAGGTTTTTAAATAACTGTTTTAGCAGTTTGCATTTAATTGTAAACTGCTACAAGATTTTTTTTAATGAAAAATGGCATAAAAATCTTTAAATATTGGTAGTCCTTGATTTACAACAGTTTGTTGTTCAAAGTTAAAACAGCACCAGAAAACCTGACTTATAACCATTTTTCCACACTTACAATCATTGCAGTATCATGTGATCAAAATTCACATGCTTGGCAACAGGTTCATATTTATGACCTTTGCTGTGTCCCAAGGTCATGTGATCAACTTTTGTGATCTTCTGAAAAGCAAAGTCAATGGGGAAGCCAGGTTCACTTGACAACCAGATTACTAACTTACCAACTGCAATGGTTCACTTAACAAATGTGGCAAGAAAAATCATAAAATGGGGAAAAACTCACTGAACAAATGTCTCACTTTAGCCATCGAAATGTTGGTCGGAGTTGTGGTCATAAGTCAAGGACTGCCAGTAAATACATCCATAGGTTTTACACAGATTTCAAACCCATCTCAAAAGTGGCTTTACGTAAGGGAGAACAAACTTGGTGATGAACAGATGCTGAAAACGATTAAGACTTGCAGTGTTGGGGCATTCACAACTTCTGGAGGCAAGCTGTTCCATTGATTAATTGTTCTAACTGTCAGGAAATTTCTCCTCAGTTCTAAGTTGCTTCTCTCCTTGATTAGTTTCCACCCATTGCTTCTTGTTCTGCCCTCAGGTGCTTTGGAGAATAGTTTGACTCCCTCTTCTTTGTGGCAGCCCCTGAGATATTGGAACACTGCTATCATGTCTCCCCTAATCCTTCTTTTTATTAAACTAGATATACCCAGTTCCTGCAACCGTTCTTCCTATGTTTTAGTCTCCAGTCCCCTAATCATCTTTGTTGCTCTTCTCTGCACTCTTTCTAGAGTCTCCACATCTTTTCTACATCGTGGTGACCAAAACTGTATGCAGTATTCCAAGTGTGGCCTTACCAAGGCACTATACAGTGGTATTAACACTTCATGTGATCTTGATTCTATCCCTCTGTTTATGCAGCCTAGAACTGTGTTGGCTTTTTTGGCAGCTGCTGCACACTGCTGGCTCATATTGAAATGGTTGTCCACTAGGACTCCAAGATCCCTTTCACAGTTACTACTATTGAGCAAGGATGAGATGGTGGGAAGGCTACAGGTAGCATGAAAGAATCACCCTGACTGAGTAGGCAATAAACTGGTGTGGCTCTAATTCTTTTCATTCACCGGTGGGAAGACCTGGGATGTTGTGTGTGTTTGAGCTCCAATAATTCTTTATTTGTTTGCACTCCCACCTCCATGCTCTTTTGTTGCAGCTCCAATTAGTTGCTGGTGTACTATATCTGTCAAATAGTACAATTTTAGCTCACCCAGCCTGAAACTACTGTACTATATTTCTGACACATTTTGTAGGAATTTTGCAAGCAAAGCCGCTCACTGCCCAACCTGCTTTACACTGAATGTAAGGCATAGTAGAGGAATAATGAAGATCAATGTACTTCACTGATGGTTTGAAGCTCCATCTTTTGTTGTCCTGTTAAGCTTTTCAGCTTGAAAGGACTTTATTAAACCGGTCCTTTTAGGGCTGTTTGTTTCCCATTGGTATTCATAAACAGTTGGTGTTCCTAGTGGGGGGGATACTTGCTATTTATTATAGATGATGCATTTATTAAGTATTAATACTCCATATTCAAATGTGATGCCCTCATCCATGTATGGTATAAATCTGTCTACTACATGGCCACAATTTAAGAGGGCGGAAAAAGATGAACACCATGTCCTTGACAATATTGTTTTCCAACAATCTAATCTGGGAATAGAAGAGTTCAGGGGGATGCACAGGAAGATGTCAGGATCTGCAAAAGGATGGGTATAGCATCCCAATCCCAATCTTGTAAACTTCTTTAATACCACACTATCAATTGCACAAGACCTCCCTCGGCAGAAGAGGTGCTACAAATAATGGCTGGTCATGAAAACCAACTGGACAGGCAACTCATTCAGGTAGTCACATCCAATGAATCAGCCTCATTCTGGCATCAAGCTCCGAAAGAAATAGTCCAACCATGGTAGGCTGTAATATCTCCCCAAGGGGCATAGTTTTAGGAACTCTATCTCAACACCACTGTTGGAAGTAGACATGCCAGTCAAATTATTTGAAACCAAGCCAATGTCCGGGTTCCAAATAGCATCCAAAATTAAATCAGAGTCCAAGTTTTTAAGAAAGCCATGTTGGCGTATCTGGGAAAACCTGAATCTGAAAGCTTCCCAGTTTTCCCCACCCAGTTGAAAGTTCAAGGTCTTGCCCCCACACCCACAAGTCCATCACATGGTCCAAATTTCCACTGCCATGGTGGCAGTTCCACCCATTTAGTTCTGGTCAGGTGCAGAGGTGCAAAGACAAATGATAACCTTGGCTTTCTACAAAGAATGTTGTTATGGCTACATACCAGTGGTGGGTTTCTGCAGGCTCACACCTACTCGCAAGAGCCGGATGGTGAAATTTAGAGAGCCGGTGAGAGGGGGTTCCACCGGCGGAGCCAGAAGTAAGTCTGGCCTGCCGCTGCCGGTAACCCAATGGGAAGTAAAGGAAAGGAAGGCAGAAAGTAAGAAAGGAAAGAAAAAAAAGAAAGAAAGAAAGAAAGAAAGAAAGAAAGAAAGAAAGAAAGAAAGAGAATTTATCATCACAATTGAGCCCAAAATTTTGGTTGCTAAGCAAGAGCGTTGTTAAATGAGTTTCACCACATTTTGCAAGTTGGCCACTCCCACCCTGTCACATGACTGCCAAGCCACGCCCACAAAATAGGCCACACCTAGGGAGTAGGTTCTAAAAAAATTTGAAACCCACCATTGATACATACCATTTAACTCCATAAAATCCCCCCTCCCATTTTCCCACAATAGAAAATACATAGTAGAATAATAAAAAGTGTGGCAGGCCAAAGATCCAAAAGAAAAGATGGTTGCAGGGCTGACACCAATAACACAACTTCTCTATGGAGCCCAAATAGGCTCTTTTTGCACCATCAGAACGTGTTCAAAGTTCTAAAAGTAGCCCTTCAAGCCTCAAAATGAGTCCGTAATGGCACCCTGATACCAAGAGACAGGCCTCATGAAAGCGGAGGCTAGAATGTGAGTGACCATATTGAACTACTGACTCAAAACATTCTTTTTTCTCCTGGCCCCTCTTAAGTGATGATTTTCACTTAGTCTACATGGAAAAAGAGAGTGTTAAAATCTTATGCTCCTCTCCAGGTCTTCTACTCAGCATGGGATACGATCAGGTCAAAGCAGTCATTAAACAGCATGTAGCAGACACAGGCCACAAATTGGACTTTGTTATACAGTGATCCCTCGTTTTTCGCGGTTAATGGGGACCGGAACCTTCCGCGAAAACTGAAAAACCGCGAAGTAGGATTCGCACCGGAAACTTGAGTTGGTGGGCATCGTTTAAAGCAAGCACTAGGGGGCGCTTGCCTCCTACCGATGCATTTTTTTTCTATTCTGTATTTTTGAAAAACCCGCGAAGCACTGAAGCCGCGAAACATGAAGCCGTGAAAAACGAGGGATCACTGTATTCCAAACCTTTGTTGCCAGTGAACCTAACAGGTACTCTGTTTCTCCTAAGGCAAGAGTCCCCAACCCCCGGTTCATGGACCAGCACTGGTCCATGTCATGCTAGAACCTGGGCCATGCAAACAAGTGAAGCCTCAATTGCGGGATGCAGGCAGCATGCAAAACTACACACACACACATATCCAGTCCATGGAAAAACCTGTCTCCACTAGAACTGGTCCCTGGTGCCCAAAAGATTGGGGGTCACTGCCCTAAGGCATGTTTAATTAATCTATTGAAGTACCTATCCACCAGAGGACTTTACTCTGTCACGATGTCATGTCTTGCCCTCAGACAAACTCGAAGCCCAATACAGGAAGATCCCCTATCCAGAGAGACAATGTCATGTCCCTGTCAGAGTCCGAATCTGCAGACTAAGACGAGCTGGAACTGGAGCAGGAGCCAAGGGAGACCGAAGGAGCGGCTTCAGAGGAATGTGGGGAAGAGGCAGGCCAGGGCCCCTCAGGCCCCTTCAACCCTCAGGGCCAGGGCGACCAAAAGAGGGCAGGCAGTAGAAATGAGGAGCGAAGGAGTTCAGGCGATGAGCAAGAACTGCCCTCTCTTGATCCCCGAGCATGGAGAGTGCAGAGGAGACAGGAACAGTGCAGACCAAACAGACGCTCGAGAGGAGAGTGCCCTGCCCTCTTCACAAGGCACAGCTGGGGATTGAGACTTAAGGAGGTGCTGTGGGAAGGGGCATTTGTCGAAACAAACACTGAATTTCATGGAGTTTTTTGTGCCATTGCTGGTGTTTCCTGGACTTCTTGCTTTATTTCTTGCTTCCTAGATTAATGGCCTTGTTCCTTTGCTTCCTGACACCATTGCTGTATTCCTTTGCTTACTTGACTCATTGCCTTATTCCCTTGCCCTACTGAATTTTTTACTTTGCAACCATTGTGTTCACAGTACTTTGCTGGACTACTTGCAGCTGCTGGAAGTGTGTGTGTGTGGGGGGGGGTGTTCATATGATCACTTTGCTCTAGGACTTGCCATAACCTGGGAGAGTTTGGGGGAAAGTTGGAGCAATAAAAGGGCAGCTGAATGTGTAGCCTCTATGACTTGCCTCGGGCCCTCACAGACAATGCCCCAATGACTCTAGACACACAGGAACAACAGAACAGGTTCTTCTCCTATGTCTACACACCAGCCTCATCTCACCATTATTGTATAAATATCCAGGCTGCACAAGATAATTTTAGGACTCCCTGCTGCTTTCAGACACTAAACTATACAATGTTCCCAGGTTCTGTAGAAGCACTTAAAATCTGCCAGAAGATGACCTTTGCCATAAACCAGTTTTAATGAGCACTTTGCTTGTTATTCAAGAGTGATCGGTAGGGTGATAGATTTAGTTTGCCATACTTCCCTACGCTTTTTATTGTTCTTCCCTCCTTTTAGACTTTTTTTTAAGGCTCTGGGCAGGTTATAGCATTGAAATATACAGGAGATTGTCCCCCATCCTGTATGAAATGTATTACCGGTTAGATAATCTTGACCCCTAGTATTTTTCTGGATGCATTAAACATCTAGAAGTTAATTTCTAAATATAGTAATAGCTTAAAGAGCTGGACCGCAGTCAATATTCAAAAAACAGAAAAGGACTTTGGAGCACTGGAATAGCTCACACTCGTTAAACCAAAATGACTCTGCATCTCCAGAAGTTGGCTATGCAACTCTGGGAAATGATGAAGTTGTTTTAAAGAGTTGTGGATGGATGCTATCTAAGTGCGCCTGGGTACTCTAAAACAAGTTTTTGATTTGGATGCTTTTGTCCAGGATGTGTGTATATGTGGGCAGTTATTTATTTATGAAATTTATATGACCAGCAACCTTACAATAGCAGTTCCGGGTAGTTCATTGCGTTAAAGACAGGACAAAACATAACAAAAAATTCAGCAGTACACACAGTAGCCAAGAAACCAAACCAGCCTAGACAAAACAATAAACACATTATGCCGCTAACACTCCAGTGCCCTTATGCCACCAGGTCGAAACTTTGGGCTTGGACAACCAGGAACTATGTCACTTATGGTCTGACCTAAGCATAGTACATAAAATTGTCTACTACAACCTGTCAACGACTACTTCAGCTTCAACTGCAATAATACTTGGGCAAACAATAGATGCAAACTCAAGGTAAACCGTTCCAAACTTGATTGCAGAAAATACGACTTTGGCCACAGAGTGGTCAATGCCTGGAATGCTCTACCTGACTCCATTGTTGCATCCTCAAGCCATCACAGCTTCAACCTTAAGCTGTCTACCGTGGACCTCACCCCATTCCTAAGAGGTCCGTAAAGGAGGCGTGCATAAGCGCACCAGCGTGCCTGACGTCCCTGTCCTACTGTCCCCATTTACTTCTACTCATTTTCTTTGTTCACGTCCATATTCATACTTATAACTGTTATCTTATACATATTTGACAAACAAAATAAAATAAAATGAAATATTTTTTTAGAGCTGCTCAGCTTTAATGGCACTGATTTTTTCAGCAGGGCTTTGGACTAAATCTCCAAAGTCCCTTCCATTCTGTTATTCAGACTCACTTGTCTTTTTTCAAACTTCTGCTCCTTGTAAGAATCCATTCATAGAGCAACTTTTCTCAGGATCTCAGAAAAAAAAACCTGGCCACTTTAATGGCGGGATACTGTAGTTGTGTTCCCACATTCTCTGAAGCACCTTTTGGAGATTAAACCCAAAGCATGCACATCCCTGAAGTTCCTCCCAAATTATCCTGGCCAGGGGCATTGAGAACTGAAAAATGGAGGTCACACTGACCACAGCAGTTTTGTGACTTTATGAAGCAAGCAAGTCTAACTCCTTTCGATGGGTGTCATACCTTGCATCCCTCCCAAGAGGACGAGGCTTCTTATAACACAACGATGGCGTTTTTGCCACTTTGAGATTCTGCAAATGCGGCTGGTTCTGGTGAATCTTAGTTCAGTTTGTTGAGCTACACATATTATTTCTTTAAAGAAAGGCACTTTGAATCGTAGAAGAAATATGAACTCCGATTGTTGTTTATCGAATTTATAAGCCGCACCCATCTCACCACATAGGGACTCGGGGCGGCGCACAGGGAATATAAAATATAAATACATAGATATACAGAATAAAATGTTCATTAAAACTCAATTCAATTAACCCACCCTGTGCTAAAAACCCATATTAAAACCCCTGAATTAAAACTTTGGTAACTAGAGGCAGTGCAGTGTCGAGTAAAATGAGCACCAACCACTGTTTTCTCCAGCTCAGTTTTATTGGATGGCCACCAAGTGGCTGGCTCAGCCCAGGGGGCTAAGAGATGATGTAGGAGTAGAACAGTTAGGTAGCATGTGCTCTTTCAATGTGCATAATGGCAAAGGGCTTCCTTTGGACTTTTAGTTAAAGGAGAAAACATTATTCAAATGTGATTATGCTGTTCTACCAAGACTAATTGGCTTCTAAAGGTCATTCTCATTAGGGGCTCTTTACTGACAGGTTCATTGAAAGAAATTACATAGTGATTTTTTTTTAAACACGTTGATTTGCTTTGTTTTTTTTAATATATTTACAGCTTCCTAGAACAGTGCCATTGATGGTAAGATAAATGAAATATAGGGGCACAAACCGTTTAGGTCTGCAATTATTTTGGATTTCTTTCTCAAAGTGGTATTTGCATCATTAAGTCTGACTGGAGCAACTTGTGAGTCATGGAACATAACCACCAACCTGCCACCACACAACAGAGACCCAGCTCAACCTTCTTTATTTACCAATTTTCAGATTTGTTGGGACTGCAATTCCCAGAGTTTCCAGCTATATATGCTCAGTGTGCAGCTTTTCTAATGATAGTAGGTAGACACATAATAAAGGTTGTTTACCAGACGGTAAGAAGGCAATAGGCTAGCCAAGCCAAAGCTGTTGGGAGGCAAACTATTGTTACTTAAATCAGGGGTCTCCAACCTTTGCAACTTTAAGTCTGAAGGACTTCAGCTCCCAGACTTGCTGGCTGGAGAAGTCTGGGAGTTGAAGTCCTTCAGACTTAAAGTTGCAAAGGTTGGAGGTTGCGAGTTCAATCCTAGGTAGAGGCAGATGTAAGATCTCCTGCTTGCGCAGGGAGTTGGATTAGATGACCTGCAAGGTCCCTTTCAACTCTTGTTAATCTGTTTGGCATCCATTTGTTATTCACCAGATGTGTGTTCTTACTGTATGTCAACTGAGATAAAGCAGTTGGTGTTGGCCCAGGTGTTGGCTAGTATAACTATCCCAAAGGTGCTTTTTCAAGAGGCAACTGGACCTTCCAATTTTTCTTTGAAGACATTTCGCTTCTCATCCAAGAAGCTTCTTCAGCTCTGGGGCATTTCTTGGATGAGAAGAGAAATGTCTTCAAAGAAAAACCAGAAAGTCAATTTGCCTCTTGAGAAAGCACCTTTGGAATGACCATGACCTGGTTGACTGAGAATCTCCATAGACAGCTAGTATAACTAGTTAGAATCGGAGCTGTTTGGCCTTTTTATATTCAGCTTCTACAGGAATTGTTGATTCTTTCCTATTGCCTTTCCTTTTAGAAACTAGGGAAGTACAAATCTAATTAGGGTGTTCATAGTGTTCAAGCTGTGAATACACTATAGATCAGAGGTTCCCAAACTTGGCAACTTTAAGACTTGTGGACTTCAACTCCCAGAATTCTCCAGCCAGCAGAGCTGGCTGGAGAATTCTGAGAGTTGAAGTCCACAAGTCTTAAAGTTGCCAAGTTTGGGAACCTCTGCTATAGATAATCCTTGACTTACAACCATAATTGAGCCCAACATTTTTGTAGCTAAGTGAAACATTTGTTAAGTGAATTTTGCTCCCATTTTATGACCTTTCATGCCATTGTTGTTAAGTGAATCACTGTAGCCATTTAGTTAGTAACACAGTTGTTAATTGAATCTGGTTTCTCCATTGAATTTGCTTGTAAGGTCATAAAAAGTGATCAGATAAATATGAGTCAGTTCCCAAGCATCCAAGTTTTGATCACGTGATTATGGGAATACTGCGACGGTTGTAAGTGTGAAAAATTGTCACTTTGAATGGTCACTAAAGGAACTGCTGTATGTCAAGGACTACCTGTACTATGTGATGCCCATCTTACTGACTCGTGAAGTTCAATTTAAACCCTTTTATTTTCCTATTTCCTTTAAGATGTTTCATTCCATTAGCAATTCCACCTATGTAAACAAAGTTTCCTGCTGCTCTTTTATCTATAGGGACGCAGTTTTTGAGCAATTTGTTTGGTTTCTATTTCTTACTTTATTAGTTACTTGCTTGTGGATTTTTTTGTTTCGTTAAAACCTTATGAAGTTTATTGATAGATTGAATGAGACAGAAAAATGTGATTACATGGTATAGCATTTTTCATAAAAAACAAGTTGGTACTTAAGTTTAAATAAGGCTATTTGTCTGAGTGTGGGGCAGGCCAAAATAATAATAAGAAAAACCCATTAGAACTGGATCGACTTCCTGTTCCTGTTCCTGGCGGTGACGGATGAGCCTTGGGGTTCGTCCGCCGTTTTGTTCTTTTTTCTGCCCCAAACGGGGTGGGGTGCCCCTTTTTTGGGGGGACCCTCCGTAGGACTGGCTTGCCTGGACCTGTTCAGCCTGGCGGCGGCCGGGGAAGAGTCCTTGTCTTCGGTCTAGGTGGAAGAAGACATGCTGCGGGGGGCCTGGTTCCCTTTGCCAACGGAGGACAGCAACATATAATTGATTTGGAGAGAACGGGAGCGCTCGGGCCGGATGGCTTTGCCGGGGCTTTGAGCGAGGTGGAGAGTAAGTGACTTTAACTTTTTTGCTGGCGGCTTTGATTGAAAGAAACGTGGAGAGGGCTGTTTGCTAAACCCCCCCCTCGGATTTATAACAGCAGCGCGCAGAAATGGCTCCTCGAAAGCGAGGGAGCGGATATTTCGCATCCGGACTTTTGCAGAACAAGTGAAAGTCTTTTGCGGCTTGTTTCTATACAATGTATCTAAGTCCGGCTTTATTGAAACAATTTTCTTTGCTACTTTCTCCGGCTGGCTGCCAGACTGGGCAGTGGAAGATGGCTGCCCTTTGTTCCTAAACGACTACTCTTTATGGAAAAATTACCAACATCTCTTTGTGATCCGGACTGCCTCTCTCTACTAATGGAGGATTTTCTGGATTAATTGATTCCTTCCCTGGAGTGCCTTCTTTGTCTTAATAATTGATAGTGGAAATTGTCTCTCTCTCTGGATATTATAACTTTTTACAACTTTTCTGAACTTTCTCCCCTGGACTTGCTTCAGCGGCCGCACCCAAAAAACGCCATCTTAGTGGCACTGACTTTAACAGCTCACCATGGCTTCAAAAAAACAACCAGAAAATCCATGATTGGAAGAAAGAATGACAGCTATGGAAGCAGTGTTACACTCCTTGGTGTTGGAAATTAAAGAACTGAGAAAAGATCATTGCAGCTCTAAGCTGGAACTTTTGGAGACACAGAAAAAATTGATGCAGAATACACAGAAGACCGAGGAGTTGGAAGTGGGGCTGGCTGGGGCAAAGGGGGAACTTAAAAATATTAATACTGAAATTGGAGATTTGTCTGGTCATATGTCTAGGATGGATTTTGAGAGGATGTCATATTTTTTAAGATTTCAGAATATTACTGAGGAATCTGGTGAATGCCTTCCTGATCTCATGAGTACAATTTTAGCAGACTATTTACACAAACCTAAAGATGAGATCAGGGGGGACATTGACCTAGTCTACAGAATAAATTCAGCATATGCCAGGATAAATGAAGTACCCAGAGAGATACATATTAAATTTGTTAGAAGGTTGACTAGGGAGGGAATATTGAGGGCGCAGAGAGAAGGTCCGTTAATGTACCAGCAGAAAGAAGTTGCCATCTTGAAGTAGATCCCAAAAAAGATTCGAGAGGTGAGGAGGAAATTTTCCTTCTTATCTAAAAAATTGTTTGAGCACGGGATTTGGTTCAAGTGGGTGATGCCAGAAGGGATGTTGGTGTTCTGGGAAGGAGGAAGAGTAAGGATTAAAACAGTTGCTGAGGTGGAAGCCTTTCTTAAAAAACATTCCTCTACCCTGGGGGAAGATCCGGGAGGGGCAGAGGGGGCCACGGCCCCGCCCACTGGGGGCCAGGAAGGAGAACAAGAAGACACAATTGCTAAGAGACTTAGATCAAAAAAATGACTTTTATCTTTATTAATACAGTATAATTTTTATCTGGATGTTTGTACACGACTGCCAGCTTGGAACTTAGAATTTATGATGTATGCATTTATTTTCACCTTGTAGTATTATTGAAAAATGTATCACCAATGTCTTATTAAGAAGCCCTGGAGGGGCCAACGATCTCGACGTGAAAGTTCTCAAAATATTTCTGTACTTCACCTTACCCTACCCTACCTGAAAAAATTTGTAAAAACCAATAAAACTTTTGCAATTAAAAAAAAAAAAAGAACTGGATCCAAAGCAAAGGAATAAAGTATTATACTGGAGGAGGAGGATGACAGTGAAAATTTATTCTGTCTACCCCCCTTCCAATGGATCTGGGCGGCTTACAAAATCCTAGTGCGCAGTCCTTCCCTCTAGTGTTCAACTTTCAAAATCTCATACTTTTTTAAAGAAAGTAATAATAATTGAAAAAGAAACATTTTCTTATGATAAGGATTCTTATAATTAATTCCAAAACCGCTTCAAATTCATCAGGACGCTTAGTCTCTTTCTAACCTTCCAAAATCCAAGTTCGAATCAATCGTTTGCTGTTTATTCCAAAGGGGGCGGGGGGGGGGGGGAGGAAATAAATCCTAAAACTTGTATTTAAAACTTCTTTTGCTAAGGATTGGAGGAAACTCATCTAATCTTTTCAGACTTGTCTGAGTTTTATAGTTTTCAGCCACCATTCCAGAGCAGCTTTTCTTCAATCATGTTTCTTCCCAGATGCATTGACCTCCAATTCCAAATATCTCTTAGCCACTCTATAGCGCAGGGGTGCCAAACTCACAGCATCATGGTGGCATCACATGACCTATCAGGACTTTTTTTTCCCCTTCCACTAAACTGGGCGTGGGCATGGCCAGCATGTGATGCACCTGGCCTGTGGACAGGTGTTTGACAGTCCTGCTATAGAGAGAGACCAGTATAATAGGTAAAGGAAAAGTTTCCCCTTGCACATATGTGCTAGCCATTCCCGACTCTAGGGGGCGGTGCTCATCTCTGT